>BMAO01008478.1:0-125528 GCA_019973975.1 Trichonephila clavata | reverse complement strand
ACGCCTGTTAAAAGTTCAAATGGTGTATATTTGGTGGCTATGGAAACAGTGCTGTTAATTATTCGTTGAACTGATGATACGTGTTTATACCATTTATTGGGATCTTCAAGTGAAAGCTTTGTTAGGACTGGTATTAACGTTGCATGAATTTTTTCTACCTGACCGTTCCCACGCGGTACACCTGTTGTGATTGAAATAAACTCGATATCTTCATCCTGACAAAATTTCTGAAATTCTGTAGAAGTGAATGCTGTTCCTTTGTCTGAAATTATTCGTCTGGGACTTCCAAAGGTTACTTGTTGTAATTTTAATTTGTCTAAAGCATCGTTAGCTGAAGGAGACTTTACAGGATAAATCCCACAAAAATTTGGTGAAAGCGTCGATGACAGTAAAGATATATTTGTAATTTTTGATGGTACTTGGGAGTGGACCCAAAAAGTCAATATGGTAGGTATCAAGTGGAATATCACCTTTTGGTATGGGATGTAGAAATCTTCTCGTTTGCCAAATTTTTTGGATGAAAGAATGCAAGGAATACAATTTGCAATAACATTTTCTACAGTCTTACGCATATTTGGAAAAAGAATTGTTGTTTGACTAAATTTTCAGTTTTGTTGATGCCGAAATGTCCTTTAGAATGTTCAAGTTGTACGATTTGTTTTTGCATTTCAAGTGGAACGACTAGAAGTTCTTGGTCGTTGACAATTTTGTACAGCACATCGTTTTTTAATGTATAATCAGAGGCTGAAGATGAATGTAATAATTGTTTAATACTGGATGTAAACTCATCATTAATTTGTGCTTTTTTAATTTTTTGTGTTGTCTCGTTGTATTGTATGAGCATGACTGGATAACGACTGAGCGCGTCACATGTTGCATTTGTTTACCTGGCCTGTGAAGTATTTCGTAATCGAAGTCTTCTAAGAAGAGAGCCCATCGTGCTATTCTAGGTGGTAAATCTTTCTTTGACATAGTTTTTTGAAATGCTTGGCAATCTGTGATTATTTGAAATTTGGTGCCGACAAGGTAGTGTCGAAATTTTTTTAATGCTGTAACTATCGCTAAGACCTCTAGTCGTAGCTGGAGTATTTCTCTTCTTGAGGAGAAGTTTTACGACTCTATAGTGTATTGGATGAAAGTTCTGATTTGAGTCCATTTGTAGAAGTATAGCGCCAAACCCTTTCGCACTGGCATCGCAGTGTATTTGTAATGGAGCGTTTTGCTGATAAAGATGTAATACAGGTTCCTGAGACAAAATTTGCTTCAAAGAGAGAAAAGCTTGTTTTTGTATAGGACCAAAGGTGAATGGAACTTTGTCTCGTAAAAGATCACTTAAAGGTCGTGCGATTGATGCATAGTCCTTAATAAATTTTCTAAAATAGCCTGTTAGTCCTAAAAATGATTGGACATGCCGAGGGTTTTTAGGTGTTTGGAAATTCATGACTGCATTTGTTTTAGCTGCTGAAGGACGAATAGTACCTTCTTCAATAATATGGCCAAGAAAAGTTAATTTCCGCTGAAGAAAATTACACTTTTTAAAAAATTAAACTCTAAACCATAAGTAGCAGCAACATCAAATACTTTTTTAAGCTTTGCAATCCCTTCACATTCAGAATTTGCCGGAATTAAAATGTCGTCCATGTATATAATAAACAGTGTTGTCTTTTAAGAGATCTTTAAACACAATTTGAATGTATTTTTGAAATAGTGAGGGAGAATTACACAAACCAAAAGGAACTCTATTAAATTGGTATTGACCATTATGTGTTATGAAACTGGTGTATTTACGGCTATCAGGATCAATTTTGATGTGAAAAAAACTGTTTTTTAAGTCCAGATTTGAAAAGAGTATCGCTCCATGGAGTTGATCAAAAAATGTCTTCAATGAGGGTAGTGGAAATCTTTGTTTAATTGTTTTAGAATTAAGAGCACGAAAATCAACACAGAGTCTAGTTGACTGGTCTTTTTTCTGACAAGAACTAAAGGTGCGGCAAAATTAGATGAACTTGGGGAAATTATTCCATCAGACAGCCATTGCTCAATTTGGTTTTCGACGATAATTTTTTCCGCTTGACTTAATTTTTTAGGACGTAACGCGATGGGTGTGTCATCAGAAAGGATAATTTGCATCTGTAAGTTTGTATCTTTAATTTTATTTGGTTTGTAAGATTGGATAAGGTTTTCAACTTCGCGACGCGTATCAACGTTCAAAATATGCGATAAATCTACTTGAGGATAAATTACATTTAAATTTGATAAATAACAATCCTTATTTTGAAAAAGCAAAGAGAGAGATTCGTTTTTATTATTAACTGGTAAAGAATGACAATCGCTAATTTTCAATTCAGAAAAAGGTTTGTTTACGTTAGCTTCGCGCTGAAAATCAGTTATATAACATGTTTGATCGGATCTGGGCTGTGACGTCAGTTCATATTTCTTATTTTCTTTTCTATCGAATAATTTCTGTTTTGGAGAGTTTAACGATTCATTTTTATTCATTGAGTGTTTTACATTACTCGCGCTGTGATTGTTTGGAAATCGATTTGAGCCATTTGGCCTTGAACCTTCGCCGGAATGATTTGGGATAGTTTGCGGTGCAAAAGAATGCAAGCTCGACATATTTGGGCTAGCGAAATTATTTTGTCTATCATTTTTGTTTTTAGGCGAAAGAATGTTCTTAGAATGAGAGGGAGTAGGATTTTTTCTGAAATCCGTGCATTTTCTTTTTCTGCTTTATTTAAATCATCAAAAATATTAGGTGGAACTATTAAATCACAATACAATTTATTACAGACAGCTGCAGTTACTATTATCGGGTTTTCACGAAAACTTGGAAGAGCTAATTTAATTTTAGTAAGTTCAGCTTGAATTTCATTTCCGAAAGCACATGTTAATTGAACAGTTCCTAAAGATTTTGTTTCGGGTGGAATGAGGAAGATTTCACACACACAATATTCGCTCCTGAATCGATTAAAGTTTTCACGATTTTATCATTAACAAAAATATTTTCGTATTGCAATTCATGTAAGGATTCATTAAACATTTTACCTTCGACTTTACAAACAGGACCGTGATTTGAATTAGGTCTAGAATTGAAATGAGTTTCGTTTCTGTGAGAACTACGACGCGGGTTATTTGTTGAAGTGTTTGGTGAATAATTTGTGAAATTTTTATCACGAGAGTTGTAGCGATTAAAGCCCTGAGACGAGTTATATTTTTGTTTTTTGCTGTCATACGGCGGTTGATGGTGTGTGTTGTCAGAATACGACTTTCGCTTTGCTACGAAGAAAACATCGCATTCCCTAGCCAATTTAGTAGGCTTAAACCAAGATTCGTTTTGGCGTATCGCGATATGTTGTTGCGTTTCTCGATCGAGGGTGGAAAATAATTTGTCGGCTATCATTAACTCACACAAAGTTTTAAAATCATTCGCATTTCGAAGTTTACAATAATATTCAAAAGAACTTGTTAATCGTGACGAAAACTGTACGTGCGATTCGTTTGGCAATCGTTGGGCCCTACGGAAAATTAATTAAGCATTCTTGTGGGGTTGGTTGGAATTCTCGTAAAATAATGTGTTTAACTTTCTCGTAATCTTGGAGTTCGTTTTCGGGGATATAAAGTAAAATACTGTTAGCTTTTTCACCGAGAATATTAATTAAGATCTCTGATTTTAATTCCTGTGGAACATTTTTGGTTGTAAACGCACGTTCAAGTGAATGAAAAAATAAATTATAATTTTCAGGTTTAGAAGGAACTGGCATACTAAGGGTCTTAACGGATTTAATGAGACTTTCTAAAAGGTTAGTTGACGGTGTTTCGAATGTTGCAGTAGTATTGTTTGAATTATTAGAATTTATAGCGGAGTTTATTTTCGCGAGTTCAATTTCTTTTTCAAGTTGAATGATTTTTTGGGCCGTTTGCTCGGCTTCTTTTTTCACTAGTTCTGCTTGTTTTTTTTCTGATTCTGCTTGTTTTTTTTCTAATTCTGATTCTTTTCGTTCCTCAACAAGTAAATTAAGCATATCCTTAACGAATTCAGGTTCGTTTTTGAAAGTGTCAGTTTGTTCGATAAGTGCTTTTAAATTCACAAGCGTAGCATTTTCTCTGGGACAGTAACACCTAGTTCTTTAGCGGCGGTTATTAGATCTTCTTTCTTAGTATTTCGATACATGCTGAGTAAAAAAGGTTTGATCCTACCTGATTTGACGATTTCACGGCGATGACTGTAGTTACGAAGCAGATGGAGTTTACACTCTTGATGCGATG
Organism: Trichonephila clavata; assembly: GCA_019973975.1. Lineage (NCBI taxonomy): Eukaryota > Metazoa > Arthropoda > Arachnida > Araneae > Nephilidae > Trichonephila > Trichonephila clavata. The sequence goes on along the minus strand of BMAO01008478.1, from coordinate 121,259 downwards.
AATAGGCGGGGAAATTGGCCTTTTTGTTTCACTGGACCACTTGGACGATGCCGAAGAGACTTATTGGTTGAGTCTTAAGCTTTGGTTTGGCTTTGGCGAAGGAGACGGTAGTATAGGTCTCAGAGCGGAGGATTGGCTCTTAGTAGGCGTCGGAGGAATTCGATGATCAATCATTCGCCATTGTGTTGGGCGATTTCGATGAGCGCCGTTTATTTTGGGCGACTTTTGATTTTAACACGGGTTCAAAAACCATTAAGGTTGCGAGGTCGAGCCCTCATGTAACAGAGAGGGTGGTGTCTAGGGGTATGTTGAATGAAAGAGAGACGTTAAAGTTTTAGGATATTTAATGACATCTACAGGTTGTTAAACCTGACTAGGCGCGCGCTGCTGGGGAAGAGTAAGTCTACTCCTTCTCCCGCTTACATCCGGGGGTTTACAGAGAGTGGCGCTGGTGTCGCCTGAGCGTATACAACATATATATAATGGAAACATAAAGAAGTGTTGGCGATAGAGCTGAGTAGGCATTCTTTTTGGCACCCATGTTGGCAACTTGGCGGTTGATTAAACGGTGCAGAATTTGCTTGGCTGTAGCGCAACCTAGTGCGGAGCTGCAACAAAGAGGATAACACAAAAACCTTCTCCAAAAATACATACACATGCCAATTTTCATAGTGATCGGTTGAACGGTGTTGGAGTGAAGCGATTTCATATGTGCAAACATCCATTTATGTATATATTATTGTTACTCTTTTTATAAATCTTGATAAATAGTTGATTGTTAATTCTGAAAACTCATTTACAAGTATTTTATAACAACAATACCAGTATAACAGTTAGAAGGAGTAAATATGGTTTATTCTGAGTGATTTGTAAAATTCACAAGCATATAAATTTTTATAAATTCTGTAGGATGTGATTTATTTTTTTCGTTTTAATTAATATTGTTAAATAAATGCAAAACGTGAAACGATTACACGGGCCCATGATTAGTTGTGAAACACTATGTTAGTTATATAACATCAGCCAGCTGGGTGGCGTAGTTGATTTGGTGTTGGCCTTGCAAGTACAAGTCGGTGGATTTTCATGATGCAAAAAATCGACAGCGTCCATGTGGAATGATTATGCGGCATGTTAAAAATCCATAGAGTACCTGTTCGGCTTGGGCGCTCTGAGAAAAATTAAATTCTTAGTACAATTTCGCATAGTCAGAGGTCAGATGAAACTGGATGTCAAAATTACATTGCGGCAATTGTTACTGATATGGTGCCACACTAAAAAGAGATATCAGCTTCCGGAGAATGTATTAGGACTACAATGGTAAAACGCCAATCTACAGCCCTATTAGAAATTTAAAATAATTATATGGCATGAAATAAGGAAAATAAGGGTTAACAATTTCTTTAACCCCTTAACTGGTTTGCCCGCGCACCATACGGGCTACCGAAAGCTTAGCCACAGCCGATTTGATATTTTCTTCTTTCTATCTTAGATTTGCATATATTTTTAATTCTTATAGCGAGATTATATTAGTGCTAGTGTTTTTAAGAGATGTGGTTTGTCCATGGTACTGAAATACTTCTCATTCTGGATTTTCTTTATAGTGAAGGCGGGAATTTTTCATTGAAGGCCTTCTTGAAAATATGCGATGAAGAACAAGGATTGACAAGGCAATTTGCAATTTGTTGTTTGAGAAGAAATGAAAATGGAAAGATAATCCAAAAAAGCCGGTATTATTTTTGTCCCTATTGCAATGTTAAGACTTAGTATTACACCATGCTTCAAATTGTGCGTACATATATAAATGCAAATCCTCAATCGCTTGAAAAAGGAGTACGAGCATGAAATTTTTTTGTATGAAATAAATTCTTTTAAGATATATAAAACATTCTTCATGGCATGCAGAGTGTATTTGTAAAGAACAAACATTAAAGTATTTTTGTGTTCCTCAATTATAAAATGTAAAATAGTGCGAAAACTTTGAAAAATAAAATTAAAATAAAATTCTTCCATTTCACATTTTGTTAAGTGTTATGCTTAGTTATATGTAATACAAAATATGCCTTTTTTTGGAACATTTTGGGCAAAAAAACTGACCGCAGGGGTTAAGAAAAATTTGAATTTATGTTAACATTTCAGTTTCCTTAAATAATTCTACATAGCAGAACATTATAATTTTTTTTGACATAATTATTCAAATAACCTTGCTTCGATATAATTTTAGCAATAAAAAATGCTTGTATTGATTAATTGAATATTAATGTTGCATTTATAAGCCACATGAGAGCTATTGGTGACGAACCTCGTAGTTTTGAATGACCGTCAAGTAGCGAGGACGTCGGATCCTTGACATAATGGATTTATTTAGTAAAGTTTTAAGAGATTCAGGGAAATATTAAAGTACAGTATTAATATCTTTATTTTCGAACAAGAAACAATCATTATTAAGCACTTTTTTGAATATATATTTAAATTATTGAATAAAATGTTTTTCTTAAACCTGTCTGAAAGATTCTATGAGAAAATTTTTGGATAAAATTATGCCTTTGGGCTAAGACGGATTCTCCTGGCACAAAAACAATTAGTTTTCCAGTAACAATTATCATATTTAGAGAAATTCAGGCTTCAAAAAACGCTATCATTTAATACAAAAGATACAGATGGGATTGAAAACGTCTGTAAAAAAGGTTTTAAAAGCATATTTCCTTTTGAAATTAAGTGGAGGGAGGTTATGGATTTTATTTGCGATTAACTGTAAGCACTTCTATATAAACTATATCACTGATGATCATCGGGTTTTTGAGGTTTCTAATTATGGATAATACGTCTAGAACTGCATGCATCTTTATACTATAGACAATAATTCATCTTAAATATAATTCATCTGAAATTTTCACATGAGGCAAAAATCAGATACCGATTTTCTTTAAATAAAATTATATAAATTACAGCTGTACTGTATGTTCCAGAAAGAAAAATTAACACTATTGAAAAAAAAATTAAAATAATTGTTGTTCATTTTTAAAAAACGCTTTTTTGACAGTATATCCTATTACATTTGATGTCAGTCTTAGCTAAATATGGAAGTAAGTTTATTCATGAAAAGCTAGCTTAGGAGGATTCTACCTAATTTTTAATTTTCTGTGCATACAAACGAGGTTATTCATGTCAATGATTCAAGAATGAACTTATTGAAAAACAATGAAATTCACAGTTGATTTATTTTACTAATAGTTGTAGTACTTTAAAATTTGCATTTCATTTGCTCACATTGAAGTAATTTGGTAACATAAAATTTAAATAGAACACATTTTAAAAAGTATTAATTTTTTAATGAATTTTGGAAAAAGTTAATTTTTTGACTTGAAAACGCTACCTTACTCCCTTTGCTTTAGTGTAAGACCTTAAAATATAATAATATTTTAGACACTAGATTTAAATGTATTTGCTGAAATGCTACGTTAAGATCTACAAGAAGGATTTCAAAAGAAAAATTATTAATAGATTAATTTACAATAATACACATAATATTTTTATGAGACCAATGTAATAAAATTTATAAATTGTTAAAATACTCAAAAGGGAAAAATTTGGGAAATTTTATATTTCATACATGTTGTTAAAATACATTTAAATTCTAAATAATTTTATTGCTATGATAATAAAGGTTGTTTCATAAGAAATTAGGCTTTATAACTCTCGGCTTTCCCATAAAAACACTTTGATAAACAAAATTTTTGCTTTAAAATATGAAATAATAATAAAACCAAATTTAAGTTGTAGCTCAATTAACTACAAGTAAAAAATCGAAGAAACGTAGGTAAAAAAATGAATAATTGATAAATGTACATAACTGTAAAAAGAGGGGAAAATGAATGTATAAAAGTATTCTTTTAAATAATTTTTATTTCATTTATAATATTTACAATGCATGTGCATTTACTTTTCCAATCCACTCCCTTGTAACAGTAAATTTAAAACATACACTTTTCATATAAAATACCCGAAATTCATAACACTAAATGCAAATTTATTTTAGATCATGTTTTTTAAAAATCAAACTACAAATAGAGAACCATTTTCTTATTCTACACCTCTCATTACACTGGAAAAATATATGTATAAAAGCGATTGGCAATCGGTCCCCTTCGCACCGACTTTTCCCCTTTTCTTTTAACATTATTTCACATTCGTGATAATTTTTTAAAATATTTCTTTCCTTCGTTCTCGATAAAGAAGTACTCGAAGTCCCCAAACCATTGTTTGTAGATGAGAGCTAAAGTACTAATACAGGCTTTTAGCATTTACGCATTGAATTAACGTCGTAAGAAACGGGAGATCGCATGAGGAACCAGAGCGAAAAAGAATTTAAAATGAGTCAAAGTGAAAGAGAGTAAAGAAAAAAAAAAGCAATCTTAAGTCTTTGAAGAATCAATGTTATCGGAAGAAAAGTGGATTACTGTAATATATTCTTGAATTACAATTGAAATTTGAAACGAATTTATTGAATTCTAGTTTTTCTTTTGAATGATCGTTACGAAGAACCTCCGAGGCGATGGATCATTCTGATTTCATGAATAGGAAAATTGAAAGATATAAATAAATAAATGAATTAGAATTAAAATTAAAATTTCTTAATATATTATTAGTTTATTTTTCACTTATAAAATATAAAGAAATTTTTAGAGGAAAAAAATAACATTGCTTATTTACTATTTTTTTGTTAGTTTTCTAAAATTACAAATAAAAATTTCTCCAAAATGTGAATGATAAATATGTGGAACTCTTCAGCATCTTTAAGAGCATAATTAGCCGATAAAAGAGTTTTAGTAGTGTCCGAGATTTCTAGTAGAAATTTTTCTATGATTAATATTCACGATTTACAAATTTCATTACATAAAAATATCGTACATAAGTACATAATGAATAATAATCACATAAGAAAACTTTTGGGTATACATTTGTAGTGTCAATGATTAAATAATATGACTTTTTTGTATTGAAACTTTAACAAATAAGAACTAGGAAGCGCTTCAAAATAGTACGTAGAAAAAGAAGTGTGGTGAATTTAAAACAATGATGGAAAGAAATGCATTGATAGTTGAAAGGATGTATATATGGAACATATTTGAAAAGTATCTTACTATTCTTATCCCCCCCTTTAACGAGTAGAAAGTAAAGCAATTTTTTTATTCTGTAATGCAGGAATTTGAAAGAAAAACTTAAGGTCTACCACAGAATGCGTGTAAATCTTATAATTTTTCTCATACAGTCAAGAATGACTGATATTTTTTTTCATTATATATATTTATACTCTCTCTAGTTATATATATTATACTTTCATTATATATATTATACTCTCCTTATATATATGTATATCCTATATTTATACTGACGGCTTACTTTAATACGGGGCGAGTAAACATCTTTGGAGTAGGTTAAAAAAAATTAGCGAAAGCGGGCCAGTATATAACTTATTACCAAACTTAAATAACAATATACATAAATCAATGTGATGAACGAAATTAAATTTTTAAAACTTTACATTCAGTTTCGATTTTCTTTGATTAACGTCAACTTTTGGATCTGCACAAGGAATACTGGTGATGGACCTCATAATTTTGAGCCTCGGTCAAGTGACTAACACGATCTCATCAAGCTAACGTGAGGACTTTGAGACTGGACAGATTTAATGTGCCCTATTCCCTTTAAACGGCACAAGGAGTCGAACCTATGTACATTTGATAACACACCTCTCTTTTACATAAGCTTGTTTTTCCCGTATTTCATGTGACATACCTTTTTCTATTGGCTGGAGCTCTATAAGATATATAATTATATTTTTAAAACTTGCGGTGGTCCGGATAAAATTTCGAGGTGAGACGAATCTGGCCCACTCCGTAATTTGCCCATCCCAGCCAGATGCTCCCTAGAGATCCCTCCTAAATAGATCATATGCTAGCCAATGCAGCAGCAAAGACCGTACTGGTCTGGTTATGGCTCCCAAGACAGTACCCTATCAGACTGGACTAGCATATATTATAACTATGAATTTGCTTTGGGTCTAATTTAGGAACCTTAAAAGAGACTAATCATCAAAGTATCCGACTACCCTAAAATTGTGAAATTTGCCAAAAATTTACAAATTTGTTTTATGGTTTTATTTTATGGGTCATCTTATAAGCTTTATAAAAATACCAAGTTTATCATTTTCCGATCACTAGAACAAAAACTACAAGTGTTTTAGTAAAAGCAGATGCCATTACTTTAACCAAGATGTCATACTTTAAAACGAAATGTGATTTTTTGAAAATAATCAAACAGGGTCAGCGATTGTTCAAAAAGTTTTGAAAATAATTAACTGAAATTTTTTCTGTAAGTTCTGTATAATAGTAGAATTATTTTAACCTTCAGATTTATCAATCGTTTTATTACAAAATTTACAGTCCCTTATGTGAATATAATCACTCTTTATTTAAGCAATTTCATATAATAACTGAGATAAAGTGCTTTGGTATTTGTAAAAAAGAAAATATCTCTTATCCTAAAGGTCATTTCAAAAATGAATAACATAGCAACACATTAGATTGAAAAAAAAATTTAAAATTTTTTCATACTTTGGTGCAGAATGGGCCGCGTTTATGCTATCTTTTGTCAATTTTTACGTATTTCTTCCCATTTTAGTAATAATAATTTCTTTTTCTCTTCTTAATTTTAGCACATTTTTCTTAAAATGCACAAAACAAATCTAAAAATAACAAAAAAATCCCCATACCTCCTTTAAAAAAAAAAAGTTGTCGCAACCAGTCAGATACCTTAGAGTCAGCATGACTCTTACATTTGAAACTCTGCATTCATGGGCAATACAAATTTAATTTTTTATCATATACTTTCGGTCCTTTTAATGTAAGAACTGAAACAAAAATAAGAAGCACGCGTTATTTTGTTTTACTTTACTTACACGGAGCTTGTGAAACAAATGCAGCTCTGTTCATGATGCTTGATTTTTGTTATGTCTGTATTTTTTTTAATGAATTGAAAAAGTTTATTTAAACAGATCTCATACTCAGATTGGTCTCTGATTGCCCAGAATTTCATTGAAGCTTTGTCAGAAAGAGACAGAGATGACATTTAAAGGGATTTTTAGAGAACAAGGGAAGTGAGGAGTTAAAAAACTCAGCCTAGTCGAGATACTAATATAATACTAAAACAAAATTCTCATTTCGACAAAGAAAAAAACTCATTTTTTTATCTTTAAAGTATGTGGATAAATATCTAAGCATTATTTTGAAACAATTAACTGTATCAGGGCTGCGTCACGGAAGATTTAATATAATTAACGCAACCACATATAAGCTTCAGAAATTTTTACTGATGGCAACGCTTATCCGTCCACGTTTAAGACATAAATTTCAAAAACCGTGAAAACCTCAACAAAATGAAATAGTTTTACCAAAATCTAAGTATCAAGATAAGAAAAATTATATTTAAAGCTATTTAAAAGAACCTTTACAGCAAATATTTCCTTTACTGTTGATGGATAAGAATAAGTTTAATATGCACACACATATTTTTTGTCTGCTCACTCGCACCTAATACTGACCGCGAATCCCATTTGTTCAGCTGGCAGTAACTTCCTTTTAGGGGATTGTTATCCAGTCTTTATAGTAAATCGAAGGTAATTTCTCAGAAATGTTGTCTGAGTTGGCAATAATAGAAGTCTCTTGAATATCAAATTAATGGTAAGTTAATTTTATAGTTAAAAATAAAACAAAAATCTTATACTTTATAAAATACAACCGTGTATATAACTGTTCACTAATAGTGTGTTAAAGATAAAAGAAATTGGCGTTAAAAAATTCAAAGTTATGAAGAAACAGAAGTATTATAAATAACGTATAGTTTAACGCTTTAATTTAAGATAAGAAAAAAGTACATTAGTGTTTTTTATAGACTACAAAGAATACACATTTCATTTTAGAATTATTTTAAGACAACTATTTCCTTAAAAAATTTGGTATGTATGTTTTTACAACTTTATTTATTGTAAAAAATATTCAATTACATTTACGGAATTTATAGAGTTATTTTATCAAAAATGTTTGTTTTATGTTCTAGTACATTTATTGAGCTACGTTTAGAAATGAATTTAATTTTTGACATATTCTGAATTTTCTGAAAGTGCAAAATGTCCCACTTTATTACAAAAGTCCCACTTAAAATAAAAATTTCAAAGGGAAACATTTACATCGTTTTTAAAAGCACTCATAATAGAATAAATTAAATAAGATTAGTTAAAACAATAAAAGCAACTTTCCGATGAACAAATTTATTCCTTAATTATCAGTTTTGAGGAGGTAAAAAGTAAATTAACTATTAATTAAAGATTTATAATGCTTAGATTTTTTGTTTTCCTGTACTTACTTGTTAACATGCTTCATCTTAAGGAATCCGACTACCCTAAAATTGCGAATTTTGCCAAAAATTGACACACAAATTTTTTTAATGATTTTATTCTATAGGCCATCTTATTAGCTCAATAAAAATACCAAATTTATTATTTTTCGTTCACTAGAACGAAAACTACAAGTGTTTTAGTAAAAGCACACATGCCATTACTTTAAGCAAGATTTCATACTTTAAAACGCGCTTTGCTCGTTCTGTTTTTTTTTTTTAAAATGCTCAAACGGGGTCAGCGATTGCTAAAAAAGCTTTGAAAATAATTAACTGAAATTTTTTGTGTATGTTCTGTACAATAGTAAAAGTGCTTTACGCTTCAGATTTATCTATCACTGTTTTATTACAAAATTTACAGTCCCTTATGTTAATATAATCACTGTTTTTTTTTTAAAGCAAATTCGTATAATAACTAAGATAAAGTGCTCTGGTTTTTGTAAAAATTAAAATAACTGTTATCCTGAAGGTCATTTCAAAAATGAAAAACATATAGCAACACATCAGAATTGAAAAATTGAACATTTTTTCATAAATTTTTGGTACAGAATGGGCCATGTTTATGTTATTTTTTGTAAATTTCTACCAATTTTTCCTATTTTAGTACTAATAATTTCCTTTTCTTTTCTTAATTTTGGCATATTTTTCTTAAAATGTACTAAACAAGTCTAAAAACAACAAAAAACCCATTTCTCCATTCTTTTAAAAAAGAGTTACCGCAAGTAGTCGGATACCTTAAGAGGCACTGTACTTTATTACTTAAAATTTAGAAACTATGTTGTTCATGTTTTGTTGAATGCTTTCAAATAATTCTCTTCAGTATTAAATCTCAAGGACATATAATTTCAGTTCTCTTAAAATTGAGATGGAAATCTCATTTCTAGAAATTATTTTGATAAAAGAAGATTTAGCAATGGCTCTGAATGAAAGTAATATGATTTTTATTGCGGAATAAGAGCAATAAAGATGGAAATGTCTTTCATTCGGAAATTTTATAACGTATAATAATTTATTCTATTGCAAAAAAAAAAAAAAAACCCTATTTTTTTTATGTTAAGAATTTGTGTTAAGTTTGCTCAGATTTTTCCAAACTTTTGTTTGAATCATTGATAAATCTATAGATACATCATATACAAGAATATCAATAGATTTAATATGAAAAGTTATTTTAAAATTCATAAATTCCGTACTTATAATTTTTAGCATAATCATTTCTTAAAAATATTTGCCACAATTGCTCCTCTATACTATAATTCAATAAACTTTTTCTTTACAGTTCAGTTACTTTGCCTTTTTTTTTCATTCTCTCTCTCAATGCAGGAAAACCAAAAATAAAAAAAAAGTTGCTTATTTTCAAATTTATTTATTTATTTATCGAATGCTTATCCATTGACCATCAAGTCATTAGGCAACGAGCTCTCCAATACTTTTTTACGATACAGTCTAAATTCCAAAGTGCAGAGCGTGTGTCCAAATCAGCAGGGTCCATGACTTGTCCAGAATCACATAAAACACATAAAGGTGAGACAGCCAAATTAAAACGAAACAAACGAGCAAAATGACAGTCATATCCAATCAATAGTGTAAGCCCAGCCACAGCAGTAGAACAAACAAACGAGAAATAATGAAACAAAAATTCATCCAATAAAAAAAACATGTGAACAAAACTTTATAATAAAAATTCAAGTAAGATCTTCTTTTCGAATGATGTAACATTTAATTTCATTTATAGACTAATACCAGCTGATGAAATATCTTCTTAAAAAACTATGCTTTTAATGTAAAGATTATCTTGCGTGTCATTGGACAGATAACTCAAATTTGATTTAATGCTTGAATAAAAGAGGAGACAGTAATATCTTCACCAAGTTTCTCACCAAAATCAAATTTAGCAAATAAATATACCAACAAGTAAGAAAAATCCGAGCTACATATTTTTCAATGATATTCCACACAGCTACACGAGCAAACATTCGCAAATGATGGACATACACCATATTTCCTTTTTAAAAAGTATTTTTACAAGCGTGAGCAAAGAGGACGACGAAAAATCACATAAAATATACTTTCAAAAAACAAGGAAATGTTCCGAAATGTACACGATGATGAAAAATAAAATAAAAATATCCAATTGTTTGGCAAACTTTGCAATCACCAACTTGGAGATGGGAAGGGGAAAAAAAAGGAAAATCAGAGCTTTAGAAAGAACATGCAGTGGCCAGACACTCATCATTTATTTTGATTTCACGCCGAAAGGGTTAAAAGCGTTAAAAACCTAAGGTTTTTCAGGAGGGGCCAAGATGAGATTTTGAGTCACAAAAGAAGGAGGGGGGGGGTCAAAAAGGGAATAAAAAAATCTCCATCGATAAGAATAGAAAAAGGAAAGCGGTTAGCTTCGAATGCATCCATGACCAGTCTTCTGAAGACGGAAAGATAATATGGAAAAGGATTTGAAAAAGGGGAGAACAGGGATAAAAAAAGGGACAAATAAGACAAAAAAGGGAAGAAGATAGATAGAAATAAATAAATAAAAAAATTAAGAGGAATGAGTGGTGCAAGAGAGATGAGAGGGCGAATACAAAGCAATGAAGCGTATTTTGCAGCCACAGATCCTGCTTTTGCATGCATGGTCACACATCAAAAGGTCCTACCCTAATGCTTCAGAATTTCCCCTTTTTTTATCCCTTCATTCTCTTTCTCTCTCCATCTCTTTCCCCTTTTTTCCCCACACACTTTTCGTTTCACCGTTTTCTAAAAGTTGGTAAAAATCGCTAACCAAACTAATGTGACAGATCAAGATCATGCATCAGTGGTGCCAACATTCCGTCACAGCCAGGGAAACCGCTTTTGGTCACCTTCCCCCACCCACATTCGAACCCTCCCCCCGATTCTTTTTCTCTCTGCACTCCTTTTATGTCCTTTGTCTCTCTGTTTCCACTATTCGGTGAGATTTCTTGTTTTATTTTACTTTTTTTTTCTATCTGGGGTAGAATTTTTTTTTTTTATTATTTCTGTGCTCCCTTTTTTTCGTTTGATTCACAAGAAGTCTTCATCAACTTTTTTTCTTTTCTTACTTTTTTTTTGTTCCTTTGAATTTTATTTAAAGCGTATCCCCTTTGAACATCCTCATTGCTGAAATTTTCTTTTTGTACGGAATGTACGTTTTTTTTTTAAAAAAACAGAAAAAAATCCGATTTGAATACTCTAATACATTATAAAGGTGGAAGTGGTCGAGAAGAATAAATTTGTGTGTAGAATGTATAGGAAAATTCAGAGAAACGAAGAGAATTAGAGGAATTAAAAGTTGAAAATCAGAAAATTTACTACATTCATCTGCTTTTATTTCTATCAGTGGAAAAACGCATGGAAATTGATAATTTTCTTTTCTTTAGTTGTGTTTTTTACTCAGTGAAGTACAATGTAAAAAAATGAAACGGATTACTCACCAAGTGTTGAGTTGGAGCACTCCTGATATTATATTCAAACAATAAAATTGGAAATATTCCGACTAATCTTCGGCAATACATTTAAGGAAGGCTTTATTTCGTAAATATTAAAATTAAATCAGTTCGTAAAAGTTTTTGACCGATTATATTTTATGAATGAACAGTGTTGAGTAATTTTATTGATACGTATGGAAAAGTCTGAAAACATATTAAAGGTAAATAAAACAGTGCAAAAGAAAAAAAACTTATTAAAAAAAATTTAAGAACTTTTCATAAATTTACCTGGGAGAACTCAAATCTTCCTTCCAAAATATAATTCATTATTCAGCAAATACTCATCAAGTGTTGAGTTGGAGCACTCCTGATGATATATATTCAAATAATAAAATTGGAAATATTCCGACTAATCTTCGGCAATACATTTAAGGAAGGCTTTATTTTGTAAATATTAAAATTAAATCTGTTCGTAAAAGCTTTTGACCGATTATATTTTATGAATGAACAGTGTTGAGTAATTTTATTGATGCATATAGAAAAGTCTGAAAACATATTAAGGTAAATAGTGCAAAAGAAAAAACTTATTTTTTAAAAAAATCTAAGAACTTATCCTAAATTTATACTTGGGAGAACTCAAATCTTCCTTCCAAAATATGATTTATTATTTAGAAAATACTGATAGAGTTATAGCTTAAAATGTGATTAAAAAACTATTTCAAAGTTAAAATTCTTGATATACGAGTATACATTTGCCTGTAGAATGCACAGATGACTGATTCGAACTAACAAAAGAAACTTCTTTTCTACCTTCAAACGTATCTGAATTATTTTAAAATTACAAAATTACGAAAATGTTGGGGAAAAAAAGATTTTTTTATTAAAAAAAAAGAAAGAAAGTAAAAGGGAAGTCCAAAAGAATTTGAAGGATTTGCAATTTTTCTTGAATTTGATGCTTTCTCTACACTCGATAAGAAACTTATTGTAAGAAAAAACACGTTTTTTTCCCGTTTAATTTGATTTTTACCATGCATTAATTTAGATAATAAACATATCCCTCTCCCAAATATCAGTTTTTGAATAGTTTGTTTTTCGGATGTTGGCCTTAGTCCCCCCCTGATTTATAGAAGCCGCAGGGCCGCAATAACATTTTGTTGAAGACCGGAGAGGTTTCCAACATTGCTACGAACAGCAATTCCATAATAGTTTTGCAATCGGTCAATAAAAGAGTCGGTGAGTTTGCCTTTACCAGACAGATTTTTATTTTTTGACTTTAGTTTGCGCAATCTCGCACCTACTCTCTTTTGAACATGACCGATGCATTCATATTTTGTGACATCATAAGTATCTTTGACACTGATAAAGCCCTTGGAGAATCCCGTCACCATAATATTGTGCATATTTAAGGCCTCGCTTCACAATAGAACGCTGGAAGATTCTAGTTGCACCAACAGTTTCCATTTTCAACGCAGAACCTTGAAAATTGCTATGGCATACATGATCTGCTGCAAAAGTTTCCGATTCAATACTTTTAGGCATTTTAGAAATCTTTCTGCAGATGGGGCAATATGAGACATTATTTCAATGTCCACTACTTTACCAGTGTCAACTGACAAAGCTGCGACACGCCCATTCATGGAAGTGTAACCCCTACGCTGCCATGTTCCGTCCACTGAAACACCACATTCAACTATTTTATTTTTAGAAGGATGTAGCACTAACAGTTCAGAAGCTGCTTTTTGCATTGATAGTTCACTAACTTCTGAAATCACAGACATGAGTTTGTTCTCATGATTAGTGTACGCAGTTTTACTGAGCCTGGGTAAATTTAACGTACCACATAATTTAAACCCAGGAGAAAAACCTTTACCAATTTGTCTCATACCATAAACAAATCTTGTATTTACTTCAGGACAGTTTAAAGTTTTCTTTGAACTAGAAAACCCTGAGTAAAAGTTACAATGTTTACACCTTATAACAAAATTTGAACACAAACCATACCTTGAATCCTCAGAAAGCAATAAGCCTTCTTCGAAACATCTTGGGCAACAAAGTTGTAAAAAAATATTTAAGAGGACATCAATATCTATGATTCTATTTCCTGTAAGTGTTTTATGCTCATACTCTGCCAATTCCTCATCAAAAACAGCAGGCATTTTGATCTTTGAAGAACTGGCGTTGGTGGATGTTGAGCTACAATTTGTGGAATCTTTATTAGTAGATCCATTACCACAAAATTGTCGTTTTCTCTTTGAATTAATTCTGCGTTTTAAGTTTCCCATTTTAAATGAAAAAAATTAAAATTTTCAGCAATAAAAAAGGATTTAACAGAAACTTAGAAAGTGCTGCGCAATCGTAAGCAAATTCGTGCCAGATTCTGGATAAAAATATTAGTAAAAACCTGTTGCCAATTATATTTCTGAAGATTCTGAAAACTCAAATTCATATTTTAAAGTGTATAAATTTTCTACTATTGCATATTTAAGCAATACTTTGTAAAATAAAAATGTAAACAAACATTTTTTTCAACTTCCGGAATGTAGACTTGTACTTCCGGTTTCAAAAAGTAGCTACCGAGTAAAATTCAAATCCCCATAACTTAAGTTCTAAATTAGATAGAAACAAAATTTAAGCACCATTTTAAAGAAAAAAGTTCAAATAAAAAAAAAAAAAATCAAAATTTAAAAATCGAAAATTTCGGCGAAAGTGACGTTTTGAAGGTGTACCTTAAATGATGAGTACGGCCCCTGAGCTTGTACATCCTCTCCAAACTTACATACTACGACCACGGGAGGATTTTAAGCCTCGATAGATTTAACATGCATCAGCCTTTCTAATCATATTTGGGCCTTCAGTGGCACCAGGATTCGAACTCGCCACTCGACAACACTTTAGAAATATTATAAAAAAACAGATGTATGGTGTTTCAAAGTCACAAACTTGCTTTAAAAGATTACTGTAATTTTTTCCTTGGATATGTATTAAGCTCTTTGACACTAAGCAAAGACATCCGTGAGAAATATTATTTAGAAATAAAATAATGAGGTTCTAAATAATGAGAGCAGATTTAAAAATTAATTTTTAAATGAGAAATCAAGTGATTTTATTTAATATAATATAAATCTGATTTACATAATGGATCTATACAACATATTTCACTATTATAAGTTACAGTCGGACGAAGGGAATAATTTTGCGTGAATTACTTATTCTCAAAATTTCCTGGAATGAAATTTTGAATTTCAATTGAATTTAACGAAAACCAGCTTTCAACGGTTCTTATAGATATCCTCGCATAATTAAGATATGAATCCAAGGTAATCCAACCACAAATTTCAGAATTTTTCCAACAAGTTTATGCTGCTATTCGGAAAATTTTTTCTTCTTCTTTATATGTAATATACACATTTCTTGCGTTTTATATGTATCTTCACATTCATCCACTTATTTACAGGGTTACTCATAATTCCATCCAAGATTTCACAGTGCTATAGTAAAAAAACCAAGATGAATACAGATAAAAAGAACGTTTGAAAGTATGCAGAAACAATTCAGGTTTTATTTACATATTTTACATGTGCTATGTGTGAAACTTGGTTACACGGCCACAGTCTACTCAATATGGTTCTGTCAATGTTATTGACAGCAAAGAGGGTACGAAAACTTGGTCTTCTATAGAAGACCAACTTTTCAGATAACACGGATAACATGGAAAGAATAACATTGGATAACGCTGTCAATAACGTTGATAGTACCGTATTGAGTAGATTGTGGCAGAAACTGGGCTATCGCATTGATGGTTGCCGTGTGACCAAGGTTTCATACATAGAATACCTTTAAGGTATCCAAATAAAACTTGAATTCTTTCTGTATTCCTTCATATGTTCTTTTTTTCAGTATTTGTCAGTTTTTTTATTGTGCTTCGAAGCCTTGGAATATAACCTGGAATAACCTGCTGAAATATATTTTCAGATAATGATGCTGAAATTTCCATTTGCGGAATCATTAAATTAGTTTTCTTCCAAGAATATAAACAAAAGTTAGTGAACTCGTTTCTTTTCAACAGGTTTTTCCACACTGGCTTCATTTTAATTTTGAAAATAATTCTAATAGTTCTTAGTTACTTGGAAAAATGAAAAAAAAAAAAAAAAAAAAGAAATCTTCAATTGTATTTTTATACATCTTTCCTTTCATAATTCTCTTTAAAACAATATTGCTGCAGATTTGAAACAGTTTCTTTCTTTGAAACCGCAAAAGGTCTTTTTCAGTATAGCCGGTACATAAATATGGTATATTTATATAATGATACCTTAAAACGTTTGAGAAAACCACAAATCGTGTGAATAAATCATCTCAAAATTCAACACGGCCGCACTTAGAACGCTCGAGGAAATGTTTACGATCTGTGTAGGTTGAAGATTCAGAGTACATTTTGATAGTGTTTTCTTTCCTCAGCATGTTGAAAAACATGAAAAATTGTTGTTAGTTTAGAAAACACTTTTTATATGTTTACGTAAGGATTTTTATTGATATCTTTATTGCGGTTGAATATTTATTCGTCATTTCTTATTTCGGTGTTAGATAGCTTTTTTTATTTCCAAACATGACAATAATGAAACTTCTTCAGTGGATTCAGATAAAAATTATTCTACATTCGACCCAACTCTCTCTCTTTTAACAATTGCTAAATGGAAGGGGTGGGCAATTGTTTTGCCTCGAGGCCTCATTGTAGAAGTAGAGAATACCGGGGGACCGCACCTTTTTAAAATGATTGCATTTGTTAGTCAACTTTGCCTCTTACAAAAGGTGTGCATTGTACCTTAAAAATCAATAATTATAAGTTAAATGAAACAGAGGCAGTTTTGTTCAATTGATTTATTGTTCTAATTTTACACCTTTTGCTGCAAGTGCATTTAGTTTTAGAATCAGTTTAATGAGACAAACATCACACATTTCTTCAATTTTTTTAAAAATCAGTAATGATACTACTTGTTGAAATTCTCTTCGCAGTCTGCAAGTTAATGTCAAGTAACATGCATCTATATCAAATCTTGTTGATTTCGTGCAAGAAAAACTTTGCTCACAAATATATGTTGATCTGAATGCAGAAACATTTTTCTGGACTTTTGGTTTTCTCTCTTGACGGGCCGCAAGAAAAACTCTCTGCGAGCTACTATTTTCCCACCCATGCTATATGGGTGGGAAAATAGTGGTTGGTTATATATAGGTTGAACCACAATATAGGTTGAGATCAGCGATACTCAACCTACGGCCCGTGGGCCGCATGTGGCCCACCGGACCTTTTTAAGTGTCCCAGTCATGGCCTATTGCTCTGAGAAATTCATTTATTTATGAAAATTTGGTGGGAAATTCTTTGTTAAAAAAATCAAATATATCAATTTTGCTTTTTGCTGTCAATGTCGTCTGGGTGCGAATTCATATTTTTTTCTGATTAGTGATAATAGATAACAGTGGAGTAGTGGCCATTTTATGAGTGGAACTAAGTTGTAACAATCTTTCATATCTTGCAAGCGAAAAATATTCGAAGAAACTAGATTGTTTCAAGACAATTGGGAAGTTGATTATTTTGTAGTGAAAAACAAGCATGGTTCAGTAATTGTTTGATTTGTCATGAAATGTTTTTGAAAAATACCATTAAACAGGAATCGTTCAATGACACTTTTCCTCGAAGATCTCTTTGAAGAGATGATATAAATAGGCTTTCTTGAATAATCATTACAACAGCAAAAAAGTTTTGTCAGTGTTAAAGTCACAGCGATAACAAAGTCACCCTATGAAATTTGATATATCGTTGGAACCTTTTACTGATGCAGAAATTGTGGAAGAGTGATTCTTAAATGCTTCTAATTCAGAAAAATTCAGTGAAAAAAAATTAAAAAAAATATAAAAAATAGATCTAATATTTAAAAAAATAGATCAACACGTTATAGATATTTTATGTAAAGATAATTTCTTTAAAAAAAAAGTCTTGTATTTGTTAATAAAAAAAATCAAAGCAATTTTAATATAATTTACTCATTTATATTAGTTTGTGGTCCACCTACTCATGCACTATGTTTAGTAACGGGAATATGTTCTCTCATTTTTGTACACAAACGGTCGAAGTCTAAGGTTGATTGAAATTGTCTTGTATTCGCATTTCATATTTTGAGTTTAATTTATTATTATTATTTTTTGTAGCCGCTTATGTTGAGAGAAATATTTTTTAAATACATTGTTCAGAATGGAATTAAATTCTTTATAGCTATTATAGAGGGACAAAACCTGTGAATTTGCAACCTAAAATTTAAGAGCTTAAATTTAGATTTTAACGTTGAATCCGATGATATGTCGATAAATTGTTTTCTCTCCTTCCTTATCCCCCCACACAAATAAAAAAGGTGCATTTTCCACTAGAAAACTATTTAGTTTTGCAAAGCATTTTGAGTATAAAATTATTGCAAGGAACCCGGGAGATACTAAGCAATAGAATATTTACAATCTAATTAGTAATACATGTAAATGAAAGTTTTAATATTCTTTTATTACGTTATTATAAAAGTTAAAAAAGTTGTTCAAAATAAATTTTTCTTACAAATAAAATTTTTTCTTTTTTAATGACTTGGTTGAGCTTTAAATATTTGCGGTTGCACAAATTTCTTAGATAACTCGAATCTATTTTGCATACATAAACAGCAAAACAACACATAATACAAACATTCACCTCTCCGTCTTTAAAGTGAGTGTTACAACATAATACACCATACATAACTCTTTTTTCACACGATTTTGAACTAACACGATACACGAATAAAACGATTTTTTTTTTATTTTACACACATTTTTTGTTCTCGCTAGAAATCCCTAAGCAATTTGGGGATTCGTGCTCTTTGGATGGGTACGATTTGATCAAATTTGTGACAGTTTATGACAAAAAAAGAAGTCGATAATGACAAAGTCGAAGTTCAGCTATAAAAAGATGATTTAATTCGAAAGTGCTTAAAATTTTCAATAAGTATGGAACAACATTTTCTTACTCAAGATCCTGACATAGAATTTCTGCATTAAATTTTTTACATTAAAAAGATACATTAAAAATTTAACTTTATCTTAAATTTATGTACTAGCATATCGTGAATCATATGAACAACTTGGGGGGGGATGCAGTTTGTAATAACAGATTTTGTAAAAAAAAAAAAAAAAAACAGAGCGGTTTTTTCGAACGAAATTCTCCATTTGAATCAAAACCGATAGTTATGTGAGACATATTTGACACGTCTACTGAGAGCATTTTTGATCCCAGTTCGTAATAAACGCGCACGGTTATTATTAAGTAGGCTATGAATAGTTTTTAGTTAATAGTTTTATTACTAATTCCTAATTGAATTTTTATATGTTGTACGTACTTATAGATTGAATTTTCACTGTACACTAACTTTAATTTTTTTTTTCAATTCCTACAAATTAGCTCACGCTCTCCCTATATATATGCGTATATATATATAATAAATATATATAAACCTACTTTTCTCTGAATATTGATTTTTTTTGTGACCCGCCTAAAGTTAAACCTTGTTTGCTTGGCCGAGTTAGCTTTTGAGTTTGACAGCCCTGACCTATAGGGCTGTTTCAAAAATACATTATAATAATTTGATTTCTCATAACACATCATACTTATGTTTATTTTTCAAAACCTACTATTAGCTCTCACTCCTCCCTTATATATATTTATTTATTTATATATCTTGTTCAAATTTTGAATCATTAAAATAATACTTTCTATTCTCATCCAATCAAGTTCAAATAAATTTTTTAAAACTTGTAGTGGATGATGTTTGATGTCAATACAGTTTTTTCAAATATTAATTCATTAATTTAATGAAATTAATTACCAGTTTTCGACGCCAGCTTAGATTCGTCTCCATTGTTGTAACAATATAACTGTTAAAGAAATGACAAAAGTTGGCGTCGAAAACCGGTTTTTCAGCCAAACTAGCCAAACCAGGTGTGCATTGTTACAACAATGCAGGCAAATCATGTTCTTTTTTCAATTCAAACTATTAGTTCACTCTCTTCCTATATATATATATATATGTTCAAAATTCCAATCATTAATAAAATACTTCCTATTCATCCATTCAAAGTAGGAACTGACTTAATTTTTTTCCCTCGTTTGTAATAAAAATGAATTGTTTTTGTTTTACAAATATGTAACATGAATTTCATTACTACTCTTTTTTCACGTTTTTTTTTGGGGGGGGGGGATATTTAGAAACTTATCATTTTACACGATTTTTTAAAATTTTGGAACATATCACCAACTTCACCATACGTCACATGTATTTTTTTACACGATTTTTTTTGCGCGGTTTTCTGAGGATCGTATCAACCGTGTAAAAAAAAAAAGAATTGGGTGTATATAGTCTTTTTCACTTCTGTTAATGAATATTGAATTCTTTACTGATATACCGCATTTATACTCAATTCTAAGCCGCACCCCCAATTCTTTACATGTTTTTGATTAAAAATAAAAACAATGTGTATAAAGTTCATCAATATCCGACACTTAAGAGTTTTCTCAAGAAAATTTAGATAAGAAATAATAAGAAGTAAGTAAATAATTTATTTTATCAGTATTAAAGCTTTCAAATACATACATGAGCCTATAATTACTCTAACCATCAGCATCATGTTTCGAAAATCATTTCGTTCATTGATGCCGGCGTAGTCATTTTTCCCACCAGGTGTCGTCTTCCGTGCCACCCACTGCATTTGTTACGAAACATCCCCCCCCCAAAGAATTATTAAAGACTGTTGAACATTTACAAACAAAAATAATATTTTTTATGCCATCGACGTATATTTGTTTCATCCTTGTCAAACTTTCAGTGGCCGCTGCTCTGTTTCCTTTTTTTTTCTGCATATAAAATTACCTCCTATTTCTTATTTACCTAATAGTGAACTCGTCTTGTCGCTATTATCGATATCTTTGATAAAAAAAAAGGGGGGGGGGGTATGCAAAAAATTTTCTTAAATATGAGCAGATAACGACGTTTAGGATAGACTGAATACCAGAGATAAACTGCGGAATGGGATGAGTCATCGATCCAAGTGGTCAGAATGGACAGCGATATTTTTCCTTTGGAAAGGGAGGGGGGGGGGGTCAATTTCCCCCACCCAACAAGTGTTTTGCCTTCGATTCTAAGACGCACCCGATTTTCAGTAGCATAAATGCTGGAAAAATAGTGTGGCTTAGATTCGAGTAAATACGGTAAATCCCTCTTATTATTTTTACACAGTTTATCCATTTCAATTTCTTATCTCGGATTCTTTATCATGATACAAAATTTATAAATATCAGTAGCATCTTCATGATAAAGTGAACTTCTATATAAAAATATCTCAATCGAACGTCTCTTCCTTATATAAATTCCGCAATCTAAATCTCAGCGTGTTTTCTCACAGTGTAACGGAAATGACAGTGGTTAACTAGTGTCTGTGTTTATGGTAATTTCTGAGTTCTCGGTGAACGCCTCAGCTTCTGACAATCGCTTTGCGGTTTCTGTGGTCGAGGATGGGAGGGGGATGAACCACAAACTACGCACTTGCCGACCACAAACATGAGGTTTCGGTTTCGCGGGAAATTGAAAAGCGTTTAGCGAGAGGCTCGTGCAACGACACAGGTGATCAAGTTCGCGATTGCGTAACTAGAACTGGTATGTTAGAAAGTCTAGGTTTCATTGTTTCCATCGTGGCCTTGACTTCCTTTTCTCACCTTGATGACCGATAACTAGAAGGGTCGATTAATTAAGAAGTCAATATATATAAGAAATTAGGATTTTTATGAAAAAAAGTCAAATGGAATTTTTTTTAAAAAAACTGAAGTTTGAATTTTATGTTTTCTGGTTGGGACAGGGATTGCAATACCGGTATACCGAATACCGGTATTTTGAGCCATTTGTACAATTCTGTAATACTGGTTTTCGCAAGTTTTAATTCCGTTTTCAGTATTTACTAAAATTTTTAAAAATTGTTTCCACTATATGTTCAGGGATCAAAATAGTGTATGTTTTTCTTTTTATGTCTCGCTACAGGCGAAATTAATTAGACTTAGTATAAAGTTGCATCGTACAATCAAGAGAAGTGATAAAATATGTGAATCATCCAATTAGGCGGGCCAAAACTGGAGGTCCGGACACCCCCCAAAGCCCTTGAGTTTTTTTTCGATTGATGATAATCCTAAAATATATAAAGTTAATTTTAATGAGGTATTTTGAATGAACAATTTATTTTTTTAATAATGCTAATTATTAATTCAATAATTTTTTTTACTGTTTTTCCTCAACAAAATCAACAGAAACCGAAGAATCAATTGGTGTTGTTTTGAGGTATGATACGAGTCGGGGGACTTTCAACCATGGACTCCCGCCCCCCCCCCTGAAAATTTTTTGTGTGCGCTACTGAACTCATGCATTTGTTTATAATAAAATGTTTTCAAAATTTCAAAATATTTCATAAATAATTAGCTTTTTCTTTTAAAATGTAAAGGGATAGCTCATTTAACATTACGGCATAGGAGAAAAAATGCGAAACATATTTTATAAAAGAAAAAATGTGTCAACTAGGATAAAAACGAGTAATAGGATAAAATAAGTGATTCTCTACAGGATAGTGAAGCCAGAGTATAATTTTAATGTTCGAATACTTACAGTCGCTCCAAACCAAACTCGGACATCAAAGAAAATCTACTAATTAAGTAAAAAAATTTTAAATAAAAATAATTAGCAAAATAATTAAATGCATTTTCAATAATATATTAATTGCAGTATTAAAAACCGATAACAAAACATATAAATTATTACATTGTAACCAGAAATTATGGTAAAAAACAAAACAAAACAAAAATTAACGCACAATCCAAACCCGGACGGCTAAGAAGATTTTTAAAACTAGTTAATATTTCAAATGAATTAATATTTTGTATGTAATCCTTTGTTTTTTATAACCATTTTAAGGCGTTTAGGCATAAATTGCACCAATTTTTCACAAAAATTAGGCTGAATACTGTCCCATTCTTGCAATAATACTCTTTTCAACTCAGTTTTACTTGAAACAGCGTGTTCCCGGACTTTTTTGTTAAGATGATCCCACAAATTCTCGATGGGATTTATGTCTAGGCTTTGGGGTGGTGTTTCCATGACGTGAGGACAATTATGTAGGAGCCAGGAACGCACTCTATAAGCTTTATGCTTGGGATCATTATCCTGATAAAATCTCCAATTATTCCAAGCGAAAGTTTTTGCACACATAGTGGCAAATTGTTTTTAAAATGTCAAGGTGTACATACTGATCCATTCTCCCTTCAATGAAATGCAAAGTTCCTGGGCCAGAAGCTGAAAATGATCCCCAGACCATTACTGATCCGCCACCATGCTTCACAGTTGGTTTCAAGTTTTGTCTACGCAATTCCTCATTCGATTTTCTCCAAACATATGGCATACCATCTGATCCAAATATATTGAATTTGCTCTCGTCAGTGAATAATACTTGTTTCCAGTAAGAAAAATCATTGTTTTCATGCTCCTTTACGAATTCACGTCTTACTTTTTGATTTCGCTTACTTATGAAAGGCTTTTGTCTGGCTTTTCTTCCAGCGAGATTTTTCTTATGGAGCACATTTCTAATTGTTGATGGACTAGCTTTTTTCCCTAATTCATTTTCAGCAATAATAGCTAGCTTTGGAGCGCTAAGGAAGGGATTTACTTTCACTTTTCTCACTAAATATCGCTCATCTGCTTCGGTGAAAATCTTGTTATGGGCTTTTTTAGGCTTACTTTCCACCTGATTATAGGTTTTGTAGCGTTTTATGATGTCATGAACCGTGGAATGACTTCTTTTGACAATCTCTGATATTTCTCGCACAGACTTTCCATCTTCAGTGTGCTTAATAATCAATTTCCTTAACTCTATGCTCGTTTGGCTCCTTTGCCTTGACATTTTCAATAAATTAAGTTTTTTTCTGCAATAAATGAAAAAAACATCAAATCGAGAATGCCGCTGAACTACAATGTTTTTCATGAAGTTGTCTACAATTTTCACACAGGGTTGCAATTATTTGGCGCTTTATTGTCAGATGTCCGAGTTTGGCTTGCGCTCTCTTTCTTCCACAATTTTATTTTTATCTCTAAATTTGTCATTATAATTTATGAATTATCGTTATTTGGTTTGTTTTTGATAGAGCAATAAATTCACTATTAGAAAACCATCTTTACTTTTTTTGAATTCCTTTTAGTCAAAGTATTTTTGCAAAACAAGATTTTTTTCTATAGTGTCCGAGTTTGGCTTGGAGCGACTGTATATATATGAAAAAATATTCTGAATTCGAGTCGTATTTTTTAACATTAACCGAAGACAGCCTTAAACCTATCGAGGCTGAGAATCTTCCCATTGGGTGTGTGTGGAGAAGGGGTCCCGGAGCTCAGGTGTTATCCTCATCATTTGAATATGGTTCAAAATTACGAGATCCATTGTTAATGATCCATGTGTTGCTTCATAGTTGCGACGGTAATAAACACTCACTCACCGAAGACGACACTTCTGTCTGAACCTCACTTTTGTAATTTCCATGTCATGCAGATCATCGCTTTGTTATTTTATTTGATACACGAAATTTGGAAATTCTTGGCAGTTTCTGAAAGGGTGCAGAACATATGAGGAAAGTTCGTAATTCCAAAGTTTTCGATGCGAAAAATCAAAATTCGATTATGAAATGAAGTTTGTCTCTCACTCTGAATTGCGGTACTTCTAATTGAAAAATATTTTTTGTTGTTGTTGCTAATGCTATTTGATCGACAGTAACATCAGATCAAGGCCTACGAAAGTCATCGCGGCAAAGAGCTAGATCTACGCTTGTCGTTATCCGTAGCTTTGAGGTCTAAACAAGTGACAGCACGATTTGGCTCGGTTCCACCCAGATTCCCGAAGGGAGAGCACATTGGGGGTGGTCAGAGGACCCCCACCTCTCTTCCTCTTCCATCAACCTCACGAGAAGACTTGCGGCTCGATGGCTATTTAGAGTAGCCCCATGCCGCAAAGGCACAAAAAATTTACAAACATCCATGCCTTTTTCCAAAATTTGAACCAAGGTCCAGCCGCACAGTAGTCAGCGTAAACCACTATGCCAGATGGGGGGCATTTTTTATTGTTTAGTACACTTTGAAATGGAATGTGTGAGTCAATACTTATTAATCTCGCACTGTATATCAACTCGAAGGCTATTGGCGAGCGACCTCACAATTTTGAACCTTGATCAAGTAACGGGGACGGCACCTAAATCGGCCAAGTCCAGTGAACCCTGGATCGCGACAAATTTAACGTATATTAGCCTCTCTACATGGTGGGACTTTAGTAGCATTCGAGCTCGAACTCATGACATGATACGGTGACCATGATCTCGTGGCCATGATTACTAGCTTACCACGTTCACACTAAAAAAAAAGCTATTATTTTTAAAAGTTGTTATTTTTTATGATGGAAGTCCTTTTACTTGCGAAATTTGGTCGACGGTATAATACGTACGTAGGGATAAATTGAACAATTTTAGAAAGTTAATGTTTTAGCAATAATGATAAAAAGTTAGCAATTCAAAAATATTCTGAAAAAAAAATTAGTAAAATGTATGGAAAAAATACTATTGTTCTCGCGTTAGCATTCTCTGTAATAAAAGTCCGTATCTCGTGTATCACTAAACTCGCAATTGAAGCAATTTTGGTAACCAAGTGGTTGGGGTCGCATTTACAGTGATCGGCGATGTTTAAATCAAATTCATAGGTTCGAACCTTATTTTGACCGAAAATGTGTCAGCGAAATTTTTGGAAAACGAAATTTGGCAGTGAAATCTTTACTTAAAATGGGATGAGAAATTTAGGAGATCGAGGTATTAATTCAAGCGTCACCTTTATTTTGAATCTGGGGAACAGGAAAATATACCGGGTGCGTCAAAAAAGTTCGTTTTAACTTTAAAAATACATAATAAATTATAGTTTAAAAAAAACTAAAATACACGCTTTTGTAGTGAATCGAACTAAAAAGTAAAAAAACAATTCTTAATATAAGAATAAAATGATTAACGAGAAAATTAATGTCATTGTGGTAAAAGCGTGGGGTGCTTGATATCTATTGTTATAATTTCTTACTAGTTCTATTCCGAAGCATAGGATGCTTTGTACTACATTTTTACACTCACTCCGCATTTTTTACATTTTTACACTCAACTAGCAAGAAACTATAACAATAGATATCGAGCACCCCACGCTTTTACCACAATTACATTAATTTTCTCGTTCATCATTTTATTCTTATGTTAAGAATTATTTTTTACTTTTTTTAGTTCGATTCACTATAAAAGCGTGGATTTTAGTTTGCTTAAACTATAATTTACTTTTAATGTTTTAGTTCAACGATCTACGATAAAAGTGTAACTATCATTAAACTACCATTTATTCATTGATGAATTTATCTTAAATGCGCCATTTTTTTTAGAATCTGGAATACCCATTAGCATCCAATCAGTGCGTCGATAAGGCCTGGTTTGCAAAACGTAGGATCAGCCAACTGAAGGAAATCTGGAAGAGCTAAGTTTGAAATATTTAATGCGGAAGAAGGTGTAAAAAAAGTCAGTAATTTTTTTTACTAAAAAGAGCTCAATATTCTCTCAGAAACTTGCATCAGCATTATATATCAAAGTACACATTTTGAATCGAACACTTTTTGTTTGTTTGTTGTATTTCTATTAACCGAAGCCCAGTGGCTGAGTGGTAATGTATCGCGCTTCCACACCACAGGTCCGGGGTTCAGATCCTGGGCTGGGAAAGGTTGACTAAGCCTTTCATCCCTTGAGTGGGTCGATAAAATGAGTACCAAGCTTGCTTGGGAACTGAACACTGGGGGTTTCACGTCAGACTGACCATTTGACCGAAACATCTGCACATGCACCCCAGCGCCTAACGTCAAGAAAGCTGAGATAGGCACAGCAGGCCTTGGCCCTCATAGGCTGTTGCGCCACTGAGTTCAGTTCAGTATTTGTATAAACCATGTGCATTTTCGCTTCAGGGTTGTAACTTATTCTTGTAGTCACCAAATCTGAACAGAACTGGGCACTTACTTCTATTTCTAAAATTTTCACCATGCCGACGGAAGAACTTCGTGTCGTGTGAGATTTTACGTACATCATACCCTTTACACGGCGGACTTTCAGTGGCACCAGGATTTGAATCCACGAATCGACAACACCGGTCACGAATTCATGACAATGACCACTAGGATACCGTGGCGCCATGGTGATGAGAGAACATTTTGTTAGTTACGTAAAAAGCATGTATAAAAAGTTTGATAGCTTTTAATTCAATGTTATAATGCTACAGATATCCCTTGTGGAAAATAATAGAATTTGTTCGCAGGAGAAAAAAAGCGTTAAACTTCGGAAATAAACTTTTCATGGTGGAACGGATTACTCATCAGATAAGCATTGTCTGGTAACAAAATGTTTATCTGTAATACATTTAAATATTTTTAAAAATTTACAGTTACTTCAATTCTTTGTTGTAAATTTTGTATAAAAACAATTCTGAACTTGTTATTCAGAAGACCATAAATCGAAATTGATGTTTAAAATGGCCATCAGAATATTTAAAATAAGACTGAGTCAGGAAAAATGTAGGTAAATGAATAAAACTTTTGAAGCTATTGGAATATTAAAAAATTATCTTTTCAAAAGAAGCAATGCTCGTTCGGTTAACAAGGTAAGCACAATTATATGTGTTTCCCCCTCCCCCTTCAAATAAACCTAAGCCGGTTAACTTCGTTTTTTTTTGGAATCTTTGAAAAATCTAAAATTCCTTCAATTTTTCACACTTGAGAAAATAATTCTTTTGCTTAAACAAGAGCAAAGTTAGCCAAAAGTAGAGCAAATTATCACACTGCGTGGCCCTTTCGATAATTATATCGGCAACTTCTTTTGAACAATCAGTTCCGACTTCTGCCTCAAGGCTTGGAAGCCTACAACATGCTCATATTGTTTCGCATCACTAGTTTCGCCACTTCAGGACAGTTACAATTAACTGCTGTGATTTGTATTTAAATAACAGCCTCTGGCATTTTAGATTAAGAAAAAGTTTTGGATGAGTGATTTAAAAAGAGCTGAAGGAACATCTGGATTGGTAGGAAGTATTCCACATTTCGAACAATTTTAAATATCATATAAAATGATTTTTAAAAAAATGATGTTGATGTTTTAGGTTGCTAATATTTTTTAAAATTACTAGGAACATTTTTGTAGAATAGTTCAGTGACGGGAAAAATTATCAAGTTCTTTAATCCATTTGAAGGGGGGGGGGGGAATAATGAGCTAGAAAGAGACTGATCTAAAGTTGAAAAAGAGGTGGAAAAAGATGGAAGCCAGGCATTTGATCCCATAAAATAAACAAGATATCAATCATTGGCATGGCCAAGTAATTTTAGCGCGTTTTTCACATGTTGTATTTTACAATAATGCAATTAATGAACTTTTTACTAACAGAAAGTAGTTGTGTGTGTACTGTACCACTCCTCTAAATGTACTACTATTTGAGCTGAAAAGAAATAATGACACAAATCTGTATCAGCACTATAAAAAAGCAAAAAAAAAAAAAAAAAAATTAATGAAAATTCGGGAAAACTATGGGAAATTTTAAATATGATTCGGCTCATTAAGGACAAAAATGCGACCCAATGCCGAAAACCCGAGGTCAATTGGTTGCTTATTGGCTGAGAAAAAGGTACGACAAAATACGGAACGAAGACGAAATTTGCGTCCTAATAGCGCTTTTGTTCCACTACGTGAAAAATGCGCTAAAAAGATCCCCTTTAAGTTAATGTAATACAGGCAGTGGTGCACACAAGGGGGGTGGAGCTCCACATGTTCAAGCCCCCCTCATACCCCTTGATTCCTTTTTCGATTGATGATAATCCTATGTATATAGTAAGTAAAATTTAAAAAAAAAATAGTTATTAATTTATTTTATTAAATAAATAATTTATTTTTTATACTGTTTTTGTTCCTAAATCGCAAAATCAAAAGAATATGTTTATCGTCGTATTCAGGTATGATACGAGAATGTTGGACTTTTGACCCTGCCCCCCCCCCCTCTGAAAAGTTTTTGCGTGCGCCCCTGAATGCAGGGGTCGGCAAATCGCAAATCTCTGTAAGGAGAGTTGCGGCTCTTCAGACTTCTAGCTGAATGAATTATTAAAAAAAATAATTATATCTACTAAAAATTATTTTTTTCCTTTATAATTATCTATTGAAAATTTTCCTTATTTTTGTCTAAAATTAAACATTTGACTGGCTTAGATTTCTGTATTAAATTGTTTTCCATTGACAAAGTGTATTGAGAATCAGTGAAAATATTAAAATTAGTTCTAAAGCATGAGAAAGTCTAATATATTGGTAGAAATGTGGGTTTGAGAGAAGACACCCTTCTAAGTGTGATTTCCAGCAAAGTTTACTTATCTGCATACATGAGTTAGGGAACACTCTTTAATATGAGAGTAAAAGATACACAAACTCTCACCAGGAGTGTCACAAATCATGGAATGTGTTTTTGTCATGCTTAAGGGTAAAGAAAAACTCAGTTGAAATGACTTATATGCAAGAATATCCAAAGTTAATTTTAATTAATAGGCTCTAGTAACATGGATGACATTTACTTACGACGCTTGAAAACGGTTGTTTTTGCATTGAGGGGTTCACAGAAATAAAAATATCTTGGATTGTTTTAACTCTTGGAAGGAATGGAAAATGTTACTTTAAGTAAAGCTTCATTTAAATATTTTTTTAAAAATATGAATTTCTTATTTTTCCGATCACGCTTAAGGGGCTTTTGAGTGAGTGAGAGAATATTAACGTCGCACTGATTAGCAACAGAGGGCTTTTGCGACGGTCCGCGTAATTTTGAACCATGGTCAAGTGACGGACACACCTGAGCTGCACCCTCTCCTAACTACCAACCACACCACGGAGACGTTTGACTTCGACAGATTTAAAGTGCATGTTAACGGGATTTTTTATAATCAATATGAACGTTTTATTATGTTCCGATCGACGCGCTTAAGGGGCTTTTGAAAAAATGGCTCTTTGATACCTTAGTTATCTTGTTTCACTTATACAGAATCAGAATTTACACAGGTTGGCTTTATCGTCATTAAATTAGAGTATGCTCTTTCCAGGTAGTTACCCTGTTTCCTCCATATTCAATAAAATACCAGATTTATGTTAATAGTTTATTAGAGTGGGGTTTATAAGGAAAAAAAATATTTCAATCAAAATATTAAAGATAAAATAATTTCAGATAGCTGTGCTAAAATAAGATTTATAAAAAATGAGATAAAATTTATTTATTATTTGTTTTATTATCTTTCCCATTTTTGAAAATGACACTAATAAACAACCCTTATTGTTCTATTATACTTACCAAACCACTTGCTCACTCGTCACAATTTCAATTGTAAACTTCTTAAAAGATTTAAAATGCTTCTAGTAGTTTAGTACTCAGAGTTTAAAATTGTTTCTTTAGATTATCTTTTCAATATATGTATCAACACAAAAAAGAATAATATTTATTGCACACAAAAAAATTCTACGTATATATTTTATAAAAAGTATAAATTTTCTAAAAATTAAACTTTGAGAAAATTTTGATGAAAAAAAATTTCAAAATATAAATCAGACAAAAATTAAATCCCGGGATTAGTTATTTTAATTCCGGGATTTGAAGAAACATCGGGATCCCGGGATCCCAGGGCTGCAAAGCTTAGTTCTACGAAAACATCTTATTGTTCTAAGGGTTTCGTGAGCCGAAAAAGTTTGAAGACCACTGTTCTATGAAAAACGTTATTGTGAGACTTAAAGAAGTCTACGGCGAACCATCAGAAACGAGGGACAACGAAAGCTTTCTGAATGAATTGTGCTTTTTCACGAAAATGCCAGCCAACCAGCCACTTCTGCTGCATTCCAGGAAATTTGTATGAGAAATTTTTGATCACTCCCGGACCTTGCTCCCGGCGATCACCGTCTTTTCCATAAACTAAAAGATTCTCTTGGCGGTAAACGTTTTGGAAGTGATAAAAAGTTGGAGAATGTAGTGACCATCCGGCTTAATGCAGTGGCGGTAGAAGAGTATAGCATAAGAGTTCTGAAGCTCGTGTAGATACAACAAATGTGTTTAAATGTAGGAGATGATGATGCAGAGAAGTTGTAATGCCTGTCGGTTCCTGCTTCCCTCTGAAACCCCTTGTCTACCCTCGGACCCGGCTAGATGTGTGGGAGAAACTGAATAATCAGTAGACATGATTCACTCTAATTGTTTTATTGTCACAAAATATCAAGCAGACACAATAATAATCTAATTAAGATAAATGATCAGATAGCAGAGCTCAAAGGTGAGACTTGTTAGCTTGGGAATAATAATACGGACCCGCAACTGATGCCACGATAACCTATACAAGCTCAATATAAACTACGTCGTATAAGCTAAACTTCTATTTAAATAAGAATTACGATATCTGTACTTTTATGAAGTCAAGTCCTACACTTGAGTCCTTGAAGGCGATCCTTATCCGGATTTAATCACCGTCAAAAGATCCTCTCTCAAAAATCATCAATTGATAAACTCCGATTGCACTTAATCATTTCACGATCCTTCACTCTCCAACTCACCAACTAACCCCTAAAACTCGCGAGTGCAGAATTTATATAATATACTTAATTTGCATAATCACGATTTCTTCACTCGGTGAAAGTTGGTTGAATTAATATTTTCCTTAAAGAGTCCTGAAGGGGTTAGTAGAGCCACGTATAGATCCGTCACAAAGTGAATAAGCTTTAATTTTGCCAATAAATGTGTTTTGCGTTTTGTGTAACTAAACGGTTTTTATTTTCTTTATAACCCTCACATAATTTTATTCTTACAAATATTCCAGTGAAAAAAAAAAATGACATCGAATGTTTAGTTCCTTTTTTGTTTCACTAGCACATCGAATTTTAGTTAAAAAAAAACGTGAGAATTTTTACGGAAAAACTGTGGAAAGAGAGAGAGAGAGAAACGACATGTTTTAAGAAAACTAAATATAATCTAAACAAAATAATAAAAATAATTTTTTAAAAAGTTAGTTCAGAAAAGTAGCAAAAGCATTTTTTAGCAATTAATAATTTAACAAAGTGTTTATTAGCGTCGCACTATAAGTCAATACGAGGGCCATTACAGCTGGACCTCGTAATTTTGAATTTGGGACAAGTGATGAGGTCAACACTTGAGCTGGTACTTTTCTCCATACGACTGCACTACGCCAGTTTTAAGCCACAACAGTCAACATGCATGAACTCCTCTACCCGGCGGGTCTTCAGAGGCACCATCTTGAATTTATGACGTAACGGTCCCGCGCTCGTAGCCGTAACCACTGGGCTACCGTGGCCACAAGAAACGAAACTTAATAATTTAAGAATGCTACTCAGAGTTCAATTTGTTGTGATAGTGATAGTTATATAAAAGTCACGCTGTAAATCTGCACGAGGGCTAAACCTCGCAATTTCGAAACAAATTCAAGTGATGAGGATGGCACTTGAGCTGACACCCCTTCTCCTAAATTCCACACCTCACCAAAAAGAGGACGTTTGAGCTTCGACATATTTAACGTGCATCGGCCTCCTCTTCCCGGCGTGACTTCAGTGGTATTGGGCTCGAACTCATGACACGCCAGCTACAAGTCCGTTACCTTGACCACTAGGCCTACCGCGGCCTGCATTAAATTTCTTGTACTGCTATTCTAGCACAAAAAATCTCCAATCCCGAGACTCTCAACTCTGGCCACGAGTTCGTGACTTTGACCACTGGGCTACGACCACCACATTTCTGTTTCGCAAAATACATGTTAAGTTTTTAACTTTTAGAAGAAAAAAATAAATCAGTAATACAAATTACAAGAGTATTTTATCTAAAATACCTCGTGCATAAACTGTTAAAGTTTTAAAAAAAATTAAACTTTTGAAAGTTTTTAGAACTTAAACGAATATGCAGTTTAAAATGACCGCGATTACACAGACTGGGGGTTTCCTTTCGGACTTCGGGTATCAAACTTTTTCTTACTTCTGGCAGACTATTAAAGTTTCATTTAGAGATGATGGAGTTTGTGTGCGATACTGATGGAATTTATAGTCGGTATGCATTGTGATTTCTAATTTATTGCTCAGTTTTTGCCTTTTCTAAATAAGTTAATTTTTATTCTAAACTCACATAAAATCAGGGAATTAAGACAAATTTTTTGTCCAACTGTACGAAAATTTCATAAGAGTTCCATATAATCTTTGAGATTATAAATTGTAAAGTTGTGTAATTTGATATCAACTTTCAAAAAGAAATGTTTTTATTTCCAAGTATTAAATTTAGTATAAGAAATCTTTCTCAATTGTTTTGAAAATGTGTACGAAGTATTTTTGCTTATGGAACGGGGAAGCATCTCGAATTAATTTTAAACTTCTTTAGTGTTACTATACATTCTTTTAATTTTTATTAAAATCTTAGTTGCAAAGTCGAATTAAAATTAGTTTCTTTATTAATTTCTAATGAAGCACACATAATTAATTTTCAGTAAATATAACTCTTCTTTCACCGAATGCTTCCAACTGCTTATGTGGCCGCGGCAGCCAAGTGGTCTAAGTAACAGACTCGTGGCCGGGGTGTCATAAGTACTAGCTGAGAACCGCTCAAGACCAGCTGCGTAGGAAGAGGATGCACGTTACATTTTTCCAGAATTCAAACGTTCCCCGTTGGTGTGGTGTGGGAGTTAGAAGAGGGGTGCCAGCTCAGGTATCATCCTCATCACTTGACCATGGTTCAAAATTACGAGGACCGTCACCAAAAGCGCTCAAATAGCTGAATGGTGCGACGTTAATATTCATTCATTCACTCACTTCAACTGCTTATATCTGCCCCATACGAAGTTTTAACTATGTACAGCCAATAGTGTTCAGCTACCGTCAGATGACAAGGTCGAAGCTTAACAACTCATTCACCACATCCACGTTCACCAACGTGAGACCATGAAGACAACGTGAGTTCAAATTCAGGATACATCAAACCCTCTAAACCAGGGGTCGCTAAACGGTGGTCCACGGACCACTGGAGGTCCTTGAAATGCTTTCGATTGTCCGCAAAAAAGTTAGGACATTGTATTTTTATAAACATTCAATTTCAAAAATGGACCGGTAAAAAACGTGTATAAAATATATGGATTATACTTTTTTTTATAACTTTTAACCATTATTTTTAGCAAAATTCCTTCTGAGTTAAGCGATGCTTTAGCTACTTTTGCTGGTGTACCTAGCGGCATACGAAGGAGAGATTTTGCAACCGTTGTAAATGTGCACCATAACACCTTATTTTATGCATATTATGTTGCGTTTCCGGTTTTTTCTTGCTTTTCCGTTATGTGAAAATACAAATAGAGATGGAAATAAGAGACAGTATAGTTATAGTGGTCAGTCATATTAGGGTCCGCCAAATATAAAATTATACATTTAATGCTCCATTAAGTTCTAAAGATTGATGACCCCTGCCCTACATGACGGGTCTATAGTGGAATCAGAACTCAAAGATATGGATTCGTTCGCTAACAGCATGACTTTCGCAAGACTATGAATCATCATATATTTTAAACAAACGTTTTGAATCATTCATTTCAACACATTAAAAAAAGTGCTCTTGACTATTAAGTATTTAGAATCCTTAGTTTGTTGTGAAATTCAAACCGAAGAACATAAAACTATGCAGTGTCACTTTCATCAATTAGTTTTCACTGATACCTCACTTCTTGCTGTTTACTATATTTTATAAACGTAAGTAAAATCTGTACAAGGCGGGGCAAATTAAGGTGGCCCTTCAGAACAGAGTTCAGATTTCAAAGGAAAGGAGATATTTCGCTAACCTGCTGATAACAGATATTGAAAATGACCACCATTCATCTCTTGGCAATTGTGGGCCCTGGTCAGCAAATTGCGGAAGGCAGATCGAAGCTGGACTGCTGAAATTGCTGCTATCTTATCAGAAATGCTCTGCAGCAGTTTATGAATTCTATGAGGCTGATGCGATACACCTTATAACACCTTCCCCACAAAATTAATTGCATAATGATAGATTGTTTGACCTGGGTGACCAGCTAGGGGCGAGATCAGACTGATCCCTGCTAACAACTCTGTCAGGAATGAAGATTGTGTAAATGTGACCCATGGTTTGGTGGGATGTATGGGTAGTTGCACCATCTTGTTGGTCCTTTTCTCCTCAGTTAATGCTGCCACAAATGGATTCAAAATGTTGGAAATGTAACGCACCGAATTTACCGTCCGATGAAAGAATAAGGGACCAATAATTTACGTCCAATCGTGTTCACTCGTCCGGGACACTTTTATTTGCTCCACCCTGTGTGGTATAAATTCAATATATTCACGAGTTTCTTAAAAATTGTATGGCCTTTTGCTACAAAATGTAAGCGATCACGTAATGAGTGAGTGTGGGTTATTGTGCAGCTGTATTATCTTCAGGCTTTGAAACCTAAATTCCAATTAAAATTTTAATTTCCATCTGGCGCTGCAGAATACTTGGAGCTAAATGCTATATTTAATTTGCAATAGAGATCTTTCAAAGCACAGTTACATTTGCTTCAGATTACACTGACTAAAAATATTTGTTTTCTTTAGATAATTCTTTATTTTAGTTTCATAAAACAACCTTATTTTAAACCACCTACCCATAAGCTTTTAATTTGAATTAATGCAGCATTAGAAGTAACACGAAGATTATTGAAGACACACTTTATAATTTTGAATAAAGGTCAAGAAACGAGGACGATATCTGAGTCATCTCCTTTTCTACATCCAAATCCCACAAACGTAAAACTGATTGCTTATTACCGACGCATTTAAGACAACACGAATACTACTGGAGACGAATATGATAATTTTGATTGAAAGACGAGGACGGCACCTGAGTTAGCAATCCACTGTCCAAACTTACACAGTACGACAACGTGAGGACTTTGAAAGATAGATTTAACATATATAAATTGCATTAGACTATGGTTTTTGGAAGAATGAGATCCGAACCTGCAAAAGAAGTTGCAAGTTCGTTGCTCAACGCGGCTTCCAGTCACCATTATGGTATGTGGACCTCCATAGAACTGGTACCTTATTTTCTAAACTTCCAGATCACACCAATATGAATATTAGAACTACTTTCTCAGAGTTTAGGCTCAACTAGATTAAGTTACAAAAGTTCTGTTGTTGGTATGATGATATTTGGAGCAATTGAGATAATTCAACCCAAGACCTTACGGCAAAAAGGTTTACCAAGTACCCGATTAATTATCTTCAGACTATTTAAATTCCCGTCATCATACAAGAAAATTTCTTAATTAATCAATCCATTAATGTGAAAAACAATTTACAAACGCTGTCAGTTTTTAGAAGCAATACTTCATAAAGGAACAAATTAGGAGATATTCGAAGACTTTGATATATATATATATAACAATTATTTTTTAATACTAATATGAACTAAAAATAAGAAACATAACATTGTACTACAAAGAGTGATGAATTATTCTAAATAGTCAATATATGTTACGCTTAATAAACAAATATTTGTCTTAGAACAATGTTTCCTAGTATTTTGTTCCATATATAAAACAAATAATTTGATATCATGTTTAAATTGATTTGCATAGTTTTTCGAAAATTACTTCTTTTTAAGTAGTCTGTGAATGATACAATTAATGATACAAAAAAATGACGCCTATATTCAGGCCTAAATAAAGTAGACAAACGACTAAATATTCAAAAAGGAAAAAAATCGCTTGCGTTGAAGTTTTGCAGCTGAAAAGGCAGAGAAAAAAATATGCTTTTAATAGTGGAATGATATATTTTCAGTTAAAAGAAATAAATATAAAATGTTCTTTTAAAAATTTTCGATAATGATGTAAAAAAAGACCTATAAAAACTGAGTTAATTTTCGAAAAACTTTAAAATTTTGAGAAGCAAATTATTTTAAGAACAAAAATGTAGTTCGAATAAAAATCATCATTATTGAAAATATATTGGGAAAATAATGTAAAAAAAAAAAAAAAAAGAATTAAATTTCATATTCCGATAATAGCACACGTGACGTGGAGATTTGTGTGTGGGGGAGGAGGGGGTAACGTAAAAGCTATCGCAGAATGTTTAATACAAATAAATCGAGTTTTTTTTATAAGTTGTTAAAAATTAATCAAAGGAAGCAAACAAAACTTCGTTTGGGTTAAAACATTTTAGAATAGAAAAAATGATTATGAATTATTAATAACATTTGTATAATCGAATTCTTATGATAATATGGTACTATTTCACATACAAAACTTCCAAATACAAGCGGTAAAAGTTTTAAAAACCAAATGGTCATTATTTTAAAGAAATATTTATGTTTTTCAGATATTTTTTCTCACAATTTTTTCCTTCAGTATTAACTTCAAAGTGTTGCCAACATTCAGATACATAATTTTTGAGCGATATTAATGCAACATAATCAAACATTTAACTGCTGAAACTTTTAAACCGAATTCGAAAATGTAAACATTTGATAGTAAATTGGATAATATTTAATTGATATAAACATATTATTTTTGAAACATTAAAATTCGAGTCATCGCTGATTATGAAACATAAAAAAAGTTCGTCTTACCTCTTCCACTTCTCCCAACGAATCTCAGATCGTTGAACTTTGCAATCTGGTTCTTGACAACAGCTGTCGAATTCCTCATTTCACCGCAATAATTCTCATCATTGCCGGCTTTGATGGTGACCGCTGTCCCGTCCAGCACCTCTCCCAGAACGACCACTTTGAAAGCGACCGGCAGGGTCTTGTTGGATCTCCAGTGGGCGGGCAGGACGGTGCAGAGGATGTTGGGAGCGGCGGTCCGCACCAACTCTCCCGGGTGTTCGCCGAGTACCTCGCACAATCCCCGATCCACGAAGTCGGTCATGGCGGCGACGCGCGACGGATCGCTTGGCACATGCATGCGGGAATGGGGTGGCCTTTTAGCGGCCGATCGAGTCGGCGCCCCTTGCCGTAGCTAGTGCCGCTCTCTGTCCGCTGTAGCCAGCCAATTGAGGCTTGTTGCGCAAAGGGTTGCCGGAAGACGACGTTTCGGTTGTTTGGGGGTGAATTTTTTTTTGCGCGGCATCGCCAAGAGACGGATTATTTCGGTTTCGCGAAGTTTTCGGGCGTTTGTTTGATGTTAGGGAAGGATTTCGAAGGCACTTTAAGAGTTTACGGGCGATTTGAGTTCTGTCGGGACTAAAGAATTTATTTCAGAGTTTTTTCCTACAGTTATATTTCTTTTATTAAATATTTTTCCGATATTTGTCGTGAAAAAATCTTAATAAAATTTCGTCATTTTTATTATTTATCAATTTTTTTTACGCATGATATTATTCCGCATTTGATATAAGTAATCACAATAATTTTCATGACACATCATTTCACACGTTTTATGAATTTATTTAAAGTAAATAAAATTACTTTTGATAGATTAAGAAATTTAGATTAATTGAACAATTGTTTGGTGTCACTAAGTTGCTAATTGAAAGCCGCTAAAAATATTGTTTTGTTGATTAAGGACAATTGTTGCCCTTTAACTAGTTAATTTATTCATTGTTCAATAATGTCGCATTTAGAAGCAAAATGAGGGCTATTGGTGACGGACCTCATCATTTTGAACTAGTCAAGTGACGGAGATGACACGAGTTTGTTTCATATATTCTAATTTTTGTGTCATACCCATGGCTGACGTGTCATGAGTTTGAGCCTAGTGCCGCTGAAGACCCGCCATGTACAGGTACTGATGCACGTTTAATCTGTCGAAGCTCTAAGTCCTTCCGTTGCCGTGGGGTGGAAGTTTAGAGAGGAGGGTGTCGTTCTTGTTACTTGACCCTGGTTCAAAATTACGAGGTCCGTCACCAATATTCTTTGTGTAGCTTTATAAAGTGAGGTTAATAAACACTCTCTCCCCGTCATGCTAAAATGAGGACTCTGAGCCTCGATATATTTAACGAGCATAAGCCTTCCTACACGACAGACATTTTTACACACCGGGCTTTGAACCCACCTCTCGACAGAAACCTTGCCAGTCGTGAGTCCGTAACAGTGACCTTTGTGTTACAGCGGCCTCATTTGACGAGGTCTATCAGCAATCGTCCTCCTGTTGCTTCTAAATTAAACAATACCTGAGCCCTTGATTCGACTGAAATAACATTAGCCACGAGTTCTGTGTGTCCCCCTAAGGAGAAAACTGAGTGTCAAAACTACCAGCGGCGATTGGTAGCCGCCTATATGGTGCCGCACTAAAAAGAGATACCATTGCAGACTAGGTCTGCAGTGGTAAAACACCAGTCCGCATCCCATTCTAAATAATAATTATAAAAAAAAAAAAACTTTTTCAAAATTGGACGGCACACTAACAATAATATAAGTTTAACAGAGCTTTACTTTTCTATAATACACTATGTAAAACAATTTATGATAATAATTTTCATATTAAATAAAATAATATTTAACCACAAAGACGGCAAAATGTGCATTGAGTATAATTAATTACAAATTAATTATCAGAATGCATTTAATGTAAAATTTGAGCTTGATGGTTACAGTTATAGTTACAGGTTTTGTGGGATATGGAGCAACAATGGCTATTATCCCCGAGCTTGATGTTTTTTGATAATTTCGCTTAAAATTCGCCGTAGAAATGATAATGTCATTCTCATTTCCTCATCGACGTTTAAAAGTCTTGAGCTTTTTCTCATTTTTTTGTTTTGTTTGTTAATGCTGAAAATCCGAACTCACGCAAATAAGATGTAAAAAATAGTAACAATATTTTTTAAAGCCTTTTTTGGCTATTATGCGAAAATCACCTCTAATTTTAATCCAAAAGGAGTAAATTGACTCTTCCGGATGTTTTGAAATTAAATCTCGATTATCACAGAGCGAAATTAGTTCCTCCTTTTCTTTCAAAGTTAATTCATATACAGATGTATCCGACAAATGGATTACGAAACCCAATCAAATTTTTTTATATTCC
This sequence comes from Trichonephila clavata, assembly GCA_019973975.1. NCBI lineage: Eukaryota > Metazoa > Arthropoda > Arachnida > Araneae > Nephilidae > Trichonephila > Trichonephila clavata. The sequence goes on along the minus strand of BMAO01008478.1, from coordinate 81,174 downwards.
TCTATCTACGAAAGGATGTTAAATATACCATTCTCTTAGTTTCTCTCAATAAAACGGCCGAAGGATTTGGTTCCGGATTTCAGTTTTTTCACAAAGTATAATTAATAATTTTTAAAAAAAATGATGGCACTCAAAATTGCCGTAGCACAGTGGTTAAGAACCACTGCCTTAGAGTAAGTAATCTGAGTTCGAGTAACGATTTTACTCATGGACTTGAGTCTTGGCATCACTAAATACCCGCAAGGTAGAAGAATTGATACACTTTAAATATGCTTAGCTTCAAAGTCCTTACGTTTCCCTGGCGTGAAAGCTTGGATAAAGGGGTGGCATCTCAGGTGGCGTTCTCGTCACCTCCAAAATATGAGTTCTGTCGTCAGTAGCACTTGTACTGCCTTAAGATTAAACGTTAAGAAACAATCAGTCAAGAGAGTGACTTTAATTCAAAAAATATTTCAAGTGTCATTTTGTAGGAGTTAAGAAAATGAGGTAAATATCACGTGACTGTGTTTTTAAAGTATGAGTCACTAGCAGAGTCTATTGCATGGCTTTTTCATAACTATAAACAATAGACATGCTTTTGTTAGATTCTAATTCATGAAGATTCATTTGAATATTGCTTTTGAAATCAAATAAGATTCTTTTCTTTTTGGGTGAATAATTTTTATTAATAATAATAATAATAAAAATAAGAAGAATGAATGACGTTTTTTTAAAAGCAAGTGGGAAATACTTTTCTCTCACAGTGATTTTTTAAAATTAAAAATGTTAATTTGACTAAAAATAATTTTTGAGTAAAATAATTATTTTATTGCGAGGCAGATGCAAAAACAATGACTTAGTCAGAAATGGGTGAGAAAAAAAAATATTTGTGAAACATATTTTTCCATCTCATGTTTCATATGTTTAATGAAGATATTGCAATAAATACTGTTGCGTGTGTGTGGTGTTATAAAATAATAATTTTCTGGAGTCTTAGAATTTGTCTTTTCCAGGATTTATTGGTAACATTAAACATAAACAAGAACTTAATAAGGTTTAACAAATTAAATTGCAAAATTAAAATATTAGACTGAAAATATTTGAGAGGATAAATTCTAATATTCGAGATAAAAATCCTAGTAAACAACGGCAACTGGTACGCCGAAGCCAAGAAGATTAAGACTTAAAATATACGAGTAAACAACAATGCTGAAGCCCAGTTCAAGATTCAACTGAGACATAATCCGTTACATATGGTTTCTATCGAGATAGACCACGTGGGAACTGAGGGTGGTGTCAACTACACTCCACCCACTCAGACCACCTGGTCCATAATTTACAACAGATATGTTTTTAGATTTTATTTTCTTATTTTTTTAACCGATTGATTAAAACAAATTATATATCAAAAGTTAGATATTGCATTCATTTACCTTTCAAATATATCCGTTTCGCATGTTTCAAGGGAAAAAGCACAATAAAGTGTAGTTATATATAGATATAATTATATAAATGTAATTATATATATATTTTGTATAATATATAATAAGCTTTATAAGCAAGATTAATTCGCACGTTTGAAGTTTATTGTTAGAGGTGCTGGCGCACATATATAGGCTGTAATGGAGTGCATTTGTAGTTCCCTTTTTTTGCCGTGTAAAATGACTAAATATGCAAACTTTTATTGTCTGTAACATATTCTTATTTTTCATTGAAATATTCATTATTCTCTTATTACTCGCTTAAAACAGGCCAACAAGCACATTATTATTTTTTAAATTAAAAAATTAAATAATTTTCCGGTATTATGAAGTTTAGTATAATTTTTCCGTCATTTCTTTTATGTAAAATGAAATATAATTTATAAAAAGAAATTTTTAGAATAAAAATGTTTACAATATTTAAAAATATGAATAACAATTATTTTAATTTCATCTTTTCATTTTTTTATCAAGTATAATTTATGTCACAATCTTTTTTAAATAATTTCTTTTTCACTTTTCACTCGAGATTAGTGAGTATATTTCTCAGAATATATTCTTTTAAATAATTTTAAATAACTTTTTGCCTTGCTTTCATGTTAAAAAGGGAATGTAAGATATTTATTAATATAAGAGTTATTTTCACGCTTTATTCGTTACATTATTTTTCGAGAACATCTTACGAAAATTAATTTCGTTTGCGGTGTGATTGATAATTTCATCATATTTTTATAATTAGAAACAAAGGCGGAAAGGGGAACTACAATAATTTGGTTATTAAAAAATAATTTTAAGAATGTTTCGTATAATGTTAGAAAAAAATTCAGAGTATTTTTTTCAGATTGACTGGAATCTATGTAATAATAAACTGATATATGATTCTAATAAAGCATACCTATTTATGTGTATATATATTGTGCGCACTATATAAATATATCTATTTATCACTTTAAAATTTGGGCAAAAGTAATAAATTCTGAATTTAACTCTATAACGTTTAAAGTTAAGTAAAAACTATACTCGTCTATCAAAATATGCTATTTACTGTGCATTTGTGCAAACAGAAAGTATTATTAATATCAAAGATTTTTTCTGTATGAAAAAAAAGCTATTCGAGGGATTATTAATTTTCTTTTTTACAAGTAAGGTGAGTTTTAAATGCTCTTTCTTATGATTTCTGATAGGTTAAATTTTTTAAATAAAACAATTTGATTATTTTTAGTTTTCGAACACAAAAATATCTGCGTATAATATATAATTGTCTAATTCTAAGTTCCCTTTTAATAATATATGTATATATATATATATATATATATATATATATATATATATATATATATAAAGCGCATATTTAAAAATAAACTCATTTTAGAATTTAAAAAATTTACCAAATTCTTTGACACATAGAAACTCGAAATGAAACAAAATTTGACTTCAGAGTAAATGCTTATTCTTTAGGCTGAATTTTTGTGTTTATTATCAAGGGAAAATAATTTGTAAGACGTTGACAAATAATTTTACTTTATTTATATTTTTTGAAAAAATTTAAAAAAAATATTTTATTCGAGATGTTTTTTTTTAAAAAAAAATACAATTTTAAATAATTGAAATTAAATCTATTATTTTCGCATTCAAAATTATTTTTTATTGAAACTTATGACCGAAAAATTTCTCAAATCTTTTTCCAGCTTAAAAGTTTTAATTTTCATTTTAAATATTAGGTTATGCGGAAGCATTTGAATTTTAAATGATTTTTTAGCGCAAGATATAAATTTCACGAATATTTAATACAATTCTTCAAAAATGGCCCAATGTATACAAAAGTACTATTCTAAAAAAATTTAAAAAACTAATTTAATGATTATTTTTATTTATTTATTTGAACGGGATTCTTTTAAAATAAGTTTAAAAATAATTTTTTTGAACAGCTTTTAATTGTTCTCACTCAAAAATAGGAAAGATGTTACACATAAAAAAAAAGTCAATGCAGCAATTAGTTATGCAAAATTCCTTAAAATGTCAAAATTCTCTTAAAATGTCTCGGTTTTGATTATATTTCAATATAACTCTTTCAAAATTTAAATCTATTTCACCTATTCCGAAACCAGAATACAAAACTTTTCCCTGAAACTCAATTTCCCAAAACGAGCGATACTGCGCCAAATATGGCGCACTTCTTCTCAAGCACAGGTGTGGTTGTGGTGGAAGATGCGGCGCCGGACACGTGACACCACGTGACGCCCGTATCCCCGCCCGTCGGCCGTGCTGTTGGGCGGGACACCAAAAAGTTGTTCCGCGGCGGGCTCCGCGTAAGCCCTCCCGTGGAAAGAAGGCGGTTTTCACGCGTGGGATGGCTTCCAAGATGCTTCGGCCTTTTGGATGCTGGGGAAAAGTTCTCGCTCTTTCTCTTCTTCACTTCGAATAGAAAGAAAATATCGATGTCGGCGTGTTGTTCGATTTATGGAATTTTTTTAAATGCATTTTTTTCCTTAGTTAGAATTGCAATGTGTTTGGGACTTATGTGAATTCGGCAGAACCAGATTCTTTAATTTTTTTATTGATTATTTATTTAGACAAATTTGAAAAATGTTTTATTTGGACTTGTAATTTTCATCAAATATTCTCAGTACACAGCAATGTATATTATATTTTTATTTTTTGAATTTAATCTGAATTTATTTTTTTAAGTATAGCTTAAATGGCTTAAGAGAGAAAATAGAGTTATACCAAACTGCTCAAAAGAAAAAAAAAAAAAAAAAAAAAAAAGGCTACAGAAGAGAGAGAGCATATTAATTCTGAAGTCTGGTAATAGGTCTCAATAATCTATTATTTTTGAAACAGTGTGTAACTTAAATGGCTTAGAGAACCATAATGCTAATATGTTTTTATGCACTATTATATTTGAATATTTGAACTTATCATTTTAGAATACATACAGTCACCTTATTACTTTTAGAATATATTCCACATGCTTGTTGCATTTCTAATATATTCCGCCAGTGAAAAATATTTTTTATATATTTTACACTCCTATTACATTCGTAATGGATTACACGAGCCTGTTATAATAACATTTTATATTCCATATGGGCCGTGGGTAGCCTAGTGATTAGAGCATCGGACTCCAGACCGGAGGGCCTGGGTTCGATGCCCGACGCCACTAAATACCACCGAGTATAGACGGAGTACGTGCTCGTTAAATCAGTGGATCCGAAAGTCTTGTGGGCGGTCGCAACAGAACCACGAGTGCAGGGGGCTGGAGAATATTCCCTCCCTTCAGTTCCATGCTAAAATTGTAGAGGTGGAGATAGGTGGTGTCACCATCTATCGTTAAGAAGTCCAACCTGTATCACAGGCAATGGCAACTTTCATTCCTTCCCTGCTGGAAGGACACGACAACAACAACAACATATTCCATAAACAGTGGAAATCGTCTAACACGAAACTCAGGGGAACTGAAATATTTTTTCGTGTTAAAGTAAATTGAAAAAAAAAATTCAACAAAATTAAGTTATCAGAGTACATTTTATTTACACAGATCTGTATATATGCATGTATTTAATAAAAATCAGTGTAACAAAAACATTCACAAGAATGAAATTTTATACAAAATTCAGCAATACCGAAATCCTTACAGATTTCAGATTTCGTTTTCTGTTTTTGATCAACAGACTTAAGAAGCCCCATCTTCATTTTAAGCGAAATAGCAGTTTGCTATCCCCCGAGCTCTTTGCCACTGAGCTCGAAAGAAAAATTCGTCTAAAATAGAAAAAAAAAAAACCCGCAAACCAAACTCATTGATTTTTACTCACACTGCGATGAATACTTCACCGAATTCCAAAGCCAACTGATGACGGATGAGATGTTTTGTGTGGCATTTGTGGGGGTGGAGGGTGCAAGTATCTTAGACAAACAAAATTGGCTCGTATCACAGTTTATTCCGAGGGTAAACGATGGTACTAAACATTTAAAACCCTCTCTTTTTTATTTCACACCCTCTTAAACCTCGCCTGCGCGGCTGTTGGTTTTCGTATTTTGTTCATTCCCAGAAAGGAAATTTTTTCGTGTTAAGAGAAAAAAGTGCGTGAAAGTACAAAGTATTTTGTATTATTTCGGGATAACCGATATTTCGTCTAAAGCGTTTTCCATTAAACGTATTTTACTGTAACTCTGATTATAACTTGGTAAATATTACTTTTAGTGTATATTGTACGATATGGTTTACTTTTGAATGTGCCTTTTCCCTTTTTTTTCAAGCAGAGCAAGAGACATTCAAACATTTTGCAAAATGACCATATTTTTCATCTTTTAAATTATATCTAACATAAAAAGAATTTCTACCGTAAGTTTGATAAAAAAATGTTGGAGTTATATCACTTATGTAACTAACTACAATTTGAATATTGCAATTCATATTTTTAATGTTTTTGAATGAAAATCCCCATTTTAGTTTTGAAAGCTAAAATCAATATCATTAGAAAATTAAAACTAATATAGTGCATTTAATTATTTTTATAATTTGTTGAAATATTAGAATTCGTGAAGAAACAAAATATTTGAGGAACACAAAAGTATTTAATGCAATTCTTAAAAACGTATTTTATAAGGGCGTAGAGATCCGTTTTTCTAAAAATGTTAATACAATAACTACATAAATGCAAATTATTACTAATCGCTTGGAAACCACACATCTTCTATATTTAGGTAGAAATGTATGGAATAAATAAAAAAGTAAACTTTTTTTTATCTAGGTAAATTGTTTAGGTAAAGAAGAAAATCTTGTTAAGGTATCCGAACACGTTGAAAATGACCAAATTCAGTCAAGACAGATATTTTTGTTTCTTATTTTATTGAATAGAGCTATCTTTTGACTTTACGAAACATACTTTGTTTTTTTTTCTACATTACCTAGAGGCCAAATTGCAATCCATTTTATAAATTTAGAAAAACCGGAAGTGAGGTTTTGATCTACCAGAAGTGGGCATTTAAATTGCTCAAAATCTATCATGGCGAGTCTGATAACTCAAAATATTACAAATGTATTTCTATAAAACTTTTTAAACCTGATATTTATGTTATTTTCTAGAGAATGTACTAAACTATTTCTTATTGTATGAATACTTTTTGAGTTTTGGCTTGTTATTTAAATAATAGTCTCATAAAAAATGTAACATTTCTTATAATGTTTACTCAATCAGCTCTAAAATTTTCAAATTTTAATACAAAATTAAAATTTTAGTACATTTTCTAGATAAGTGCATCTAATTTGTTTTAGTAATACTTTTACTAATATATGTTTATTACTTTTTTCTCTAACTGCTTTGAAGTTTTTCAAAAATATTGCTAAAATTTCACTTATAATTGTGTTTTTTTTGTAAAATTCAGGTAATTTATTTTAAATTTTGATGGTTAAATAGAAATATTTATTGGTATTGAGTCCTAAAAGAACATTTATAACCTTTTAGTATGCTAGTTTGTTAAAAAGTGCTCCGAACGTGTTCGGATACCTTAAGTTGATTTGTTTCAAAAAATGCAACCACCCAAAAATGAAAGCAGTTTAGCTCATTTTCAGAAGAGTGAAACAACTTTATGCAGACAAACTTAAAAACATCTTAAAAATTGAAATTTAATCTTAAAAATAAATTATTGTAATATAAATATTAATATATATACCTAACTAACCTCTGTGCTATATGTTTCTCTTTGTTTGAAAAATTCATGTGAGTTAAAAATATTAAAATCCTCTATAAATTTTACAACAGTGTCAGAGAAGTAAATTTCCAACGCTCAAAGGGAAAAAAAATAAAATATACTGAAGAAAAAATATGAGGCTCATTGAAACACTTAAATTCTTCTGTTGTTTTTTGAAATAAATATTTAGTATTTATTATTGAAATAAATATTAGTTTTGCAGCATCAGATAACAAAACGACGATAAAACAATAGTATCTTGATTTGAAACACACCTCCTTTAATGCGCATCATTAAAACCATTTCAGAAAACTTTAAAACCAGTTCTTGAAAACTTTTATTAAAAAAATAATCATATCTGTTTCGAAATATTAAATAAATATGAGTTGCTGGCTAGAACTTACCAACAAAATTGCCATACTTTGATTTCAAGAGATCAAATTTATTTAGCTATGCAATTTGAATTCCCCTTAAGAAAACAATAATAATTAAACATAACTATACATTATCATGTTATTATGTACATAAGTATCGCTTATTTCTTGAAGAACCTCTAATAATCTATAACACAGAATATTCCGATATTTTTTTTTCTGAATAGGTATATTTTCTGTATATTTATTGTACAATGTTGGTATTACAATTTTAGCATATTGCATTTATGTTAGTTAAAAAATCCAATACAGTCAGTTTTAGCATTTTTTTTAAATTCACGTTTAATAATTTTTATATATATAAAAAAGAAACCCACAAAATAAAATAAATTTTTCTTTTCTGTCATGTACAGATAAATGAAAAAAAAAATAATCTAGATTTGTTTTGTTTTGTTTTGCGATAGACAGCCCTCAAGCGTACTTATAAAGGTCTTGGAAATAGGCTATGTCTGTTGTGATGTAGTGAGCCCTTAAAATTATTTCAATTCTTAGTAGCGAAAGGAATCACGCAGCTTTCAGTCAAAAAACTTTTTATTTCAAATTGATTAAAAAAATTATATTCATTATTAAATTTTACACTCCATAGTCTATCGCTGGAGAAAAGTTCAAGTCTGGTTTAATGTTCGTAGATCTTCAGGTGATGGTCTCCCGGGTGCGGCTGTCCCCGCAACCCCTTTCACTGCTATCGCCCCCGATCAATCACTGGAGGGGCTGCTCCATGAACTAACGTCACTCCGTCTTGAAGGGGTCATCACAGTTTCTTTCTTTTGATCCTCTGGATGCAGTTGCCTTAGTAACCTCTAACCTCTTTCGCGTGTAGTCGATGAAGAAAAAAAGCTGATGAAGTCCCCTTCACCTTCCAAACCGACTCCTTAAGCCTTGGGGGCTTCTTTTAAGCCCCTAATAATCTCTGATTGGTCAGCGTAGCGGGTTTGCCCCCTGCATCCTTCGTCTGGTTCCCAACTCCATTGGTTCTTGAGATAATAGGCTGTCGCGATTGATATCAACTACGTCGCTGAATTTCGTACGCCATATGGAGGGACTATCAATCTGTCAATCACTCTGACACTGAGAATATCCTCTTGGGTATGTCTTTATCCCAACAGGCCGACATTCTTTTCAATCATGTAATTCGCGGCCCACATGTACGAAGGAACGAAATAATAGAAACTGTTCAACAGGAGTTTCCCTTCTACGTTGTGACTAAAGCTACCTGGGTATCGGAGAAGGAAGATGTGTGATATCGTTAAAGCCGTTTCTAAAATCGGCTCAACATCTGTTTTGCCCCCAGGCATGAGGGAAGAATACTCGGTCTCTTTTCGGAGAATATAATGCTCCATCTGGGCATTCTGCACCACACCCGTTCATCACCTGAACACTTCAGAAAATACTTGACAAGCATTTTCTTGAAGTGTTCGTCTAATGAGACGAGGCTACATTGTCATCTCGAGAATAGACAGTGAGTGAGAGTTTACTAACGTGGCAATAGAAGCAACACGTAGAATATTGGTTAAGAACCCTGTAATTCGTGAACTAAATACATTTAGTACACGATTAAGTGGATCGAGGATGACTCCAGAGCTGGCATCTCCCTCTCCTAACTACCACATCACGACTTTCAGATACGACAGATTTAATGTGCTTCAGCCTTTATACACGGTGGATTTTCATTAGGAATAGGTTTTGAATTTATGACACACCGACCACAAGTTCGCGATCATGACCACTAGGCTATCGCGGCCACTAGAAGATAAGAAGATTTCAGGAATAAGGGGTTTCTTCTTATATCTCCAGCGAAGAAAAGTCAATATTTTATTCCTACGTAGCTATCTTGAGACATTTACTGCTTTTATACTTTCAAAGCAGACGACGCTTCAACTTTTTCCTTTCGTTTCATGTATTCAGGAAAACCTTTTTTGATTGCATCGCTTAAGTGCAATAAGAACGAAAAAATGAAAAAAAAAGTCGATTCTCTCTCTTCTATCTCTCTTCCTCTCTCCATATATATATATATATATATATATATATATGTATGTATGTATATTGGAGAGAGAGGGGGAGAGAAAGAGAAATTTTGATTATATATATATATTTCAAAACTATTTTTCAACATTACTAAAATTACAAGATTCATTGAGTTGGAATTCACGAGCACAAATTTTGGGAAGTATTTTTATATAAAGCTTGTATACTTTTTTAAGTAGTTAATAAAAGGCTAAAATTATTCTTTCGATTCAAATTTTTTTTACAATAGCAAAAATACGTTTCAGGCTATAACGTATACAGAATCTGAAAAATCAGTTGTTGTTGCTGAAAATTAATAGAAACATACGTTGATAACAACAAGCAACAAAATAAATAACTATTAAAAATGGGACAAAAATATAACAGTTATAGTAAATCAGTTTTAAAAATTATAAATCATTTACAACCAATTATGTTACCATAATTAAAGTACCAAAAACAAACGCTGACGGAAAAATAAAACACACACACACAAAGACAAATTTTTGTTTGATGAACGAAATTTGGTAGGCGTGTTTATACATCTGAAAGATGACATCGATTCAAATTTCGCGCTCCGCGCTTAAGGACCCTTTTTCAAAGTCCCCAAAGGACACAGTACTCTTTTTCAAAAACTTTTTTGGAGACACAATAACAGTAAAAGTAATTTATGTTTTATATTAAGATTATATTATTAAGTTGATTCTGAAAGTAAAAAGTCAGTTTAATCACCCATTATTTTACAATTTTTTAAAATATAAGAATTTTTGAAGTTTTTTCAAACATTCATAAAATGCTCACTTTTTAAAATTTTTTAGTTATTTAAGTGATTTATGTTTCTTAGATTATTGCAAATAAAAGTTAGAATCGATTTAAAAATCGGTTAACTTGTTGATTTTTAATAATTATTTTTCTAGCTAAACCTGGAAAAATCACGAAATTTTTTAAAATATTAACTTTAGCATTTTTTAAAAAAATAACTAGATATCTCGGACCTATATATATGGATCCATACTAACTTTTACAGAACATACGTTTGGGAGCATCTACAAAAAATTTCGAGATTCTGCCTAGAACATAAAGAAAAATTCTTAGGGATTAGAAAGCAACTACATCTTCAAAATTAAAAGTCTGAGAAAAACGCATGTAAAGTTTGTAAAGGCATAAAATAAAAACCTATAATGCCTGTAAAATTCTAATTTTTTTTTTGTGCGTTCTATATCAAACTCTATACCAACTTACGTTCTATATCAAAACACTACTTTAAATAATTATGACTGAAAACATTTTTTTTAATTCAAAAAATATTTTTTCATAATATTGATAGCATTTTTTACGACGCCAACTTATTCCGCCTAATCTTAAGAAAATATTTTCACAAAAGTTTTGTAATGAAAAGCATTTATGCACAACATAATAATTGTACTAACTTAAAAATCCCCAGGTATGTACATAAAATTAAATTTTTTAATTTGGAGCAGTTTAGCAAGTTTGAGTTCTTGTTGGGCGACTTTAAAATACTATAATATAGTAAAGAATATAACGCACTGATAGAAAGACTTTGACGGTCCGTAATTTGAACATGTCAAGTACGCGAGACATGAGCTGACATCTAATAAGACAAAAAGTTTGAGCTTCGACAGATTTAACGTGCATCGTTACAGCGATTTTATGGTACTAGGATCGAACTCATGAACGCTACCATACGATGCTAGACACTCGGCCACCGCCCCTATAATATAGTACTGTAATATGTTTACTATAATGTATTTGGTGTATCTTGCAAATATTCAGTTTTATCTGCAATATTTGTAATCATAATACTTGTATTCGTAAGTCTAATTGCAGTATCAGCATATAGGGATGGTTTTCAAAAATATAACTTTCAGTAGTATTCCTTCTCTTCTATATATTGTTTCTCAAAGCAACTTTAAAAAGTTTTGGCCGTGGCATTTTCTCAACAGGAAAAAATAATGACAAGGCTTCTAAGTTTTATGAACTATTTTTAAAGCAAAAATCTGCATTGAAATCAATCTTAATTAAGTAACTAGGAAAACTCAAAAAACTCCAAACATAATTAAGCAGAAATGATTTTAGCAATGAAAATTGAAATTAATAATCATTTCACACTGAAAGAGTTGATTGCGCTAAAAAAAATTTCTAATTAATTCAATTTAAAAGTGGAAAAATGCTCTAAAATGAAACCGGAGCCAAAACTTATGCTCAGAAAACTTCGAATATCTTAAAAACTTATTTGTTTTTTCTGAAATTTGGTGGCAAATTTCCCAATGATATGGGCACTCAAAAAAGAAAAAAAAATCGGGGTTTTTAGGGTATTGTGTAGCTTTAAGTGTGGCGCTTGTAGCACCACTCAAACTTGCTCTAATCAGGGTTGCTTTAAATGCGTGCTGTGAAGCCCGTGAGCATTATTTGTCTGTGAAATTTGACGTATTGAGTTTATGTTAGCTAAGAATGTCTTTAAGAAGACGAAGAAGCCATTATCAACAGCTCTTCGAGTTTGAACGAGGTCGTGTAACAGGACTACGAGAAGGTGGATTTTCTTTCTGCGATATTGCTGAAAGACTTGGTCGGAATATATACACTCTGCATGATTGTTGGGAGCAGTGGTAAAGGGATGGTATTGCCTCAAGAAAACCGGGTTCCGGGCGGCCACTTGGCACTACTGCGAGGGAAGACCCCCCTGAAAAAATGCTGACAGTAACCAGGACCATTGGCGTAAGTACACCCCCGCAACCCTCACATTGCGGGAATCTGACTTTGCAGTGGGCTCTAATATTCTCCGTTACGCCACTTACCAGGACCATTCAACTACAGCCAGGGACGTCTTAAGGCATGGGCCAACTGGGCCCGGGCCCAAGGTCTCGCCTTAAGTGGGGCCTCGTTTAGTCCTCGACTTTGTTTTAATAAGATCATGATTCGGATAATTTTAATGGTCAAATATTATTCCCGTACATATTCTTCGAAAAACAGGGAATTTCAAACTGCATCTGTCAATTGGCAAAAGTGGTCAGACTGCATTATTATGTGATGACCGTTGTACATGTCTAGGCCTAGACCTAATACCATAAGCAATCATTCAACTCATTTGGTCGAAATGCGGCCATCGGTCAAACCAGTTTGTGCCTAGGTTTTTGAGATTGTGAGTCGTGCACATTTATTTGTATAAAATTACCATTTGAATGAATATTTAACAATGCATGCTATATACTGTCTACTTTTAAAGATTTGAGGTAGGGCCTACCTTTGAATAAGGGCCCAGGGCCTCAAAAATCTTGTGATTTCTCTAGGCTCAGGGCCTTAATTGTCTTAAGACGTCCCTGACTACAGCGAACACAGAGCGTTCCGTGAACAAGAAGTGAGGATTGTTCCACAAAACACCGACATTCCGAAAAGTAACAGTGGTTACGATTAATAATTCGTAAAGGAGTTTCCGTGCATGTGTTTTATGGAGATTTTGGTCTTTTTGCCCATATAAACTTCTCTAAATTAATTAATTATTTATTTTTAAAAATTATTATTACCATTTTTAAATCATTTTTCTTTAAGCACTTTTTTTTCAGTGTTAAGGTTAATTTATTTTCTTTTAAAATCGAGTAGCTTAGTATTGTTCGTAAATTAGAGCTTTATTTATTTGAAACCCCAGCTTGTTTGTTTAGGGTTAATCAAGACTCTTAGGTTATTTTATTTGGTTGCAACAAATGAAAAAAATTTCTTTTTACCGAATTTTTTTATTTTAATTTATTTTAAATAATGCTTGTCTTAAGCAGAAATACCTTTTCAATAGGGTTCCTATGTTTGAAATTCATCGTTACCCCGAATACATTGTTGAACTCTTCTCTAGTGCTAGAACCTCTATTTGTAAAACATTTTTCTTTCTATATCTCTGGTGTGGCTAGTTCTGAGTGGGCAATGTATCAAAATGCCTTGGGGCCCCTAACATATTGCGATTTGTTGCTTACACATATTGGGGGCCCCTGTAGATTGGAGGCCCCATATCATTGATATGGTGGTAGAAATGTCCCTTACTTACTTACTTACTCGGGAGAATCAAGCCCATCCAAGGGGTTTCGAGCTGTGAATCGACCCTCCGAGATGTAACTTTATTAAGGTAAACAAAAAAGTATACAAAGTGGTCCCGAATGAGGGACCCTCCCCACAAAATTCTTGAGAAAAGAGGTGAATAATACAGATGGAAAACTTTAAAATTTTTTTTACAACATTAGCAAAAAAAAAAAAAAAAAAAAAAAAAAAAAAAAAAAAAAAAAAACAACAAACACAAACACAACACACACACCGACGCTGTCTAACTAATGTGAGACAGGAAAGGCATGAAAAAGTAATAAGAGAAGCGGGGAACCACTCCTAAAAGGGAAAGATAGCGGAGGACCAGACATTTTTTTTGGTTATATTTTGGAAAGAGCAATAATGGCCGGTTCACGAGCGGCAGCAGAGTGGGACCCTGGAAGAGAACCCAAAAGACGCAAGGGGGTTGGCCGTCCATATAAAGAAAGTTTTTCGTGATACTATAATAACTTTATTACGTACTATCGAAACAATTCCAACGTTCAAGATAACTCGCCAAGTTGGCAACCCTGATTTCGCATGTGTCATACGCGCTGAAGTGGCAACCATAGGTTTCGTTTTATATAATGGCGCCAATACGGTTGCGATAGAACATTATTGCAAGCTCTCGCAGAAAAATGTCGCAACGACTGCCTGGACTGGACTCGTTGTGGGAGAAGAATGGCGTTGTATCATACGAAAACTTATAAACAATCAACAGAACTCAACTTTCCAGGAAGCTGCAGGAGCTGCAGGTTTATCAAAATTTGTGTACTTTATCAATGAAGTGATGGACGTTACAGTTTCAGTGATGCATTTAACAGAAGAGAAGCACCAAGAACGAATTTGCGAAAAAAAGATCAATAGATAGAACTACTAAATGCATGGACATAACTGTTTTACAATTTGTACAATCAATATGAACAATTGTACAATTTGTACAAGGAAGGTTGGTTCGCCGTTAGTCAGATAGGGTGTCGGACAGGATTTACTGCCCCCCCCCCCTAGTAAAAATTAAATAAACGCTGTCCGACTGTATGTTGAATAGAACTGGGCTTCAAAATTCTCACGTATTATGTCAAGTTATGAGAATGAGATATATCAGTTCAATTTTCACATTCTCGATAGTTGTGACCATGTTTTATTATAAATTTCTTCGCCAATAGTCTTCAAATTAATTCATATATTTACAATAAACGTTATTAAAAGCAATCGGCAATGGGCCGGCAATGTAATATATATCGCCAAATGGAATAACTAAAATACTGCCTTTTAGACATGCAACAAACGTATAACGATCATGTAGAAAAATAAAAGGAACAAAAAGGTTTTATTTTTTAATTGTTAATTTTACATTTTGAATATTTTTCTAGTTTTTATATAAAAGTAAATAAGGGTAAAAAAATATATTAATGGCCAATTCATCAAATGATGAAAACTAACTTTTTGATCTACATTTAACAAAAAAGTTGTATTATAATAATGAGAATCAATTACCGACAGCTTGGAAATTATTTAAGTTCTATAATTTATTTCTTCATTTTTCTAACAATTTTAACACATGTTTATTTTCAAAAAATATTTTCTTGCTATAAAATTTGTGCGTAGTGATATTAACAATTCCTATTGAATAATTCTCTCTCTCTCTCTCTCTCAGCGGGATAATTGCTCTCCTTTTCAAAATATCTATCAAGTTATTAATCCTCTTTAATTTTGTTCAGTGCATAGACACAAAGTACAATAATTTAAAAATAGGGAAAAACACAGCACTCTCCTTTTAAAAATTTCTTTAAGTAGAAGTTTTCCTTTTTAATTTTATTACTGATATCGGAAAAATATTTTCTTTGGAATAATTTTAAGAATTGTGAAGAGAATAGTATGTATCACACCTTTAGAAACTTTTAGCTTTTGTAACAAGGTTTTTAATACTTTAAAATTTTATTGGCTGTAGCTTAGACAGTGATTGCTTTCTTCACGTACCTATTTTTCATTTAATAACTTATGAAGCTGTCTCGTTCCGATAAAAAGTTAAAAGCATTTACGTGATTAATTCTTTCTTTCGATATTTCTCTTGCAGAAAACAAATTAGGATCGAAAAAAAAATTATGTTTTTACAGATTTAAGAGTGTAAAGAAAAAGTCTACTTCAAAAAAGTAACTGATTTCCTTATATTCTTAAACCTGTTTTATTATTCATTAGGGTATTTTTATTACTGTATCTGAACAAATTAGTAAAACAAATATAAGTCTATTAAATCATTTACAACATAGAAAGTATTTCGTACAAATTGAAAAACAATGAATTGTTGAACTGTGTATTCCAATTTTTAAATTTACGCCGTAAGTTAAAAAAAAAAATGATGTGGTTGAAAGGTTGCAAATGAAAGCAAGTTAACATATTCATCTTTATCAAATGCTTTTGTATGGTTCTCATGATGATTTACTGCTTATGTTATCTGGTGGTATTTCTAGAAATGTGTGAAATACACTGCTGGTGAGAAAACTTGCAACCCTCTGAAGAGGGTACAAACCTCTGGCGTAACCATCTCTGAAAGGGGCCCTGTATCGAAATTCCTTCGGGCCCTTTTTTTAGGTATGAGAGCCTGTTAGTGGGACTGTAGTTACACATGTTGGGACCCCATATCATTGATACGACTGATACGGAGGAAGCTACGGCCCTGGTACAAACATCAAATTTGCATTAAAAGACGCTGGGATATGCAAACGATTAGCATTTAAGCGCAATCGAATGACGCAGCAAAGAGAAACGGCCCCTCAAACTCTGTATAAAAGGAAAGTTACGCAGAGTGTTTCTAATTCAGAAACTGCATTTAAGTACGAGTTACTTGAGAGAATGTGAGTATAAGGAGAAACGGCTATCAGTGCGTATCAAAATATGGTAGCGATAGGATTGTGACCTGTCAAGAGTTCAATTTATCGTTCCACGATTTTGGTTTTTGCATTGGTTAGAACTCAACGATTGTTATGCAAATATGGTATCGATGAGTTCAAGAAGTTTAACTTCCCATGCAGGATTTCAATTTCCTCCCACTTCTAATAACTGACAGAATAAAGACGTCATCAGGTTGGCCTTGAAGAATCGTACAGCCTCGTCAAGAATCTTAAGTCAGAAGTGGGTTTGCTTGCAGCATGAACAGTGCGACAGCGACTGGAGCAACACGTACTGTTTGTATGGTGACCATTTTATTGCGGTTTTCCTTAGCACTGTAGCATGAAGTCGCGTGGTAACAGTAGAGCATTTAACGACACAACTGGATACAGGAGTGTTTTTTCAGAGCAGTCTCAGTTCTGCGTACAGCATCATAATGAACGCATCCGTGTCTGGAGGTACTGAGAAAAAATATAAGGGGCCTGCTTGTATTCGATATCGTAGTACAGACCTTACACCAGGTGGGATGATATGCATAACCATTAAGCACACAACTCAAGCATCTCTAGTTCTGATAATCAGTAATATCTGAATAGCTACCAAGGCATTCCTCAGATCTTAAAGCTGGTTGACGTGCTCCATCTTCGAGGGCTCGTAGACGTTATCTTTCAACTAGATAAGCCTTGACAACATGTTGTGCTGCGTGTTCTGACTTAACTCGACCCAAAAGATGTTCGACTACTTCCATGATCAGTACGTTCTTAGATTTCTAACCCATTGAAAAACCTGGTTAAGGATTGCTGTGAGACAGGACCGCCACCGCCCTTCAGCTACTATGACTGAGGAAGTGTGGCATATACTTGAAACACTATGGAATGGCTTGCCCGTATTTGTCATCCAAGCCCAGTTCGATTCGATGCCTAACCAGATTATAGACCTGCATCGGCGCCTCTTTTTGCAAATCGCAAACAACAAAGGACAAAAATGTACCCTTAACGATTGGCCCGAATAGGGATTCCTTTTGTCTCAATCGTCTAAGGCGTGCACTTCGAACCCGAAGGTGGCCAGTTCAAATAACACTGCACTCAAGGTTACCATGGGTATTCCTCCGTCACCAGCAGCTTGTCGCCGAGCTGCTGGTGACGATAGGCGGCAGCTGTGTGTATACTTCCAAATAATTGCCTACAAATTTAATCCGTTTATTTCCTATTTTGCTGCATACGTACAATAAGTAAAACTTTGTTGTTTCTTTCATTCTTATATTACAAATTTTTTTGCTAGTAGTATAAAAAATTTATAGAAATCTTTGAGCGAAGCAAAAATTGAATAAGTTTTCTTTTCTTGCGTTTTTATCTTCCTTTTTTAGATCTAAGCTGTTGAATGTTTGATTCATTTAACCCTTTGACATTAAAATAAAATGAAATACTTTTTCTACATCTGAAAAATACAGGATAAGTCAAAATGAATACAGTGGTTACAAACGGCTATAACTATTTAATGGAAAAGAATTGGTCGATAAGATTTACACAGAATGTGAACGGAACTTCAAAATTTTGTATGTATACATCATAGATGTTCTATGTGACTTCTCTCGGCCACACGGACAAAATGTAGGTAATACTCCATTTCACGGCATATATTCTGAAGCATGTGTGTAGTCATCGACGCAAGCGCATTACAAATGCGTACTTTCAGTTCTTCGGTTGTTTTGGGCATGGGAAGCACATACATGCTTTCACATGTCATGCCCAAAACAATTGAAGAACTGAAAGACTGCACATATATGCCGTGAAAGGGAATACCACATAGATGTTGTCCGTGTGACCAAGGGAAATCACATAAAACATTTATGACGTATACATACAAAATTTTTGAAGCTCCGTTAACATTCTGTGTAAATCTATCGACAAATTCTTTTCCATTGAATAGTTACAGCCGTTTCTAATCACTATATTCATTTTGATTTACCCTGTACTATTTAATTACTTCCAACTGAACAGTTATTTGTGCACTGAACGCTGGTTTTAATGTGCTTCTTAGTTTTCGCGATTTTATTACCTTTACCGTTAGGAAGTGTGTGGGGGGTGGGGACTTTGAATATTCGAAACAAAACAGAATCGACGCACGATTCTTAGCATCCACAGGTGATAATTTTTGACACCTCGAAAACTTCAAAGTCTACAATGATTCATGAAACATATAAATGATGTTTCCCAGGCGTCCTTATTTGCCAAGAGGTTAATAAATAATAATAAGCCAAGAGTCCTTACCTTTTGCTTTGTTCATATCAAGGGTCATATTAAGCTAAGCTCTACACTGCAGATACTAATAATTTAGTAATAACCATAGTCATTAATTTGAATTATGACAAATTTCAAATTCATATCTGCTTAGATGTAAAGTAAAGGTAGAGAAAGATAAATATTGGTTGACAAGGAGAATGATCGAAAATAGGAAAGAAATGCAAGAGCATCCCGGATACACATCAAACGTGTTTACAGAAGCCAGGAATTGCTGAGGGATCACTTAGACCCCAAAATCTCATCCTTATCTAGAAAAAGGAACTAAACTTTTGTTTCATGGACTCCTTTGCAGTTTAGTTGGGATCATGGAATTCTCCCATATGTGCACAGATATGAGCAAAGAATTTATTTACTTAAACATTATGAATGAGACATACAAATTACGTAAGTTATATGTACAATAAGCACTCTTATAACTGGCTACTACAAGGCAACCTTTGGCTGGTTTAACGGATTGTATAAGGTGAAATATATATATTATATTATTCGACAAGATGAGTTGAAAATATGAATTTGCTAGTTTCCTTCATGTATTTTTTTAATTGTATTGGATTTTAGAATTATTTTCTGAAAGTTTAATTTTTGTTCTATTATTTCTTTAGCATTAACTAAATTACAACTGTGAGTAGAAATAGAATTACTCTCACTTAGGGTAATAAAACTATCCACTGAATATCCTTTGTGCGTTCCTTTAAAAAAATAAATAAATAAAAAAACTGCATGTGTCAGTTCCGACGCCCGACTGGAATTTATTTTTTAAGTACGCCTGTCTTTGATTATATAGTAGACAAACAAAGTAAATAGACGCATCTCATATAATACTGAAAACAAGTATATATTTTTTTCATTATATTCACATTTTTCATATTGATTCAGTAAGATAGTATATACATAAAATAATATATATCAATTATGTTATATAAATATATGTTACTCATAGTACATGAGTACATTGTTAAGAAGGTTGATTTACTTCATTATTAAAATCACTTTGAGCATTAATTACATTAATACTCTCACCATTATTAATCAAGAGGCTTGTGGTAACTAAAGTATGATACGTGAACGTCGGTAAATACGTGATTTACGAATCGTGAGAACATCACATCAGTGGTTGTACCTAGTCGTCTCAGCACTCTACCAGAAACAAAATTCAAATTAAGCTCTGATTTTACAAAGTGTACTAATCTCAATCCTTCATCTTTATCGAAATTAGTATTGAAATCGCCGCCAAATACGAGTGGAGATACATGATACTGTTTCTTCAGTAGCTTAGAACCACCTTCTGTATATGCTAAAGCTCACATTCTCTATATTATATATATATAACGATAAATATTCTTAGAATTTAAAATAATAAAACGGATTTCAAATCTTCATTATGTACATTCACTATATAAGAAAAACATTCAAAATGATAGAAACGTTTCAACATTTCGTTCTTTCAATTGTTTCTTTCCGTAGCTCATAAATTAAGAGAATGGTTGACAAATGGAAGGAATTTTTATGGAAAAATGGAAATGTATCTGATATAAAATGTACTGATGCGAGTGCAATTTGCACTGCCAAGTTAAGGTGGAACGGTATATAAGTCATTACTCGCGAAAAAGTTGTTTGGCTGGAAAACCGGTTTTCGACGTTAATGACACATGTAGGTAAAACAACAATGAACGTAGTTTGCGAATTTTTTTTAAAGTTTTAATTTTTTGAGGGCTTAGTTTTTATAAGTTAAACTTTCCAGATTTCACACATCGATAACAAAAAAACGGTAATTTTTAAGCAAAAAAGGTAAAAAAAAAAGTATTGCGTAAATGAATTCTTGTAAAAAGGGTATTAGATGAAAAACACAAAAACTTTTTTAAAAACCGTAATTTTTAAGCAATTTTTTCAATCGTTGGATAGAATATGGACAATGACGTTTGACAAACGGGGGAAAAAAGTTTTACGTGGTTATTTTTATAGATGAAGAAGTTATTTGATGTTTAATTAAAATTTTGAGAATTTTTTGAAAAATCGTAAAAAAAAAGTTTTTTGCATTTCATATTTTAAATCACTTGATTCTAAAAGGTAAAAAAAAAAACTCTTTTATAACAGAGTGTCGATTAATTACAATGATAAAAAATTCGTTGAGAATGATCGAAAAATTATTTTTATAAAAACGCATCAATATTGCCTCATTTTAGAAAAAATCGTAAGAAATTGAAAAATATCGTTATTTTGTACAATAAATAAATAAATAAATAAATTATACCGTATTGTGTGGCGAAGTAAACGATCTTTCTGATTCTGCAATTATTTCTTTGTCTGATATCGGAAAGGAAAGAATCATCGCCTTTTTTTTTTACTAAACTGTACGTGATCGGGGAAAAACATCGTTTGTATCTATTTTTTAATTCGTGTGCCACATTTTCTAAAATTATGCTAAACATTTCAGATGTTTAGATTCATCTCTTGTAATTTAATCGATGTTTTATCAATATGGTACTGTATGGTATACAGCATTTCATGCCAAAATAATACATTTGCTTTGAAATTTTATACTTAAAATTGTCATTTGATTCAGAAAAAAATATTCGCAATGTCCGAATTTATTATAAACACGTTTTACGTATTTTTTTTTTTTTTGCTTTTCTTGAAGCGAATCAGTCATCAGCTTCATTCGGACAAAAATTTGGCAGAAGTTATTGACCTATATTGAATTGTAGATCAAAACTGGGTCAAGTCGAATTGAACGTGATGTGTCAGCACGACGGTTTTGTTTCGAAAATATAATTTGAATTCATTTTAAATAAAATATTTTCCTATCCTATATTTAATTTAAAATAAGTATTAGTCCCCTCCCCCTAGTATTGTGGTTAAGACGCTCGACTTGCAATTGAGTGGGTGCGAGTTCGAATCCCGAATAAGGCATAGATGTATCTTCGGGAAAAGAAGTTGGACTTTCCCCTGAAACGGATTCCCGTCAAGAATGGAAAGCAGCGCCCTCCTTCTGTTCTCTGCTGGGATCATCGTTTGTAATAAAAAGTCTATAGTCTTCAGTGATTGTGCACTATATGTTTCCTTTCCTCTATCTTTCATATGTATCCCAGCATGATTAATTTCCCCCTTGAATTTTACACAAACACGCCCCTTATTATTTTGGTTTAATATCATCACATTTCACAGCAGCACAATGGCTATTGGCGACGAGCCTCCCAAATTTAAACCAGATTTGAATCACGAGAACAGCACCCCTCTGTGCGAACTTTAGTCTTAACTTTAGTGTGCATTAGTCCCTATATCTAGGGAGTTTTTTTTTGGAACCAACGGTTGAACCCACGACTTAACAGAAATACTCCAGTCCCGAGTTCGTGACCTTGATCACTTGCCTTCAGCGTCCATCAATAAGCATTGGAGCAATATATATGTAAATAATCTTTTATATCTGTTAAATAATAACGTTCATAGACAGATTCTATAAAGAAAATACCAGAAAATATTTTTTAAAAATCTAAACATATTATTATTGAAGAGCAAAACCAATATTAGATAAAACTGTACAATTGTTTAGTGTGTATTTGTAAAAAATCTAAGAAGTTTATGTTGCTGTGGGGATTGTCACGGATTTAAGACTGGAGTCGCTGGAATAGACCCTAGAGGGTCTTTAATAGAGATAAGCTGCTATTAAAGACCTTTCGTATAAAGGAACGGAATAATGTAAAATTTGTCGAGGGTCAAATCCCTTAAATTGACCTGTGAGACGCTACTAAAAATCAAACCATATCGTAAATAAACTTGTTTTAAAACCAATGAATTAAAATTAAAAAGAAGTTTAATAACTTAAATGGTCATAAAAAACCATCGTTATTTGTAACCTGTACTGAGATTTATTTTTTTGTAAAAACATCCAAGGTGAAGTTTCCAAAATGATCTTTAATCATTTTGGAGAAACTGGTACACACAAACATTTTTCAAGAAAGGGGAGGGGGAGGTTGAAAGTTCACCATTCTCGTATCATATCCCAATACGCCGCCAAACACATTCCTTTCATCCCAATTTTGGGAACAAAAAACAGTAAAAAGTAAATTATTGAATTATTAATTAGCATTAATTAACAAAATAGATTGGTAATAACAAATACTTAATTAAATTTTACGTACTATATATAAAGGATTATCTTCAGTAAAAACAAAACAAAACAAGAGCTAATGGGGGGGGGGGTCATTGTTAATGTGCATTATAGGAAATAATGTAATATTTTGAATGGTTAAAAAATAAGAGAATTTCCTTTTTAAATTATCCATAGATTTTATTTCATTGTTAAAAGAAAAGAAGAGATGCAATGTACATATAACAGCACAATACAAGAGAGAATATTCTACGTTTTGTATTAAAACCTTGATTTGTATAAAGCAGCTTGTATAGCAAAAAATTATTTATTTTAAGTTCAAGTAGTTGTATGTATAATAAGAGTTTTTTATTTATAATGAAAATATGTTCTTTGCATCTTGTCTGAAACTGTTTTTTCCCCCTTGTTCTAACTTTTGAAAAACTAATTTAGGACTCTATAAATGAAGACATCTCGTGTATGTTAATGGAATGAAAAAAATATTTTTATAAGTACTGAAATTTCTTATTTAGCTTAATGGGAAAAAGCTATGGTGAGGGAGATGACGTCACACTATAAAGCTGCACGAGGACTACTGATGCCCGACTGCGAGGTCAAGGGACGAGGACGACACCTGAGCTAGCACATCCTCTAACTCCATTATGCCACGGAAGATCATTGGGTGAGTGGGAGTATACTTAACCCGTAATTTTTTTAATAACTTCTTTGAGACACGCACAAAATTTTTCATTAAAATATTTATTTATATAGTATTAATATGTGTGCAAAGTTTCAAAGTTAGAAGACGAGTTGAAAAATGTGTTCCTTTTGTATTATATTTTCAGTATTAAGAAATAAATATTTTAACTAATACTTTTACGTTTAAATAATGCATATTAGCTCTACAGTTTGGAATACCAAAATACTTCTATAATTTCGTTAGAGTAAAAATGTAAATTCTATTGGCAGCAGAAGGAATCATAATTTGCCTTTCAATAAAAATTTAAAAAATCAATTTCTTTCACTGATTTTTGTGAAGTGACGCTTCTTATAATAATAGCCCTGCTTTCGCGCGCGCGCGAATAAAAAGTATTCATTTTTTGAGATTTTCTATTCAATAATAATCAATCCTAATTCAAGTAATTTCTTGGTCGTATAAAATTATTAACAAAAATAAATTTGTCAATCAAATTCAATCCATTAAAATATAATCAAAAATAAAATTCTCTGGTGTTAACATAATACACAATATTGCATATTTTATTGTTGCAAAATCAGATACTAAGCAATCAAACATAAAAAAGAATAATTTCTACTACTGCAAACAATGAATATCACTTCAATAGATATTTTGAAAAAAAAAAGAGCAGAAGAGACAAAGTCTGTATGTTTCGCTGTAACACCCGCAGCCCTTTTTTGGAACGAAATAGCAATCTGGCACCCTCTCGTCATAAACGTTAACCAAACTTAAGTAAGGGAGTTGGGAACAAGATACATAAAATTACCCCATAGCCGCCATCCCTTCTTGGATGAGACCGTAAACCTATCAAGGGATCGCGCGTTAAACTAACCAATCGTCAGCCTCTTACGATACCAAGGGATGCTCTGGATGTAAAAACCGCGTGGGCCGTTTGCTTTTACGGCCCTCGAGGCAACTACCAGACCAGCTGGGCCCCTCTCTCTTTTACTACTTGGTGTCTTTCCGCAATGCGAATCAGCAGTAAAGTCCACTCGCTGTCCTTCTCTGTCCGCTGTATCGCAGATGCTACACTGATAGGAAATCTTTTTCCCACGTAGGTTGGGATCTTGAAGTAGAACAGACTTGTGATACAAGTTAGGTATTGAAATGGTAAGGTGGGAAGTCCTTTGTTTTTAAATTTTCAATGAACGAGTTTTTGAGTTTTTAATCAAAATTAACGTTTGAGGTGAAGGATTAAGGCATGGTGATTCAAAATATTTCAAAAGTTAGATAATTGTTTTTAACATAATGTGAATGGTACAGATTCTAATTTATCAATTAAAAGTGCATTTTTATTTGACCTATGAGATGAACTTTTAGTACACTAAAATACTTCATAATAATTGGAAACAATAGTATTAAGTTATTATACTCTTAAACGATATATGTTTAGGTAAATAACGAAATTATGACAGGCTATTATGATAATTATATAAAAATTTGTAAATTTATTATGATTAGTTATTATATGTAATATTCATTGTGAAGTATAAGTTTTTTAACACTTAATTTCAAGAATATTTGTTCAAATTATAATTACTATCTTTTTTCTTTGTAACTAAAAAAAGGAAAATAAGAATCAAATACATATGTAAAGGAAGGATTTTTTTTTAATAAGAAAAAATAATAATGCTGTTTAATTCAACAAATGTTGAATGAAGAAAATAGTTCTTCCATGTTAGATAACATAATTAATTCAAAATAAGTATTGCATGTTTTTAGTATCTGAAATAAATTTCTTCATTGTTAGAATGCTTTAGAAAGTGAAACTAAATGTCTCCTTTTTTAAATTTAATAGCAATGAAATTATAGAGAAAAATAAAAAACTCATTCTAATTTTTACAACTTTATTTTATGTAATATTAACGTAAAAAATGAATTTTTAGATGTAAGTTATATATTTTGTTTCTCAGCTCCTTTTTTGCGCGTTGAACTGCATAGCATTCTGGAATTTTAATTTATTAAAATTGTAACATCTGTTAGCTGTATGAATCTTTAAAGATGTAAAGATATTGACTTACATTTATTTAAATTTAATCATACTTTATTTAGAGGTATTTCTTAGTGATGATTGTTTTTTTTACAATTAATTATTCCTTCTTGTTCTAAATATGCTTCTGAAAATTCTGTATCACTAAGGACTAAACGGTTAAAGTAATATCATTCAAGTAAATCTATTCGTTGGTGTTTGAAGAAAAATCAACTAATTTAATTACATTTCTTTTATATTTTTGTACAATTTTCTCCAAATTTTAAATTTTTTATATTTATTTGGAATAGCTGCATATATATAATAAATTCCGAATCTATTTCTTTTCTTAATGAAAATTATGATAGGCTCAGTTTTTTCATAAAAAAAAGTTTAATTGTTTGTATTTCTTTGAGAAAACAATACAATTTTTAATTTTCAAGTCACTGGCAATTTCAGAGGAAAATAATTAAAAAGGAATCAAACTATTTCAGTGCATGTAAAAACTAGATCATATGCAATAAAATATGTGCTCTTCATTATGTTTTGTGACGTATCTTATAAATATAATTTAACTGAATAACAAAACTGACAGATTTGGAAGCAATATTCAGCTATTGTAAAAGGTTATTTGAACATTTTTCTATTTTTGTTACAAAATTTAATTCAATTGATTTAATTAAATGGATAATTTTTACTTATCTACACAAATATCAATTTTTTGAATAATAATTTTTAAACATTTCGTATTTAAACATTTATATAGTAAATTAATCAAGTATTTAATTATTTCAAATGAGTGTATGGAAAATTTATAAAATTCACTGTTAAGAAAATTTGTAAATTTTCATCCATGAGATAAAAGTTACTTTAAAATTTTACTTTAAAGTAAAAGAGTTTGAAAAATATTACAGCAAGAACTTACTAAAGAAAATTTGGCATAATATAAATTAATAAATTAAGCATTTTTGGCACGTTAAAGATTTTGAATTCACATTAAAATTTTTTAAAACAAAATCTGGTAAAATTAGGAATACAGAAAGAAAATTAATGATAAACTTGTTTACATTTAAAGCAAAAGATAACAGAAATAATTGATTTAAAAGCATTTGAACAATGTCGGCATCACAAGCTCATTATTTTGGAATTATATATATATATAATATTTATCCTTAACATAATGGTTTCATGCAAAATATTTCATTTTTATTTATCCCCTGTAAAACAGCTAGATAATGCAAAGATTTTTAGATAAAAAATAAAATCAATATCTTTTCTGCTAATGAATTAACAAATCAATATACTCGAAATGCGATACCAACGGCATTTTACAAATCACTACGTTTTAACAGTGGTTCAATGTTATACTTTGAACCACTGTTATACTTTAATCTATCCCTAACATGATGTTTTAACGAACCTTGCTTCATTTTATGTCACTTCAGTTTATTTCCTTATTAAGGATACCATGTATGGATTTCTAATTCTTTATACTTTAGCTTACTCAAATAAGTCTTTTAAATAATCATACCCTAACAGATCAATAAATCTACTCACCCTAATAACAATGCAACAATTTTTCACAAACTGTTAGAAACATTTCTATTCTTTAATTTTTCAACATAGATTCAATGGTTAAATGCTATTTATAACCTCTAAATTATATGACTTTTAAGAGAGTCGTTAAGCCTTTTTTCTTATTAAAATTTAGATGTATTCACTTAATGGATCTCCTGATCATTGTCTCATTACACCCGAATGATGCTTCACTTCTAAATTAAAAAAAAACGATATATACTGATAAGTTAGTAAATCAATCCACTCCAATAGCAATAACATCGCATCACAGACTTTCTTGTTATCTCTCTCAATAGAAGCCTTCCCTAAGCTATGTGTGCTGAGAGAGCAACGCAACCGGAGAGTCGGCCAGCTGAAGTGCAGTAATTACGATGTCCGGCTGTAATAAGGTGTCCCAACACCTCTTCTTATTGGGAAGACCTTAATACGATGGTCTGGAGTTTGGGCAGTAAAAGCCACGCGTCATTCCCGACAAAGCTCTTGTAGTGGTTTGTCACGGACTTCAACAACATCAAAGCAACAGCAGCAGATGGTAAAAAATAAAAACTCCTTTCAGATGAAGGCTTTTTATGTCTTCTTGTTTGCTGCAACTTCCTTCTTTTTTCCTCTTCTTTTTGTTGTTTCTTGTGTTCTATTCTCTGGCTTCAAATCTTGGGGAGTTTGTGTAATGGAAAAAAGGGGAAGGAAAGAAAGGGTTCAAATTATCTAGAGGAAATGTTTGAGGAAGTATCAGTTTGGTTGGTTCGGTACATATATGATTGTGAGATTCTGATTTGGAACATTTCCCTTTTTTATGGAATGGTTTTTTATTATTACTGTTGTTGGAGGTACTGATTCTCATTTTACACCTAAAATAAAACACGATGTTTATGGGAGTAAATTAAAGCAACGGAAATCAATGAGTAAATAGATAAAATAAAGGGAACAAAAACAGTGTAATATACACAGAAATAAACTCAAAAGAATAAAAAACAAATTTTAGAAGTCAATCTAATATCAGAAATATAATATTTTGAATTACGAGGTACTACCAAATACTAAAGGTATTTAACCCGTTTAGAACCAGACTATTCTTTTCGTTAGGCCTAACTTCCTTTAAAAAATTATACATAAAATTATTAATGTAATAAAATACGCAAAGATTTATAGTTCCTAATCATTCTAACTTCCAAAAGTTCCAAATTAAGATCTTAGCGGTGTAATCCCGGGCTTTAGAACGGGTAAACAGCAATCTCACATATAATATTGTGTTCCATGAAGTGATATACACTCATGTCCATAAATTACGGATAATGAAGTTCAGGCAAAGAAAGAGACAGAAGCAAAACAAATTTGACTTATTTGTAAAGTCTATTTATTAAACAAAAGGTAAAGAGCAAAAAAGATGCTATATGTTTGACATAATTAATAAAAATTGCGATTTTTACTCCCTGGAGCAAATTTCAAAAAAGAACCTATTCACAAAAAACAGTATAACATGGTTAGTATGATGGTTAATACGGAGTATGTCTCCCGGACGATGAAATACAGGCCTTACAAAGCCTACGCATGCTGAGTATCAAATTATCAATCTGATCTTTGGGAATATTACACCACTCATTCAAGCTAATGCCCTCCGAAGTAATTCCGGTAGACAGGTGAGGAGGGAGGTTACGATGGAGCTGTGCAATTCGTCGGCCAAGCATATCCCACACATGCTCTATTGGATTCAAGTCCGGTGAGTATGCTGGCCATTCCATACGGGTGATATCCTCCGATTGAAGGCATTCGTCTACAATGTTTGCACGGTGAGGACGGGCGTTGTCATCCATAAACAGAAATTCAGCACCTATGGCGCCCCGAAACAAACGTACATGTTGTTCCAGAATGACATCCCGATAGATGTGGCCTGTCATCGTTACACTCTGAACATGCAGGTCAGTTCTGGAACCAAGAATAATTCCTCCCTAAACGAGCCATCCTGCACCACCGTAACGGTGTCGTTTAATGGTGTTCTCTTGGTGGTAACGGGTACCTGGCTCTCTCCATATGAAAGTCCGGCGAGAATCAGACTGCAAACTAAACCTGGACTCGTCGGAAAACATCACACAAGACCACTGTTGCGGTGTCCACAATGCATGCTCTCTACTCCAGGTTAATTGCAGGCGACAGTGAGTTGTGGTAAGGGGAACACATCTGACAGGCCTACGAGCATATAGACCAATGTGCCCTAAGCGTCTGCACACGGTCTGCCTTGAAACTGTCGTACGAGTAGCTTAAGAGAGCTGACGAGACAGGTCTGATGCTGTGCTCCGTCTGTTTCTTTTGGCAGTAACTGCCAAATACCGGTCCTCATTCGGCGTTGTAACTGGGGGGTGACCTGTGTTGTAACATCTACTCACATTACCATCATCTTGGAATCGTTGCTAAAACCTGGAGATGATACTCTGGGCGATTCCAAGTTCCTCGGATACTTCTAGCTGGGTACGTCCACATTCCAGTCGTCCGATAATTCTACCACGTAAAAAATCATCCAAATGCTTCCTTTGTGCCATAACTATGTGGTTATTGCACTGAAAGGCTTTTAAAGCGCTTGTGAACAATTTTACTTCTTTGTCACCCTTCCTTATATTCCCCTCTCTTACACTCTCGTCATTGTGACGTACTATCCGCGCCATCTGGTGGTTTCCTGTAATTTGCATATTCTTCTTCAAAATGTGTGTGATAATTCTACAGGTGAAATTTTTATTTAGAGTTCAATTTCTGTGTGATTCTGAATTATCCTTAATTTATGGACATGAGTGCATATGTGATCACGGCCCTAAACGGGTTAAATAATTTTATGAAATTAAAACTCTCCTTCATATTTAAAATCACTAGGAAAAAATGAAAACTTGGCAGCATTCTTAGGCTCTTCAAAGGGTGGGGAGAATGTACAAGTCTTTATCTCACATATCTACGATTGATTTCAGTTATTTTGTTACAAATAATGTTTAGTGTACTATTCTCTTTAAACCACGTAGAATGTGGAAGCTTAACAGTTCTGATTAGTGGCATTCTAGTTGACTTACAATTAGCACTAGTTTAAACAAATATCGAGACCGCGATCGCTTAGTGTCAAGGTAACGGACTCTTGTCTGGCGTTGCATGAGTTTGAGTCTAGCACCGCTGAAGAACCGCAGTGCAAAGGGGGCAGATGCACATTAAATATGTCGAAGCTCAAACGTCCGAGGTCCGTCGCCAAAAGCCATTGTGTAGCTGAATAGTGTGACGTTAATATTCACTCACTCACTCGACCAAATATCTTTGTATGGAATAACAGAAACTGTGATGCCCTTAAATTTGAAATAAGCTTCAAAATCCTCTTCGGGGAGAGAAGTTAAGAGAGCAAAATTTTGAATATGTTAATAAACTCACTTCCAAAAGTTAAGCACGGAGAGGAAAATGCTAATTTCCGGAAGCCAATCAGAATTGAAGAGGATGCAATTCGCTGCAGAGGTAGATGGAAGTATGCAAATATGTTAGGTAACAGCCAATCGTGCTTTCATGTCAAGAAATATGCAAAAAGGGCAGTCTTATAAGAAGCCAGCTTTATGAAGGGTTACAGAAGTTGATTGTAAGTGCTGATAGAATGTGTTTAAAACTTTCGTACAATTTGTTTTCAAGACATACGTGTTTCTATGACTTCCAGAAAACGAATGAAAGATTCTGAGAGTTGGCGTGCTGTGGGGCGCATTGAAGCAGGACTGTCGATCCCAGATGTTGCTCTTTTCTTCGGAGTTCATCATTCTGTAATTTCACGTTTATGGAAACAATGCCAAATCCCACAGACAGTTGTCCGAAGGCCCGTAGGCGGTCGCCCAATGGTTACAACCCCCCAGCGGAAGATCGATATATTGCTATTGTAGTTAAGCGGAATCGTAGAGCGACCTCCACACGTGTGACATCTATGGTTACAGCGTCCACTGGTAAGGCTATATCTGCAGCTATTGCTCGCCGAAGATTACATATGAATGGACTGTATGCCCAGGTACCTCGAGTTTGTGTTCCTCTATCCGTCTAATCAAGACGGGCATGATTAAAGTGGTACCTGGAATATGGCAATTGGACTGTGTCTGACTGGGGCAATGTCATGTTTACTGATGAGTCAAGATTTGCTCTGGAGCCAGATGACAAGCGTATAAGGACATGTCGTAAACAAGGAACACGCAATCAGCCCCGAACATCAAGCATTCCGAGGCGGAAGCATTATGATGTGGGCAGGGATTTCATTAGGATGCCGCACCGACCTGCACATCTTTAAACGGGGTTCTGTGACGGCTGTCCGGTATCGAGATGAAGTCCTAGAACCCATTATGAGATTGTACGCTGTAGCAGTTGGCCTTACTTTTGTTTGAACGGACAATAACGCACGTCCCCATAGAGCTGACATCGTCGATGACTACCTGGAGAGTGAAGGGATTGCGCGTATGGCGTGGCCAGCATATTCGCCCGACCTTAATCCCATTGAAAATATTTGGGATGCTCTCGGCCGTGCTGTATCTTCACGTTTCCCACCTGCAGCCACTCTTATTGAGCTGGAAACTGCTCTAGAAGAAGAATGGCGATTGCTTAATTCTGCGGTGGTGGACCACCTAATTGAAAGCATGGTCAGAAGGTGTAAACTTTGCATACAGATGAGGGAGGGATCACATACCCTATTAATGTCCTTTTTTTTTCATTTTATGCTGTTTATTTTCACTTTATACATAATTCTGTTTAAATCTCCAGTATGACATTATCTGATAACTTACAAAAACTTAATATTGTTTTCATTTCTGTATATAATAACTGATTTTGTTTCATGTATAAATATATATGCTACTTTACTGCCAAACTTTGTGTCAATCAACGCAGTATTTGTAGATTTTTTTTGCATTTTACATCTTCGTGCTTAACTTTTGGAAGTGAGTGTACTTGAGTCCCTTGACCATTTGGCCGTGGATTAAAATTACGAGGTCCGTTGCCCATAGCCCTCGTGCTACTTCAGAGATGTAAAATCAAAATCTGATCCGTTCTTTAACCATTAAGTAGCTGTTTCGTAGCCATGGGATCCTGGCCTCGAATTCTTGAGAGGCATTTCATCGAGTCGTGGGTTTGGATCCTGATGCCACTAATGACCCGAGGGACATATGCATGTTAAATTTGTCGAGGATAAAAGATCTCAAGTTCAGAGATGTCTTAAGACTTCTTGAAGCCCCGGGCCCCTACACTTACTTTATGTGATTTGACTACAAAGAGGCAGGAACTAGACAACTCATTGATATATGCCATATATTACCATGGTTACACACATAGGAAACTTGTAAAGAATGTAAATAAAACTTGAATTTTTTCTGTATTCTTTCATAGGTTCCTTTTTTGTTGTATTCGTCTTAGTTTTTTTTACTACAGTGCTCCGAAACATTGGAGGCAATTATGAATAACTATGTATAGTCTTTCTGCAGTAACCAAAGCTGACCAGTTAGAAAAATGATATTAATTAAATTTTCTCATTCTAAATCTAAAAACATCAAAAAGAATTTCACGATTTCAAAAAACATCTGTTTACAATATATTTTGATCTGTACATCTAAATTTCGGCATCGCAGTAAAAAGTTCCTTAATTTTCATAGCATTAAATTGAAATTCAAT
This sequence comes from Trichonephila clavata, assembly GCA_019973975.1. Taxonomy (NCBI): domain Eukaryota; kingdom Metazoa; phylum Arthropoda; class Arachnida; order Araneae; family Nephilidae; genus Trichonephila; species Trichonephila clavata. The sequence goes on along the minus strand of BMAO01008478.1, from coordinate 48,285 downwards.
CTTATTTTTAGATATTAATTGCGGTTGAAACTAAAAATAAAAAACAATTTATTTAGTCAATTTGCTTATCTAATCTAACGGCTTGTATAATTGCTTTTAGAAATCACAAGCATGGCAATGAGAATCTTGCCTGCCCACAAATATTCTGGTGTCTGGAATGATAGAGAAGCCGAAATTCAACCACTATTACTCTAAGATGACACTTGACGAGGGAATCGAATATACAACTACCGCACAGTGGGAAACCCTATGGAATAGATGATGGAGAAGGCCCAGCTGTCGGCTCATCTGATAGGCAGGATTAATCGGACTTGGCCTGCTTAATCGACGGATTAAACAATTAATTCCAGGTCCTTCCGCATTAAACCAATTCTATGGCGCTTTCAGTCATCCTTTTAGGTGGAAGCCTGATCGAATATATGTTTGAGTTGTTGGAGTGCGAATGCAGGTTTCTATCTCATTTCCGGGAATTTTTCTGACCCCAGGATTCCGGGATAAATGTGAATCCTTTCTCGATATTTCGAGACAGACATTGTTCTATTTAATATACATTAAAAGCCGAACTAACTTCTCAAAAAGCAGGATGAAATATTTATTATCATTTAAAAGCTTTTATAATACTATAAGTGCCTTAATCTTCTTCATGGTGAGGATAAAGGAATTACATTTCCGAGGAAACTATATTTTAGAAAAGTTTCGTTCTCAGAAAATTAGTACGAAAGAAAAACACTTGTCATTTTCATTTAAAATTTGTTCACACAATGATGTAACAACTAAAGCTACTAAATAAATCTAGTGAGGGGGTGTTTATTAATGTCGCACTATTTCAACAGAAGGGCTACTGGTAGAATGAGTAAGGGAACCGCGGTCACCCGAAAGAGGTTTAGAGTTACAAAACGGTCACCCGGGGAAAAGGGCTACTGGTGATGGACTTCACAATTTTAGAGCCATGGTCAAGTAACAAGTACGAAACCTGAGCTGGCATCACCTCTCAGAACTCCCACACCACGCCAACGGAAGGATACTGACTGAGTGAAAGTTCTTTATGTCGCAATATAAAGCTACACGAGGGCTGTTGGTGGTAGACCTCGTACTTTTGAACCATGGTCAAGTGACAAAGACGTCACTTGAGCTCTGGTACTCTCCTTTCCTAATTTTCTTACCACTCATACGAGGGACTTTTGAGCCTCGACAGATATAACGAGCAGCAGCTTCCCCTATGCAAGGTGGATCCTTAGTGGTGCTAGGCTCGAACTTATGATACGCCAGTTACGAATCCGTGACCCTAGCCATTAGATTACTGCGGCCACACTAAATGAATGGGATATTATTATAAGAACCAGGTGTAATAAACCTGCTCGCACAGCGGTTATTGGTGTCTGGGGGTTCTAGTAAAGATCAGCCATTTAATCAATTAAAATTGGAATTTATTATTTCTCTAACTTCAATTGAAAACAACTCAGGGTAAGAAATGTACACCACTACTAAATATAAGAGCTATCATAATCTAATTCACTTATTCTTAGAATACTTTGTACGTCTACGGTCTAATTCACCATAATTCTGTTATGGTTTGTGTGACCTCCGTTCATTATTATTAATCGATATCTTATGACTTAATCGTCAGTTAGCATTATTTGGTCATCCAGAAATTACTCGTCGACTAACTACGGACTATTCTCAACTAACTTCGCGTATCTAAAAGTCAATGCTTAAATAAAACCATTCATTTGAATAAATCGAGTCTTCTTCGGGAGAAAGTTTTCAATAGAACAACAGCTAAAAATAAATAAATTTACCCTAAGAGGATTAGTACAGGTTTGCGGATAAACCCGTCACAAAGGAATGTGCATACAAAATTTATAAAATGGTAACAAGGTGATTTTTCGGAGCCCTACAGCTTTAATTTTATGATTACACAGTTGAGTATATAAAGTCAAAATGTCGATTTTTATTGATTTTAATTTACAATGCTTAATTTTAAAATAAATTATACAAATATATACCCTTGTAATAATTGCCACCTAACATAATAATAAGGGATCAATCAAGATTTTCTGTAATTATATCTATAATTAAATTCATATTAAGGAGTAAATAATATATTTTGAGGTCTTGACTAACAGAGATCTTATTACATATCTTAACTTTGATTGTTGTAAGACATGTTTTAGAGACGGGATAGTCGAGTGGTTATGATAACAAGTTTGGGACTGGAGAAGTCGAATCATTGATTAGAGACCTCTGATACACATTAAGCCTGCTGAGGCACAAAATAACTTAGAAGTAAAAGAAGAAATAATGGCCTGGGTGTGGAAGTTCAGACAATTAAGTGCGCGCTTAGTTGTCATTTTATGGCGAGTAAATACCGTCACCAACATCCCTCATCTTGTTTCTTATCGCCACGTTAATAAAACAATTAAGACATGTTAATACTTTATTGTCTCATTTTTCTCCACCCTAAAGCAATGAAATAACGCATTTTTTCTTATTTTGAAAGAAATTTCTGAATAATTTAGTATAAGCTTGATTATTAAATATGCAAAAAAAAAAAAAAAAAAAAAAAAAAAAAAAAAAAAAAAACACTTTGTTGTAGTAAAATTGTTTAGAAATTGTTTTCTATTTTTTAAATATTAAAGACATATTTAGCAATCGTGGGGCCTCTGTCGAGTCGTAGGTTTTGGTGCTGATGCCCCTAAAAGCGTCATCAACATCTGATCTGGTACCCTACTCTCCATATCCACATAAGGAATTTGAACCGTAATAGATTTAATGTTCTTCGGCTCCCTACAGGGTGTATCAGTACAACGGTTACAAACTTTCGGGTCAGATAGAGTACACCTAGAGGATGGGAAATAACATAGCAATATATTGTCGGAAACACTTTCCTGGCTTGGTGGTGACGACACAAAACACAAGAAAGACAGGACAAGAATAAGAAGAGAAAACATGTTTATTATTCTTAGTACAGTAAAAATACTGGAAGACATTGGTTATAATGTACGTGGAAGATAGCGCTACGTAAACTGTATTATCAGATGACGGTGCTTACGCACATGAGGATTTTGCTGCCGCGTTCGCTATGAAGCTTTATTCAGAGCCTGCCAGGAAGTAGGAAACCTGACGACAAAATGGTAGTAGGATGGAAGTTATACGAACGCTAAACTCACTGATATCCATTTTGCAAATGGGGTCGCTGTTTCCAATGAAGGATCAGCTCAGTGGTTGTATGCCCAATGTATCCTAGGAGGAAGCTCCCAGCCACGTATTCTTTGAACACTTGCAGCAAAATTTGTCCCACAGTGGATCCTTCATCGTGTACACGTAAGTACGTAAGCGAAAGTAAGAACGAAAAGCAACGAGAAGACTATGCTGGATCTGGTACAGAACAATCCCGTTCCAAATGCGGACCGGGCTATCACCAGTCATTCCGACCACGCATTGCTATGTGATATCCCATAATCTAGGTTCTAGGTATCCCATAATCTGTATACATCACGATTGATTAGTAGAAACAGGACTCCAACACGCCGTCAGCATCACCGACCACGAATTCGATGTAAAAACCATCTGGTTACAGAAGCCACCAAAAACCTTTCAGCAGGGTCGTAGTTACTACCGTATCAGCCGTATCTATGATACGGGGCTCCCACATGTGTAACTACATTCCCACTTACAGGGCTCCCATATTTAAAAAAAGGGCCCCCTCAGAGCTAGCAACGCCAGTGCCTTTTAGTATGGTTTGAAATATTAATTTCTTCAATGCTTACGAACTTGAAGACTACACTGAACTATTTTGAAACTTATTAAAGTAAAAAGAGAGAGAGAGAGAGAGAGAGAGAACTTAATTTAAAAATTGAAGTGACGCGATATCGCGTAATTGCTGAAAATCTTGCCCATCATTTGTCATTAAAGTCATTACAAATTATTTAATCTGATTTCACCTATACCTTATTTAATGCGATTTCACCTATACCTTTTTTATTAAAATATTTTAAGTACACATTTAAATTAAAATATAACAGCTATAATGCATATATTCTAGATCAGGGGTAACAAGCGGCTCACAAAGAGTTCTTATGCGGCTCGTCAAGACAGTCAGAAAATCCGCATTGAACCCAGATTTTTTTTCCGTGCACGATCAGAGATTCGTCTTTCATTTTTAAGGGTTAGACGAACAGAAGGCTTTTATTAGGAAAATAAAGTACCTGAAAGTGTTTCTTTTAAGAGATCATCTGCAGAGTTTGGAGGATGAGGTCCCAAGAAGATTTCAGGATTTGAAAAAAATGTGCCTAAATTCAGTTTTTTCTGTCATCTCATAACTAATGATAATGAAATAGCACCTAACGAGCTACAGCTTGAACTTAGTGATTTGAGTTCAGATCACCGTGTGAGGAAAGTGTTTAATGCTATGACACATTGACTTTTGCAAATTTCTTTCAGCTGAAAAATTTCTAATCATGAAGAAATTTGCGAGGAAATTATTCTTTATATTTTAGTCGACACGTATTTGTGTTAGTAAGGTTTTTCTTGCATAAAGATCAACAAGAGTAAATATAAATGCAAGCACAAAAAAATGACATAAACTTACAGACTGTCATGAGAATTTCAACAAGCATATCACTCCAGATTTAAAAAAAAAAAATGTAGAAAAGTATGATATATATACAGAGAGAGAGTACATATGTTTCATTAAATTAAATCTAAAATTAATTGTGATAGGAACTGTAGAGGATATGAAATTAGGGCAGTAAATAAATTGAATAAAATTGGCACTATTTTATTTAACTTATACTTATCAATTCTTATAATGAATGCAATCATTTTAAAAAAGGCGCCTCCTTTCGGTATCCTCCCCTTCCACAATGTGGCACTTGAGCAAAAACAAGTCGCCCACCCCTGTTCTAGATAGCTATTTGCATAAAATGAATGTTAGATAAATCTTGAAATTTTCCACATTCAAATGCGAGAATTTCTTTTTTTGTCCTATCAAATTAACACGTTTAAGAAAATATAAATTCTAATTTGGTCAGTATCCTTACAAAACATATATTCTTTTAAAATTTTCAAGTATTTATTTTTATTGCCTTACACATCAAATTGTTCTAAACGAAGACCTATCCCTTAAACATTTGGGCTACTAATAACCAAATTAAGTGCAGTTATTTCTTTCGCTTAGAAAACCTTTAATTGAACCTTAGTCACGCTGTCTATTCCTAAGACTTATTGTCCTCTAATTAAGTCAGTCCAATATCGCATCACTTATCCTTTTCTCTGGAAAAGCGAATCGGGAGCGAGAAACGGGAAAAACAAAAATAAATAAAACGGGATGAAAGAAGGGGAAAAAAAGAAAGCTGAAGAGGGGGGAGAGGACTCACCACTCAAAATGAAATCTTGGAAACTTGTTAAGTCTGGAGCAAGCCATATGTTTTAATCTTTAAGAAGTCCTTCCCTTTTAACTTCTCAATCTCCATCGCCTATTAATCATAGCGATCGGTATAAATGAACAACGAAACGTTTAAAAGGAAAAGAGATCTTTTACAAGGGAAATTTGAAAGAAGAATTCATTGAGAAGGAGTGAGAAAATAAAAAAAAAGAAGGAAAAGGAGGGGAAAAAAGAAGAATAAAAATAAAAATGAGGGAGTAAGTTCGCAGGAGTGGGGGAGGAAGGGAATGAGAAGAATTTATTTGGGGTAGAAGAGGCGAGAAATTTAAGCTTTTCTACTAAGACCTTGTGTGTAATAATGGGCGCATGTTCGAAGCCTCAAATAGTCATCAAGTTGGGAGAGAAAAATGTGAAGCGGAGAGGCCATTTGGATGCTAATTATCTAGGTGATGGATGGTAAGTATACTGGGCTGCTGTGGTTGAAGGATATGAGGACGATGGTAGTTTTATCGCCCGGCTTGGCGAGCCCACATTTTGGCGAGATTTTTTAGAGACAATTGGGTCTAATTAGAGATTACAAACATGCCATACAATGAAAAGCCCTTTCCCCCCTCTTTCGAGACTGGGTTATTTTAATTTCTGTAGTTTTATTACCGGGCTTATTGTTTTCATTACGTGGTTTGCTTTTTTTTAAATAGGACTTATCGGATTTTCTAATGGTTGTCCTATGCGCTCTAAGACAAAAACTATTTTTACTAAGCCAAAATAAATAAATAAATAAATATATAAATAAAACCGTAGAATATGCAGTGAAAATCGTTGAACGCGAAACTGAGGGGACTGAAATATTTTTTCGTGTCAAAGAATATTGTAATATAGCACTCATTTGCAAAAAAAAAAAAAAAAAAAAAAAAAAAAAAAAAAAAAAATATCGAAGCACTATTAAGATAATGGTTTTTTTTAAAAAAATGAAATTAAATCTGTGTACAGCTCACAGATAACAAGATGATAAAAATATCAAAGTCATAGGGCAGATCCACGGCTCACGATTACAGCTTAAATGTTCAAATCAGAAGTTGGTGGAACCACCCCTGGCGGCGATACATGCTTATATACGTCTCGGTAAAGAGTAAAAGTGGTTCTCAATGTCATCCTGCGATACATTCAGCCAGACATTCACCAGTTGTTGCTCCAGGTGTGCGATATTTTGGGGTACCCGAATTTGGTGCCCTACCATGCATGCTCCAGACATGTTCGATTGGTGGAAGGTGTGGTGAAATTGCTGGCCAAGGAAGAGTATTAACGGCACGAAGGCAGTCCAGATATGCGATATGCGATCGGTATGGGGCCTGGACTTCTCTTGTTGGAAACTGGGCCCCTGATAACCTGCCATGAAGAGGATAATACAACCGGCCACAGGATGGTATCAACATATCGTTGAGCTGTTAAAGATGTACGGAGGATGACTAGAGATGACCTGTTGTCGTACGAGATAGTACCCCACACCGTCACACCAGGGGTTATGGCTGTATTCCTTTGGCTGGTCTCGACCTCTTCAGACATGGAGATGATGGTCATCTGCTTCAAGAGCAAAGCGAGATTCATCGTTGAACACACCATGAGATTGCCAGTTCGATGACAACCATGATGACTGACTTCGACACCACTCCAGATGATTCCGCTGATGTTATGGGGTCATAGGCAGACGTCTCAAAGGCCACTGTGAGTGTAATCCCCCCTCAGCCAAGCGCCGTGAAATGGTGGAATAATAGACACTGAATAACATACGTTGAATAATAGACAATGATACCGTTGGAGTAGTTCGAATTCGTCGAGCAATCATCCTCCTCGCATTTGTGCATCTCTGTCTTCCAGAGCTTTCATTTCGTTGATAAGTTCTTCACAGCAAATTGCTGCCAGCACTTTTGTACAGCTGTGTCCGTACGTTGCAGGTGATGACCTATGCTCAGTATGAACATCCAGCTTCACACTCGTTCCACGTTCGAAGTCATGCGACCACGGTTGAAGTCATTCAGTTGCCTATAAGGTCTTCGAAAACGTCGTGATGGCATTATTCCTTTTTTCTCTAGGGAATCACAACGGCGAAAACGAAAAAAAAAATAAATTTTCCGCCTCTATGATCGGTTTTATATTTTGCGAGTAGCTCAGCAAAAAGGCTTACTATGAACGCAATTCATGTTAATTGACCTTGAAAATTTTATCATTTGTATGTTCAATCAAGATGTCTTGGCATACGAAATTTCATCACAATCAGACAAATCCTTCTAATGCTTCGATTTTTTTTTGCAAAAGAGGGTACCTATTCAACAAAATTAAGTTTATTAGAATACATTTTATTTATATAAATATGTATATATGCATTAATAAAAATGAACTAACAAAAACATTCACAAGAACTTAATGAAATTTGATACAAAATTTTAAAGTTTTTTGAAAAACAAAAACATTTATTGAGTTTTTGAAAAACAATCTGATGCTTTTCTTTGCATTATCTCTTGTAGCATCTAATTGTGAACAAAATGTTCGATGCCGTCCATTTTGTTATTCATTTCACCTTTAGAATGTGCGTCTGAATAACTGCGCATGCATTTCGTGATAGACCTGATTTCGGATGACGTGGGAACAGGAGCTGCATTATGCATTTCGTCTTTGCAATCTACATCAATGGTATTTTTTTAGCTTTGAGCAAACTGCAGAATGTCTATGTCTGCCATTACTGAAGCACTAAACACACTATCATCATCTACTGCAATGAATTTTTCCGATGATATGGTAGGACAGTCCAATAATATAGAAATTTTCATTCCCTTAAAAGAAAATCCTTTCGTGCTAAGAGAAAGAAATGCATGAAAATACATAGTAGTTTATAGGACCGTTATATTACTTCATGTTAACTGATATTTCGTCTTAAGCGTTTTCGCTTTAAACGTATTTCACCGTATATACAGTCAGAACCGGTTTAATGAGCCGACGTTTAATGAATTTCGTGTTTTACGCATTTTCTTTCCTCCTGATTAAAATGAAGAAAAAACTTTCATTTAACCAATAATAAATTCCGAATTAAAGAATCATTTAAATAGTCGAAAAATGTTTTTAAATTACTTTGGATTAGAAAAAATTGGATTTCTTTTCAAATGACATATCCTTTTTTTCCGGAACGAAAAAAAAAAAAAAAGAAATACTTTTTTTAGCAGCACATTTCGACGGGAAAGGTTTCAGCCCGTTATGATACTTTACAGGTACACATGAATTATGAGTTAATCTATCATGTGAGTTCTGAATAGGATTGGAAGTTCTTTTCTGAAACTCTTATCAAAACTCTTGCATTCTCTAATGTTTTACATTGTTTGGAAACTGAGAAAACATACCTCATGCAGCAAGATGAAAATGAAGCAGTGTCATGCATAAAGTCGAAAAAGAACTCTTTTGAGTCACGAATCAAAAAGATTCTAAAACATCTATTAGTCAGTATTTTAAAGTTTCCAACTAATTAGTGCGTAAAAATTCGGTAATTATATTTTAGCTGCTGAATAAAAATTGCATTCTTTCGAACTATAGATATTTTTTTGTAGTTGCTTATAATAGAATTTTCTTGAAAAAGAGAAAAATTTGCATTTTTTTACCCCGAATTAACGTATAAAATGCTCGGTCCTGATGAAGTCGTAAAATCGATGCTCGACTATATCTAGTAGACAATATATTTAAAAATGTAATTTAAAATAGAAGAAAAAAATTAAAATAGGACCGCAGGGGAAAATCTTGATCTTTTTATATAATATCAGATATATAAAAATTTATTTTTGAAATAAATGAAAGTTTTACTATAAAATGAGTTGTTTACTAAACATTGATGAATCATTAAATGCAGATTTAGGAATAAAGAAATTCAAAAATTAAACCAGACTACAATAAGAAAAATGTTTCTCAGGAAGAGTATTACGGCGATAGAGATTTCAAAAACGGGGAAAAAAGTTTTTATTTTCAAATCGGGAAATTAGAAAGAAAAGGAAAAGACTTCGGCAGCTAATCCTCAAAATGGTAAGTGAATTGTTCTCGCTAACAAAACTTTTCATTAGCTTATATTATTGCACACTAAAAATTTACAAAAATTTTAATCATCTTGTATACCATTGGGTTTCAGAATTTTTTTTATTATTGAAATTTTATACACAAGGGACATAAAGAGAGAATTAATCTGAAAAGCTCCTAAAAATCCGAAAGAAATATCCTGATTAAAGAACTTGACAATGGATCTGAATGGGTTTATATTTTTGAACAAGAAAATCTCCCCCCCCCCTTTAAAATTTAAATTCATGCTTTGCATTCCATTCTGCAGTTCGATAATACTAATGATACTTTTATGTTTAATTCACTTGTCAGTATGGGAATAATACCATTTTTTAAAGGACATGTTTTAAAATTGGAAAAATCAATAACCTACTTATAAAAATTTTAATACACACAAACACACACACACACACACACACACACACACACACAAAAACAAACACACACACACACAACACACACACACACACCCACACACACACACACAACACACACACACACATGATAATGTGATAATTTTACGTGGAATATTACACACTTTTTTTAGATCATTAATATATAAAGGATAATTATTGATTAAATGTGTAGTTGATAAGTGCAATAATTGTTAAGATTTCATAAATGAAAAGATGGTTAAGGGTTGTTTATTTCATTATATATGTATTATTCTTATAAATATAATGAAAATCCTGTCGATAGTAATTGTATAGTCATATGCTATATAATTATTTAAAAGTAGTTCAAATCAAGAACATCTTATTTTGTTCTGAATGTTTATAAATATAGATTCAGAATCTCGTATAAATAATAATATTCGAATGCCACATTTTCACAAACACTGTGAGGTGCTGATTTTTATTTGATTCCCGTTTTATTTACAGACTGATTGATTCTATTAAATTACCCTACGAAACAATACGTGGGCTATTGGCTACGGACCCCGTAATTTCGAACCACGGTCAAGTGACAAGTATGACATCTGATATTTGACCAACGGGAAGATTTTGAGACACAGATTAACGGTGCATCGGTCTCTCTACACGGAGGATCTTCATTAGTATCAGGATTTGAACCTGCGACACGCCAACCACGAGTTCGTGACTACCACGGCCATGGAAAAATTTAAGGTGTGTATAACAATTCTTTTTCTCAACAAATATTGTGTTTTTCATCTTGTATAATAACGGTTTTTATTAAATAGTTAATGGCTTATGCTATCTTTAATATGTGGTGATTTCAAAATTACACTGATTGTGATAGGTATGCAAAGAACTGTTGCTATATATATCTTTGGCATAAAGGCAGGAACCATGTCAAAAAAAAAAGATTAGAGCCAAAGAAAGGTTAGCCTTTAAGAAAAGCTTTACTTCCTAACAATAAAAACGATTCATTCGAGCCTCCAGAGAGCCTTAATAGTAGTATCCTCCACTAGCATTACACATAAAGCTGCAATTTATGAAAGAATTTGAGAAATTCATTCACAAAATATAAGCGAATGTATTTGAAGGTTTATGCCAAAAGATTCCATCCCTAAGTACGATTGTAGGTATTTAAATGCCTCCAGATATGCAAGCTTTTGTAAAACAAATAGTCTGAATTTAATCTCAATCTTGATGAGATATATACTGACAATGTTTCCGGAATGTTAATAGATAATTTTTGGACAATTTATTTGGGCTGAAATTATAAATTCTTAGTAAAAAAGCATATTTGTCTACGAAATAAACTGGATGCAACATATAATAAAAATGTGCTTACTCTCATTCAAATATTTATGTTTTTCAAGCGAGCCGGGACACTTTCAGTGACGAAAGAAGGCAAGCCAGTTCCATCAGCACATTTCTGCAATGAAACAGCGTTGCAAATTGAAGTGGCCAGTTTCAGTGCTAACAGAGTTTTGATGGAAAATCTATAGAGAGATGTAAAGTTCCTCACAAGCGGTAGGAAAAAAGACGGTGCGTATAAAAAGTAAAGTTTGTTACATGTTATCCATATTATTGTTTTTCCATAGTCACTGATATAGCTCGTTCTGAGTGGACCCCGTATCAAAATTTTTTGGATGCCCTTCTTGGGGCCCTTCAACATGTTACGATTCTTTTGATTATATATCTTAGGGCCCCTGTAACTTGGGGCCCCATATTATTGATACGGCTGATACGATACGGTCGTAGCTACATGTCAAACGTAGGCAGTGAAGTTACTGGGAAAACATTTAAGACAGGAGGTACTGTAAGCGTAATTTTCGAGTTCACTGATCCGAAATCTATGAAGGATGGATATTTTCAGTGTTCTATAAAATGTTCACTAAGTTTTATAAAAAAATTTACTGTTAGAATATTGATAATTTATTGTGAGCTTAAACATAGTGGACGTATGACTTTGTGCTATGAAATTTTATTAATAACCTCTAACTGCGGGTAAAAAAAAGGAGCTGTAGTCTAGTGGTTAAAACTGAAGCGCGCGCGCGCTTCATAGCTGATAATATTCGAATCGAGGCAAGTTACAGTTATAATGTCGAAGCTAGGATATTAAGTTCTTTTTAGAGTTACATACCTACAAGATAAATTCATATCAACAAAACAATACGAGTGCCATATTATGCATGTTATTTAGTGATATAAAGAATTAAATATGTTCAGTGTTTTTATTAACTTATTAGTGAAGAGTAGGGTGTCAGCTCAGGTGTCGCCCTTATCATTGGATTGCAGTTTAGAATTAGAGGTTCGTTGCTAATAGTCTTTGTATTGCTTTAGAGGAGGACGTAAGTAAAAAAATAAATCAAACAAATTTATAACAAAACTCATTACTATTTCCTGTAATTGTCAATTATTGCAATGTATGTCAGATTCAAAAAAATAATTAGTTAATTGATTAATTAATCAACTAAAAATTATTTTATTAAGAAATAGCAAGTAAATGACATTGTAACTTACATTGTAACAGACATTTTGTAACTTAACTTTTGCAATTTTATATAATCCCAATATAAGAAAATCTACCTTATAATATTTCCTGTGTAGGTTACAATGGCTCTTTACCCTATACATAGTATGTGTCCACTAGTTGTTACATGGTGCGCAAATGGTTGAAGAAAAGAATAGATAATACGAATAGAAAATTTGTCTGTAATCGTTAGATTAAATTCTTTTTATTCTGGTGTTTCTTTCCTGTCCACCATTCTCCTTAAAAGCAATTACTTGGTGAAAAAGTCAAACAGCTCCTTTCTTTTATTCCCATTTAAAATTATCAATTAACTAGGACTATTTTTTTTTAATTTGGGAGATAAAACACGTAACTTTTTTTCCTGCTGGAGTTGAAAAAAATGTTCCAAATATAATGCGGGCATTTAAAAAAATAAAAACGACACAGGTTTCTTGTTGTGTTCAATTTTGAAGTGAAGTAAGTAACGTATGTTATCATACATTTTAAGAAAATTTATTTTATTAGTTTCCACTTTTTGTGTGTGTTGTTGTTAAAGAATGTGTGTGGTAATTTATAATTTAAAAAAAATCATTTTTTGTTGGATTAGCGTAAAAGAATTAGATAGTTTATATCAAATTATCAGCAAAAATCCTTTGAAATTTTGAAAGTACAAATTTTTCAGAACAGAGGGGCCATAAACGTGAAGTAATGGGGATTTTTTTTGAAAAGTGATAGATTTCGACATCTAACTGTGAATCAAAATTCCTCTATGATCTTCACTAATAGCTAAATGTAATACATTTGGTTAACAAAATAAGTAAATGTGTTTAAAAATGTACCGCCATCTTTTTAAACAAATTTCGTTGTCTCTCACACATCAACGAGCTACGTAGTAATGATTCACATTCACTATCTCAAAAGCAGTTATTTTCTTATAATATATGTATCAGACAGTGAATATATGTTTGAACACCAATGAATAAAAATCTGAACCCTACCTCACAATTACACACACAAGAAGGGGGGGGGGCATCAGGTCCGGCCCCCATGTTCCTTGATTTTCTTCGATTGATTATAATCCTTTGTATGTAGTATGCAAAATTTAATGAAGTATTTGTTTTAATAATTAAATTTATAAATTAATTCTAATTATATGTTCAATAATTTATTCATCACTGTTTTTTGTTCCCTACGATCGACAAAATCAAAAGAAAACGTTGGGCGGTGTATTGAAGTATAATACAAGAATAATGGACTTTCGACCCCTTGAAAAAAAATTCTTGTGTACGCCACTGCTCCCCTATTATCTGAAATAAAGGTTCCACATGCACAAATGGTTGTATTAATTTACATTTGTTAGAAAAAACAATACAGAAAAGTTTTTCTAAGATAAGGAAAAAACTTTAAAATAAAAAGTTTATTCTTCTCATGGGTTATTTTTTTTAATGTTACCCTTAGAAAAGCAATTCAAGAGCTACTGGTGACGGAATTCATAATTTTGAGCCAATATCAAGTAACAAACCAAAGTTAACACCCCTTTTCTCTTAACTTTTGTGACGGATCTATACGCGTCCTTCAACTAATCCTGTTATATAATCCTGTCTAACTGTTTATACTGTCTACTTAAAAGATTCGTGGATGGGCTTATTTTTGAATGGGCCCCAGGGCTGGAAGAATTCTTACGATGACACTATATATAGTTACATATTAAAAAATAAAATCTCAAGATGGTTTAAAAATATTTACTTCGAGGCAAAGTGTAGAAATTGTTAAAAAGAGGTTTCAAATTTTGGAACAGCCTCATCACTTAATTGTAACTTCAAGTTTTACTAAAACTGTCATCAATTACCTTTGTGTGTAGAGCAACAATTATGCTTATCATATGAAGAAAAAAAAAAAAAGAAAGCAGCTAGAAAGCAATGGTATTTTAAAGTGGACCAACCCCAGTTATTTCGCACAATAATTTTTGAAACCTAGCTTATAATGAAACCTCCTAAGCATATATACAGTTTGTAATGAATACAGACATATATGTGTGAAATATAACTTCAAATAAATTAATTAACATATCAAATTTTCAAAGGAAGCGTACAATTTAGGTTGTACTTGCTTGTTGATCATATACATTTATTACAAGTCCTCATTTTTCGATATCCGAAAATAATTCACTGGGTTTTTTTTTCATCCTTCGTAGTTCGCGTTTCGAAATTAGTGCCTCTTGGCGACTTTTCTCGGAGCAAACTGGCGTCAGAGTAGTCATCTGCGTGTGAAGACCGGTATTGCTTAGAAGTGCCGATTGCAGCAGGGGAAAGCCGAAGTAGGAGGGGGGGGGGTCGAAAAGAAAGAGTTAATAATGTCATTAAAAACAAAAGAGCCCCCCCCCTTTTTCGAACTAAGGCGCCTCTTAAGCACTTAACGTGCCTATTTGAGGTTAAAGGCGCCAAGAAGAAGGGGAAAAAAGTTGCAAAAAGGTAAAAAAGCAAAGTGAAGAAACGGGGGAACCCGGAGTTGATGAGGAGTTTTGATTTGAATCGTTTTGCGAGAGGAGTTTTGCCTGATGAGGTAGTTTCGAACGAAAGGGAAATTAACGTTCTCTTTCAGAAGAGGAGAAAGTGAGGGATTTTGAGGAACCGGAAATACACTCGGAGACCGAAATCTCAATTACTGGTGGAATTTCGATACATTTTTGATGGGGTTTCAGAAAAGTCATTACGTTGGAATTACAGAAGAATTTGGTTGAGATGGGTCATTAAGGTCGTCTTGTCATGTAGCCATCGATAGGTTGGGTATTTAAGACGCTCCGAAATGAATTCTGTGTAGCATTCTGTGCGAGCATTTTCACAGCATTTTTCGACGGGTACTGTTTTGACCGGTTTTTACGAATAGCTTCGTTTAATAGTAAAATGTGGATGGGGAATAGTTTGTAATGCGAAACAATTTTGTACCAAAAAATTACTATTAAATTGCTTTGTTTAAAAAAAAATCAGTTTTCTAAAAATTATATCACTAGTTAATTATGCACAGGTGCCTTAAATAGCTATTGATGTATTGGTTTTTTAAGGTATTTCGAAATAATTTGGTTGCTGGATTTTGGTGACTGTCTCAGTATTCTTTGAATAACATTGTTTTGATAGGTTATTATTTGAGTAATGGAAAATATATATGTTATTAAGAATTATAGATAGAAAGCGCATTAAAAACTAAAATAACTTAAATAATGTATTTAAGGATTTTAAGATAGTAAAAAGCAATGACAAAATAGTACAAAACAAAGTGAAACATGAATACATATAATCTTAGGGAAAATATAGCCTTATTAATGATAAGAAAATCAAAAGGGGCAATGGGCTGTGGAATTTTAATGCTTATCATGTCCTCAAATAAAATTATCAAATTTCTTGATTTTGAGACTTGTGGGGAAGTTTGCATGTAAGCGCCTGTTAAGAAATCTTCAAATTTCATACAGTAGCTTTCAAAAAATAGCTTCTAGTGAAAGTAGTTTCGATATTAATGCAAAATATACATAGTTACACAATGGAGATTACTCTTCCAAAAAAGTACGTTTTCATTAATTTTTGAATACTACGGTTTCGTTTTTCTACTTCTTCAACTCAACTTTCATTGAAAATAAATAAATAAATAAGTAAAAAATGAATGCAATATACCAAACTAAAAATTACCATGGTTGCCAAGTGGTTGCGAACTCGAGATGCCGACATTGTTTCTGCGAGTAGGGGGTTCAATTCCTGATGTCATTAAAGACCCATCATGTAGAGCTGGGGTAGTTAACCATTTTTTTCCAGCATTCATATGAAAGGTATTTCACGAGGGCCACAACATGAGGTTAATGAGAAAAAACTCTGTAAGACCAAAGTAGTATTGGACAAATCAAAATTGATAAAAGTATTAAAACTCTTTTTTCGGCTTTTTTTAGACTATATTAACATCAAGCATACACACAAATATTTACTATGATGAATTTTTTACTGAGTTATGGGGTAGTTTTGATTTTCTTTCATCCATGATCAAACCTCTTGATTATATTCTACTATGAAAACAAATTGATAGATCTGATTGCTTCATTGATATAATTTCCCACTAAATTTTTACTACATTGTTCTTAAGTAATTGAATTTCTTAGTACAAAAGGCCATGACCGGGCCCTCAGAAAAGGCCACAGGGTCACATTCAGCCCGTGGGCCGCAGGTTGAGTACCACTAGTGTAGAGGGTTGACGTATTTTAAGTCTATCGGAGCTCAAAATTGTCATGTTTTGGTGGTGTGGAAGTTTGGAGAGTGGGTTGCCAGCTCAGATGTAATTCTCGCCACTTGTCTGTGGTTTAAAATTATGAGGCACATTCCAATAATCTGTTTAACTTCGAAATGCGACGTTAATAAATAATCAATCAAAATTAAAAAAAATTTTCCCGCTCCTTTCTACCAAGAAAACTATAAAAAAATTATAATGGTTTCCTTTTTAATTAATATTATTTGCATCTTTATATATTAATTTCTTCCCAACATAATAGTCTGGTTGATAGGTCATTTCGTAGTGTCACACTTGGGAACAACATGATGGATATTTTTGAGTCACGATCAAGTGATTAGAGACATACTTGAATATGTACCTCGTTATCCAAAATTCCAACACCGTTTTTTTAAAAATTTTTGCTATTGAATTAACGAAAACTAATCCCATTATCGGCTAGATTTTAGGACTATTCATATCAAATCTTAAAGACTCAACAGAATTGTAACAATGTCGGTCAAAAGCTCATAACCGTAACTACTCGGCTGCAACAATGCTTCGGAGTTACCAAGGCTGTGGTTTTCAAGTTGATAAGCACGATCCAAACGTGATTTAATTAAAATATCGTCGTGTTCGAAAAAATAGGACCTGTAGCAAGTTAAATGAAAATGACTCGGAACTTCTCCCAAAAGTGAAGACAGGAAGGAAACTGAGTGTCAAAAAATTACTTGAAGCAATTGGTATCGCCTATATGGTGCAACACTAAAAAGTGATACCAGCTTCTGGGGAATGTACTAGGTCTGCAAAGGTAAAATTACCAATCCGTAACCCCATTAGGAGAAAAAAAATTGAAGAAAGGAAAGGTTTTTCTTCTTCTTTCTAATGAGGCTGCGAATTGGTAATTACCATTGCAGACCTAGTACATTCCCCGGGAACTGGTATCAGTGTGGCACCATGTAGGTGGATATAAATGTAATTTTGATGCCCAGAGAGAGTTTCCTCCCCAGAGGAAGGAACCTGAGCTCTGATGATGTGAAACTGTACTAGAAATTTAATTTTGCCGACAGCACGCAAGCCAAACAGACACTCTAGGGATCTTTAACATACGACAATCATTCAATACGAAGGAACATTGCTTTTTTTTTTTTGCATCATGAAAATCCACCAACTTGGGTCGGGGTCGAAACCGCAAACTTGGGCGTACAAGACTAGCACCAAACCAACTACGCCACCCAGTCGGTAAACAAAAAAGGGTGCGATTTCAGGTACAGGAGAAGAAGGTACAATTTCAAGAATCTTCCCCTTTGCTTTAAAATGTTTCTCGAATTGTGTGGTTCTATAGTATGTTAATTTAATAAAATCAACCATGAAAGAAAGCATTTTAATTCTTAAGAAAATAATTCCTTATTGCTTTGTAGATATTTTAGATTAAATCTCCCTCAAGTTAAACTAGCCAACTATCAACAAGATATCAATCATTGGCATGACCAAGTAATTTTAGCGCGTTTTTCACATGTTGTATTTTACAATAATGCAACTAATGAACTTTTTACTAACAGAAAGTAGTGTGTGTGTGTACTGTACCACTCCTCTAAATGTACTACTATTGAGCTGAAAAGAAATAATGACACAAATATTTTTGTGAAGATTTCCTCCAAAATGCAGGTAGAGTTTTTTTAAAAAGCTTTTTGCAAACAATAAATTTATTAGGTAAAATTTGAGAAAATTTTGTTATAAACTAGCGAAATTCAGGAAAATTTGTAGGAAAATTCGGGAAAACTATGGGAAAATTTAAATATGATTCGGCTCATCTAGGGCACAAAGGCGACCCAATGCCGAAAACCCGAGGTCAATTGGTTGCTTATTGGCTGAGAAAAAGGTACGACAAAATATGGAACGAAGACGAAATTTGCGTCCTAATAGCGCTTTTGTTCCACTACGTGAAAAACGCACTAAAAATTCAAGATATTCAAATGGCTGTGAGTTTTGGTGATAGTACACTAGTTATATTGTAAGTTCGATTTTTTTTATCTGACACCTATATATATATATATATACAACAATCACTTCATAAGTTAATGAGGAACTTTTATGTTTTACAGAACTAGATCTTAAGTTTCTACTAATGAAAGATGTGGATAACGAATTATCAAAGCTTAAGGGTATCTTCCAGTTTGAAAAAATGTTAGGTATGAAAATTTTTTTTGTTCATATTAAACATTCAGTAAATTAATTTTCTGAAATTAAGTTGGTTAATTATATGAATTAATGATGTAATAATATTATGAGAGTTTTATTAGTGACTTACCTTACGATTTTGAAGATCGTTCAGGTGATTAAATTTAAACTCGTAACAAATTTTCTGATTTCGACGTATATCGCCCGATGAGAATTTTCAGGAAAATATCCATTTCCTATCAGAAGTTCATAATTCAGCTTTACAAGTCCTTAACTTTAAGGGAATCAGAACTTGAACACGTTTTTAAACTGGAGCCTCACCATCCACAAGATCATGACCGTAACCATTCAGCCCTTTCCTCTAAAAACATGTATTTATTACATAACAGCAATACGCTAATTTAATACAAGTTTAAGAAGTTGCCATATGGTCCATCTTATTTTTGTAGAACATACAACACATTACATTACAATATTGAACATTCCGAAAACTGTGCCGATACAAATATACTTTTAACATCCTTAGGAAGTTTCGATTCTTTAATCCATAAATATCAAAACAGCGATATATTTCTGCAAAACACCATATAATACTCATTCTAAGACTCTCTCGGCTCAAAACAGAAGCTATTTAAATCTAAAAGACGAATCTCTTCCAAAGATTCCAAGGAGATGACAACTTATTGATGACTTAATTTTACTCCAGCAGCAGCAAACAGATAAGGATTTAAAGTACATCACAATAAGCCAACTTTTCCATGAACACCACTCAGTAATATTAATAAGTTATGGTAAACATGGAAAAGTATACACATGGTCCCTTGAAAATTGAACTGAAACCGGATCAAAACATCTGCCAAATGACCATAATCTGAGACGATCCAACAAATACTGTAGGCAGTAGAGAAATAAATTTTATATTCATCACAAGTGATTGCGGCTTATCGTTTCAAAGCCCAGAGAAATACGCAGTCATTAAAGCTCGACCTATTGCATCGTCCGGAATTTAAATATTTAATAAGCGAGGTGCATGTATTCGGTTGCTACCAATGCGGTGGGTGTGAATGAGAATGGGGGATACGCAACATTTTCGAAGTGTGTGTAGATATATTTATACGAATTTTCCATTGCCTATCACCACAAAGCCCAAGCTCGTTACAAAACGAAGTGGAGGGTTCGCTGCGAAACTGGCATAAGTTATAGATCTCATTTTAGAACTGAATTTCTGAGTGCTTATTGTTTAGACTGAATATGAGTTGGGAGAGGTTTTCGTCGTGCTTTATGTGGATGGTATTATACAATATATTCATTCTAGGTCTTCTGTGTGTGTTAGAAGCATAGCATTGCATGCCTTTTGGATTTATAGAGGACTTTTTGTACTCAAAAATGCAATATGCATTTTAAAATTTAAACAAATTTCCAGACTTTAATATGGTTATAAAGAGTGAAGTTATGTTTTTTAAATATGTATATTATATAAGAACTTACATATTATAAAACCAGGGCTTCGAACCGTAATTTTTTTCATTCCCGTTCAGCTAAAAAAATATATTGGTTCAATTCCGGTTTTCATTCCGCCAAAACAAAAAACAGTTTTCGGTTCAGTACCGAATGAATAATTTTATTTTATGTATTAGGTTGTCAAGTATCAAATGGTGCACAAAATGCACATAATTGAATTCGACTTTATTCCAATAAAAACTAAGATTTTAAGATGATCTGTTAATTTTTTTTCAAACTGAAATAGGCATTAAAAAGAGAAAGATGACCTTTCACACACACAAAAAAATTATGCCAAAATACGGCATCTAAACGAGGTTATCTGCTTAATCTATCTTTGCTCCATTTCATACTTGACAACCTTATATATATTCTTATTTTTACTAAAACTGCAATTCTATCATAAATAAAAAATGTAATTCTATCAAAATTTAGAAGATTTTATTCTTTTTTAATTGGTACACTATGGGAATTGATACAATTAACCAGCATGTACGATACGAGCGGTAAACAGAGAACAGTGAGCATTGGCATTGTTATCACTTACCAAAATCACATTTAACAACTAGGTTCATGATTCTGGTTTGTCTATCTGAACAGTCTATACAAACATCCGCATATCAACATGCGAAGATGTGTGATCGCATGTTGAAATGCGAGAAATATAACTTAAAATGAGACTTTTCTCTTAAAGAAATCGTCTTTTCTTCTAGTTCATTCAACTGAATTAAATCTGCCTTCTACAAGTATTTTCATGCGAAACTGAAACAGAAAAGTACTAGTGAATATCAAAACAGGAAATAGAGAAGGAATGTACATGTAATGATAATAATTATATGGTTGACGTTAAATTAGAAAATATTGATAAGTTGGCTACAGTAACAAAATGACTGAAGATGTATCGAACCGAAATAAGCCGATTTTTTTTCCGGTTTTCATTCCGACCAAAATAAGGATTTTTTCCGGTTTCAAGTTCAGTTTTGGTTCAAAGCCCTGATTATAACCGATTACCAATTTTTTTTTCAAATCAAGAGGCGTTGCCAAATTCTCCGAAATAGGCACTATGTAGAGGAAAACGATTCCCCTGCACATGTTTAAACACAATAATAATAAAAAAACACCCCTGATAATATAAGGTGATGTATTTGTAATTGGGGACATCTTTTGATTTGAGGAAATTGGTCGACGATGTAACACATAAGTACTGTATCTAATATAAAACTGATTCTTTGCTCTACTCGTTGCCATTCTTTAATATATATAATATTCTTAATATTTTGTCCGTGAATTATGTATTTAATAAAGGGTTCATTAAAATACTTTTTTTTATATTTTATAAGCCAAAAATGGTTATTGCGAGTATTTTTTTTTACTACAGCTCAAAATTTGTACAAAATTGCGTTCTCTTTTTTTAAAAACATATTTGCAGTTTTTGAGACTTTACATGTTTTCAAATATGGAAAAAGCTTTTGTGTATGGTTTTGTGTTTTTTATTTGAATCTTTATTACACCATATAATCTATTGTTTTTATATTTTTCAAATGTTAAATGAATGTAAATAATCTTTTTAAACGATGCATATTGTAGAAAAAATTACAAATTAAAATTTTTAAAAATTCTGATGTGTATAAAATCTGGTCTTATTATTAAAAGAAGGATACTTAGGCATTATACCATCGATCAACATTGTCAAAGCGAAAGACGTTGACCACGATATACTGTAAACCTTTGAAAACCATTCCTGTACATGCTCAAATATAATAATCATAAAGATGACAGTATTTGGTGACGCTTCGTCATTTGACGATATTGATTAATAGTATACTACGTAAGTACCAAAAGAGTTGTCATTTTTCTTATGTGTCTAAATTTTACGTAATATGATTCAAAAATTCCCATACTGAGCTTTTCGTTACAAAATATTATCAGTTCAGTTGCTGAAACACATCCTCCTTCGAAATAAAACCCTTGAGCAACAGCACACTTCCCCATTGCTTGTAAAGTTCATCGAAACATTTCTGGAAGACATGTCCTTTAATTCAACCTGCGATGCACTTTTAACTTCATCTGCAGATTGAAATTGATGACCCTGAAAATGACGTGCTAGTTCAGGAAATATTCTGAATTTTCAGGGAACGAAATCAGGGAAGTAAGAAGGATGTGGCAAAACAGTTGTTTTCATTTTCATCCCGTCGTAGTTTGAAGCCTGTTCTTACGTACCACCGTAGAAAACTTTTCAATGTTTTCTGTGGTGCGGGAAGTCTATGGACGTCGAGAGCATTCGCCGTCTTTGACACCTTCCCTGTCTTCTCTGAAACGTCAATGCCACTCAAAATCTTGCGTTTGCGACAATGTATCAGTACCTTAAACATGCTTGAAAAAGGGATAATAAGAGATAAGAAATAGATGTAAAGCATGTTTACAATATGAAGAATGCATCACAGCTCGAATGCAACCGTATTTGTTTGAGAGGGTCCAACAATCCTTCGTTCATCAGTGTCGGCTCTGATCTGACCTACGCCCTCCACAACTTCGAACAATTCTTGCGACAATCACTTGTCGTGACATTTCTAATGTCAAACTGTTATGCATTCTTCGTATTGTTAGCAAGCTGTACGTCTAATAATTGTATTTCTTATCTCTTAATACCCTTTTTATTCCACTCGCAACATCATGCCCTTCATAACTGTTTTTGCAAATTATTCCGACTAAACGGGGTTTGAGACATGGTGTACTATGGTGATCTGTAGTCCCCATGCTGCCTACTATCACCACTTTGAATTTGTCGGTTGAATTCGGCAACACCCTGTATATCTAAATTAGGATGGAACAAACTTAATTTCACTAAATTGGATATTATACAAAAACAATTTTACTTAAAGGGATAATTTGATTGCCTCAAAATTTGACATGATGGCACACGAGTATTAACTCAAATGTTCTTATCGCTTTCCAATCGTGGTCCAATATGTCCATAACGAGTAACACGTGATAAACATTTATTCAAACCATATCATACAACATAATGACTCTGAATCCAAATGAATTTACTGTTAAATAGCTTTTATCACTGTAAATGTGGGTCTTTAATGGAATTCAGATGTAACTTTTTAAGAGAAAAAAATGCATGAAAATACATAGTAGATTGTCGGGACCGTTGTATTATTTCAAGTTAACCGATATTTCGTCTTAACCGTTTTCGTGTTAAACGTATTTTACTGTGTATCTTATGATAATTCACTTCAGGTGTCATCCTCATCGTTTGACCATGGTTTAAAGCTACGAGGTTCGTCATCAAAAGCCCTCGAGTTGCTGAATAGTGCGACGTTAATATTCACTCACTCACTCGATATACAATGTATTACGCAATCCTATTTCAAATCAATACAAATTTTACAATACAATTTCTCACTTTGTAAGAAATACATCATTCTAGCCCGAAAAATGTGAGGACTGCTGGAAGTTAGTGGTATAATTTTTAAGTTGTTTACGAGGCGTCTTCAAAAATTTTCCTTTATAAATTTCTGATGTTTTGATTCTCAATCTATATTTTTCGAATACGGGTGAGTTATATAAATAATAACTTTAAATTAAAAAAAAAAATTTAAAAAGTCATGAATTGGTGCAGTTTATTGGAAAATTAAGAATACAAGGCGTGACAAGGAAAAAAAAAACGAGACTAAGTGGGTAGCTTGAAAAGAGTGGAGTTGGCAACGACTGTTTTGGGGATGTCATTCCATGCACCTCTGTCCATGTGGCCATTTGCGCCTTAATCGATTGCGTCAGTTGGGAGTACTGCGTCATTAAGCGAACACGTACAACTGCATTCTGTCGGAAAGATGTCGAATCAACATCAAGTTTCTAGTGAAACTTAAGAAATCAGCAACGAAAGCATTTCAAATGTTAACAGAGGCTTATAAAGATGAAACACTTTATCTCGCTTACATGTGCTTGAATGGCATGAGTTTTTCAGTGGAAAGGGTCAGTGCGGAAGATAATGAACCTGCTGGGTGCCAAGTTCAGCGACTGCAGACCAAAACATAGCCAAAATTCGTGATATGAGGGGGTTCCCACTCACATCAGTGGTCAAACTGTTAATCAACAGTACTACATTGAAGTACTAAAAAGACTTCATGAAAAAATTAAGAAAAAAAAAAGGGTCAGAATTGGGGAGCGATGAATGGCTGTTGCTCCAAGACAATGCATCCGCTTTACATGGCCCTTCCTCCTTTATTCACCTGATTTGGGCTCATGCGACCTTTTTTATTTCCCAAAGTTAAATTTTGTTGAAAGGGAACCCATTTGACCTCAGTTGAAGAGGTTCAGGTACCAAAAAGGAAAAATCTCCTAAAGGGACTTCCAAAATCCTCGTTCTAGAACTGTTACCAGCAATGACAGTACCAAATGCAAGTGTGTGAATGCTATGCTGAAGGGAACTACTTTGAAGGTGATACTGTCAAGAACTTATTCTGTAAGTACAACGATTTATTGGACTAGTCTCGTTTTTTTTTTGTGTGTTTCACACCTTGAATGTTTAGTGTAGTTAACTCTGAAAAATTTTGAATATTCAAATAGCCTTAATTATTACAGAATTAAAAATGTATAATTGATGAATTTATATCTATTTATTTATGTTAGAATTATACGAAGAAAATATTGCAGTGATTAATAATACATTGTGTTTTGTAACTCAAATACAATAATATTAAAAAACCGAGCTATAAAACCTTTTTCAGGTAAAAAAAAAACAAAAAAACAAGTGTATATATATAAGAATTTTGTAGCGTTGTACAAAAAGTTTCACATAAATTATATCTAAGCTAAGAATTATTAGTTTTATCAAAAAGTGGCTGTGTGTGTGTATTTTCAACCAAAATAGGGGGAAATAAATCAAAAGTTATTTCTTTGAGTATTTATATATAAATACAGACTTTTTTCTTTTGTTTTATACTAAGATTTTAAGTAATTTTCAACTCATTGTAACAGAAAAGAAAATTCTATAAATTGAGGTTTTTCAACTTACTGAAAAATTTGAGCCTCAATTTTTCAAGCTTTTTGTTATTTATTATGGAAGATATACTTCAAAGATAAAAATAATTTAAAAATTTTGATTGTACGAATCTAAATTTGCATCTCAAACCATAAATAGTTCAAAGAGAGAGAGAGAGAGAGAGAGATGGAGAGAGAGAGAGAGAAAGTATAAGAACAAAAATTAATTTGTTTCTTTCTATTTTTTATTTTGTATTTGTGATAAATTATCATAAACTGAATTACTTTCTATATTTTATAATTTGCAATAAAAATCATTAGTTCAGCTCCAATAAATATTCCTTTAAACGAGCTTAAACACTTCTTGTGAAATTATTGATTAAAAAGTTTTTTCTAAAATTTAAATATAAACATGCAAATAAAAAAATTACAAAACTATACCAAATATTTATTTCAAAGGAAAATGTACAAAATAATCTAGCATATGATTCTGAAAAATTATTTTTGTTTCATAATAAAAATTACTTTTATAATATCCTTTCATATCGATCATGGATTGTTTATTAACGGTATAATTCAAAGCTATACGAGGGCTCTATTGGCGATGGACGAGGACGATACCTGAGCTGGCACCATATTTTTCAAATATTCAACATGCATAAATTTCTCTACAGACCGAGTTTTTTGTGACACCGGGACTTGAACCCATGACCACTTGGCTGTAGTTTAAAATTAAAAGCTTCGTCACCTATAGCGCAACTGTATTAATTTTAAGTGCGATGTTAATAAACAACCGTTTAACCAGTTTTTTAGATCTAAGGAATATAAATAAAATAATTACAGTGAAATCACATAGAAAAGAGAAAAGGGAGTAATTTTTTTTATAATTGCTTACAAAGACAAAATTTTATAGCCAAAATGTTTTCACATTGATTTTTTTCTTTTGTTCCGATAAAGTTTTTTCCTGATGATTCCTTTAAAAAGGTTTACAGTTTATTCACAAAGCGATATAATTTTTAAAAAAAATTAATGAAGTCAAATACTTAAGCAAAAATAACCAGCCTGCCTTTTCGTCTGCCAATTGCAACGAGCGAGGAAACGCAGTGGAATATAAAACCTAATCTCCTCCATCCTAATTGTATACACCCCGGCTTTATTCAATTTCTAGCAATCCTATTGTAATAGATAGCACTGAAGGATAAATCATCTCAGCGACTTACGCCGCTAGTGCCAGCACGGCTCCTCTATTTACTCATGTGTCCGTTGGGAAAAGCCACCTAGCGGCACGGAGGCTGGTGGTCAAAGCCTCTCGCTGACACTCTATTATAATATATGCAAAGGCCGAGTCTGTAGCGCAGGCGGTTTCTCAGTTCGCTTCAGTTTAATTAGACGATGGCGTGCGGTCCTCTTGGGCTCTAACTAGCTGGGGCCCAAATTTCATGATCAATATGCAGGATAGAAATGATCGGCTTCATTTATGTCCCAATCAACATGGGAGGTGGCAGCAATCAAGAAACGCCGGGCTGGATACATGTATAGACACATATATATATATATATCTACTAGGGTGGATGTATATTGTCAAGGGATTTTAATACCCAACATCATATTTCTGCGAGGCTTATTGTCAGATGGTGGCGAGCCCCCGTGTTTACACTGTTGGTCGGTAAAGCGACTTTCGAAACCTCCATAGCGTCGGTCCGGCTGTTTAAAATGGGTCTTTTAAAGCGTCGATAAGCCAAGGATGTTTGAGAATGAGAACACTCTTGTGGAGCGTTTAATGGCGTGGATTTAATGACGACACCCTCTTTGTTAAAAGGAGATGTTGAGTTTAGTTGAGTTTGAATTGGGTGTTTACGATTTGACTTGTGGAGCGCTTTGTCTGAAAGTTACGATGGTTGTAGGATTAAATGCCTTAGTAGTTGTTTCCTTTGGAATTTTAATTCCGAGTGGATGATTTGGATAACTTTTATTCTATTTTATTTGTTTTTAAGAGCTATCCGACTAAGTTGAAAAGGTGTTTTTTAGGGATTAGAACTACTAGAAAAAAAATTATAAGTATTGAGGAAGAAGAAGGAATAACATATATTCTGGAGAATCTTAAGTTGTTTTATATTGTGTGTGTGAATTATTATTGAAAGTTCACTACAAAAAAAAAATAAGATGTCAACGTGTAGCTTATTACAAAAAAAAAAAAAGATTTTAAAATTTGGAAACAAAGCATGAATACAATTTGTATCACGTTTTGAATTATGTGATCTGTTGTGGATCATATCATACATTTCATTAAATTATTAATATTCAAAAATTTAATTTTAATTAGTTTTTCAAAATTAGTCACTTAAATGGAGGTATAAAGCGTATGCATATAATTATAACAATTTTTATAACTTTATAAATTTTTCTGGAAAAAAATCTCTCAATATAACTCTTAACCCTCTCACTGCGCAAACCGCGATTTCCTGTGATATGCCTTTTTTTCGTACTATGTAGCAATACAACCCTTGCTGTTCCTGTTTATATGTTTTCACTTTTATGTTTTTAATTATATATATATATGATATAATTCTATATTTAAAATAAAAACTTTTTTACAATTTTTTTTGTATATTTTAACTTTAAAAGGTAGATTTGAAATGCGTAACAAAAAAATACGAACCTGCTCTGATGAAATAACTAGGAGGCGAGAGGGTTAAAAGCGGTTTTAGTAAGCTTATAAAGAGTTATCAATAATTATTTATGAAAATATCAACAAAGGTACAGTCGGACCCCGAATTACCGAATTCCTATTTAACGAATTTTCCAATTTCGTGCATTTTCTCTCCCCTCCCCGATCAGAATGAAGGGAAAAATCTCCATTAAACGAATGCTAAATCACAAAAATACAGATTATTTCAACAGCCCTCCATTTTTTATTAGTTTTGATTGTGGGGGAAAAAAAAGGATTTCTTTTCAAAATGACATTTATTTTTGTCAGGATCAGAAAAAATTTTTCTTGTTAGCAGCACATTCTAACGGAAAAGGGTGCAGGTCACTTTTTGAGTTTACAAGTGCAGATGAATCATGAGTGAAATCTATCGCGTGAGTTTTGAACAGGACAGGAAATTCTTTTCTGAAACTGTCATCCAAACATTTACATTTTCTAATGCTTTACATTGTTTGGAAACTATAAACATACCTCATGCAGTATGATGTAAATGACGCAGTATTTTCTTCTCCCCGTAATCTCGAAAAATACCTCTTTCGAGTTAGGAATCAAAAAAGTTGTCAAACATATCAGTATTTTAAAATTTCCAATTAACTGTGATGCTAATAGTATTTTTATCTTCGGAATAAAATATGTGTAATTTCTAACTATAGATATTTTTTGTGTAGTTGCTTATTGAAGTGTTTACAAAAGTGCAAAAAATTTGCACTTTTTTTTGGATCTTGATATTACGAATATTCCCGAAATAACGAATAAAAATGTACTGTCCCTATGAATTCGTTAAACCAAGGTCCAACTGTGCTTAATTTATGAATTCATAATTCATAACATAATTTGGTTTTATTTTTTCCACTGTCAACAACGAACTCAAAGGAATTTGTCCTCCATTCTTTTCAACTTTCTAGAAAAATACTACCAAAAATGGAAACACTCACACAAAAAAAATTTGAAATAACGCAAAATACAACTCAATTATTGAAGAAAATTTGTTTGAAGCGTGCCATCTTCAGCACAACTATCATCTGTTCCAAATGTCACCCAGGTACATATCCATTTAATTTCCAGCGACTTGTTATGAATTCCGGGATCTTAATGCCGGAGACGCAGGGGTTGTCATTGACTTATAATGCAAAACTCATCACCAGTCCATTGTTTGCAGTTCCCCCAAAGATGGGGGAGGGAAAAAAACCATCCCCAAGCAATATCTTCCCATTCAAGTTTTCCAAATATTCCGTTTTGACAAGTGAACTCTTTTCTGAAACATCTTCTTTTGGGGTGTGCGTAATAAAGCAGCGGCCCGCCGTTTGTGACAAGCCTCTTCGCTTGTTGCTGTAATTCCAGCATGACCTGTCCAAAATGTCATTAATTCTTAAAGTGCGTCCCCGGTTTATCCCTTTTTCCGCCCCCACTTTTGCAGGTTGTCAGGGAGAGAAACCGTTATTAATGGAGCATTGTGGGAACAACAAGGCAGGCTTGTACTCTTTTCTACCGCTTGTTGAAGGTATCCGAGGTTAGGGCAGTGTGGGAAGCCTCTTTCAGAAGGCAACTGACGTAACGTAAGTGGTAATAATGACAAGGATTTTTCAAAAGTTATTAAGGTATCTGACTATGTTGAAAAGGTGTTTTCACATGTCAAGGTATCCGACTACCCAAAATTGTGAATTTTGCCAAAAATTGACAATTTTTATTTATGATTTTATTTTATAGGCCATTTATTAGCTTTAAAAAAATACTAAGTTTATTATTTTCCGTTCACTATAGCAAAAACTACAAGTGTTTTAGTAAAAGCAGATGCCATTACTTTAAGTAAGATGTCATACTTTAAAACGCGTTTTACTCGAAATGTGTTTTTTTGAAAATACTCAAACGGGGCCAGCGATTGCTAAAAAAGTTTTGAAAATAATTAACTGAACTTTTTTGTGTATGTTCTGTATTATAGTAAAAGTGTTTAAGGTATCCGACTGTTTGCAACAATTTTTTTTTAAGAAAAGGAGATATTGGGACTTTTTGGCATTTTTAGATTTGGTTGAGTGCATTTTAAGAAAAATGTGCTAAAATTAAGAAGAGAAAAAGAAATTATTATTACTAAAATGGGAAAAAATAGGTAAAAGACAAAAAATAGCATAAACGCGACCCATTCTGCACCAAAGGTTTATAAACAAATTTTCAATTTTTTTCAATCTATTGTGTTGGTATATTATTCAATTTTGAAATGACCTTCAGGATAAGAGATATTTTCTTTTTTACAAAAACTAGAGCCTTTTATCTCGGTTACTATATGAAAAGGCTTAAAAAGACTATGATTATATTCACATAAGGGACTGTAAATTTTGTAATAAAACAGTGATTGATAAATCTGAAGGTTAAAACAAAATTCTACTATTATACATAACTTACAGAAAAAATTTCAGTTAATTATGTTCAAAACTTTTTTAGCAATCGCTGACCCCGTTTGATTATTTTCAAAAAATCACATTTCGAGTAAAACGCTTTTTAAAGTATGACATCTTGCTTAAAGTAATGGCCTCTGATTTTACTAAAACACTTGTAGTTTTTGTTCTAGTAAACGGAAAATGATAAACTTGATATTTTTATAAAGCTAATAAGATGGCCCATAAAATAAAGTCATAAAAAATTTGTCAATTTTCGGCAAAATTCACAATTTTAGGGTAGTCAGATACCTTGACCTGCAGATTTATCAATCACTGTTGTATTAAAAAAATTACAGTCCCTTGTGTTAATATAATCAATGAATTTTAAGCACAATTTCATATAATAACTAAGATAAAGAGTTTTTGTAAAAATTAAAATATCTCTTATCCTGAGGTCATTTCAAAAATGAATAACACAGCAATACATCAGAATTGAAAAATTGAAAATTTGCTCATAAACTTTTGGTACAGAATGGGCCCCGTTTATGTTATTTTTTGTAAACCTTTACCCATTTTTTCCCATTTTAGTAATAATAATTTATTTTTCTATTCTTAATTCTAATCTTTTTTTTCTTAAAATGTACTAGAGAAATCTAAAAACCACAAAAAAAAAAATCCACCTATCTCCATTTTTTTAAAAAACAGTTGTTGCAAGTATACGAATACCTGAAGACCATAGGGAAAAAAATAAGCTTTGAGGAAGAAGGAATAACATATAAAATTGGAGAATCTTAAGTTGTTTTCCTATAAGTTATTTTTTTATCTAACTTATAAAAATATTTTTAAATGTGTTTTTGAAGAATAAAATGTGTTACGTTATTTTGTGTACGAAAAATGGGACATTTCCAAAAAGATCCAATAAAATTTAATGAAATTTGTAAAACTAGTGCAAGAAGCCCTGAAGTGTAAAAAACCGCAGGTTTTAAGATAGTTACATTTATATAATATCTATACATTTATAGTTTTGAACGTAAAGTAATTTTGACGAAAAATCATTAACGTTAAATTTTAATGCTTATAAAATATTTATTTCTTAAAATATATTTTATCCTGTGATTTGTAACACTTCAGATGAATCAAAAAGTATATAAATGAAATTAAAATTACTTTATGTTAATTGCATTTTTATATATGCTATTTTTCTTAACATTAAAGCTAAAATTTTATAAAAGTGATATTTTTTTTTGAAAAACAAGAGCTGATACATGTTATTTATTTAATAATTATGAGTTTTTAAACCTATTTATTTTCTTTAAAATTATAAAATTTTTCTGAAAACTTAGTCGAATGCCCTAAGTTAATGGCTGAAGTTTTTCATTACTTTTGTCAGAATTTTATGAACAATTGTAATGCATTGTTTAAACTATTTTTTTTAAAAAAATACTGATTATAACCAAACTAGAGGAGAGAGAAATTATTGTGTTATAAACATATCAATCACTGTCATTTTTATCTATGATTGATTTGTACAGATGTTTCCAAGGAACAACGTGTTTAAAAAAGTAATAACAATAAAAAAAATAGAGTCATACAAAGTTGATGTGTTTACAAAAATTTTTAAGCTAAAGAAATTTTTTAAAAAATATGTAAGAATCAAAATTTATTTTGGGAGTTCAAATTATACTTAAAACTGAAAATTAAATCATTCGCTATGTGTTGCTCTGTTTTTTTAAAAAAATTTACTAGATTCTTGTACAGATTAAATTAAATCGAAATACAATGCCAATTGTGAACAAGCACAGAAACAACAATGACAAAAACACCATCAATGTAGAATATATATGCTTGCGATTCTGTACATATGCTGTGCTGATTTGCATCGAATAAGACACATAAATCTGAATAGCATATGCATCTTTATTGAAGTATTTTAACAGAACAGTTTTTTATGCAAACTGTTATTAACATTTCATTTTTATGAAAAATTGTAAAATTTTATTAACCACTTCCAGGGGCATTTTATTTCTGGATTGTGGATTAAAATTTTCCAATTCTTTTTTCACCAATTTTCAAACTACGTATTTTTTTCAAACTTATTAGCCTCATTTGCGTAGAAAATTTCCTAAAATTAATGTAAAAATATCAATTTAAAAAAAATGAGTAATTTGCCTGTAAAGATGGCTTTTTGTACGGCAAAAATAATTACACTTCGGAGTTAGTTCATACTAACTATAAATATAAAGCTCAGAATACATAGCTTTTGTCTTGAATTAGAAATTTTATTTACACCTTTTGCATTTACATAAATGATTATGGAATTTATTATCAAAATTGTATCGTGTATGATAAATTCGAAAACTCGTTACTGCACATAGTCCTACATCGTAATCTGGAGATTAGAATCATGTTTCTCTTCTTGGCTTTTTCCCTTTACTGTCTCTCTTTGAGCAGCAAATGATACACTGCAGTGTTGGATTAGTTTTCTTCTCTGTTAGGGGAATGTAGTCGACAAAGTGTCTTTGAAACAAGCCTGAAAGGAGTGTGTGTGTGTGGGGGGGGGGGTGCTCAGCAGAATGTCGTCCCCTAATGAACTGAGTGGTACTTTTCGATTATTCGAAACCATAAAAAGCACATGTGAAATAATTCAGGAAAGACCGATTGCACAGTGCAAGTTTTCACAGTGC
The DNA here is from genome assembly GCA_019973975.1 of Trichonephila clavata. Taxonomy (NCBI): domain Eukaryota; kingdom Metazoa; phylum Arthropoda; class Arachnida; order Araneae; family Nephilidae; genus Trichonephila; species Trichonephila clavata. The sequence continues at coordinate 15,210 of BMAO01008478.1, read as the reverse complement.
CCGAGCTACACTCGGGTGAGCCAGAAGGGCACGTTTTCCCTGCCCGAGCTCAGCTCGAAAAAAGCCGGAAAGGGGATAATTTTGGAAAAAAGTTTGATCAAAATATGAAGTATTAAAATTTTTTTTTATAAAAATACTTATAATTAGTAGAGTTTTTTTCCCCATAAAAACTTAATACATATAGTTTATTGATAAACATGTACAGTATAGCTTTTTTGGGAGAAACATTTCATGTAACATCTTTTTTTACAACGACTTCTTAGTGTTTATCTTCCATATATAACACTGAATGTTCCCTACTAATGCTCATGCGTATTGGAAAGTTGATTAACATTTAACTAAAGCAAAAACCTATTTCTAAATAAAAATATGATTTTTATCTCTGTATTTTACTTACGATTTTGCCAACCAGCTTAAATATCTGGAGAATATTTTTCTGAAAGATTTGATAAATTAAAAAAAAAAAATAAAAAAATTAAGTATACTTACAAAAATGCCTTTTTATGAACATACTTATGCTTGTAGAAAATAATTCTAAATAAAATAAAGAGAAAGTATAGAAAATTTATGAAATATTTTGCTACAAAAATAAATTATTAACTCTCAACACTTAAGGTAAAGACATAAACTACTTATACTTATATTGTGAAATACATGATCTTTTTCTGACAAAAAAAATATTCAACCTTATCACAATGTAAGGAATTATATGCACGGGAATTATTTTAATCAAATGAGTAATGAAAGTGAACTATTGACAAAAAATAATCCTATTTCAAATCACTAATAACAATTATATGAGAATTTTGAATATGAAAAATATTCATGTATCTAAAAGTAAATACAAAATCTCACATGTAATGAGAATATAATGGTTAAGGGGGGTAATTTTAAATAACTACACAATTGCGCTAAATAAAATTTAAAAAAGGGAGAAAACCGGAAAGTATTATTTTTATTTTTAAAATAACGAGGGGGGATTACTCCCTGTCCACCAAACGGTGGACCAATCTCCATTGTACAAATCATACAACTGTTCATACTCATTGTTCAAATTTTGAAACTGTAATTTGCATGTATTGTGGCATTTTAATGGAAACTTGGCGACACAGCCAAACTGGCATCATTTTTGGCAACCAAATTTGGCGACCACATGGAGGCTTCTGGAAATTCCTGGAGAAATTTATAACCTCATTATCATGATGTAAGCGGATTTTTCGAGAAAGCGCTGGAAGGTTGGGGGAGGGGTTTTGCAAGCCTTTTTTGTCTTCCTCTTCATTTGAATTCAACTTTTTACGATGCACTTTTATTAACTATACCTATGTATAAATACATTTATTACAGCATCACCAAATATTTTTTATATATATAAAGAGGTATATGAGACACTTGTCAGAAAAATTTGTAACTCGATTCCGAGTTAACATAGAAGAAAAGTGTGGGAATTTATTGTTAAAATACTCACTTTTTCAATTAAAAAATTATAAGTTACCTTACATAACTTAATTTAATACTGTACAGCCCTCAGGAGCGCCCACAGAAATTTTTTTAGGGTGATAGGGGGTCCAAGATTGAAAGTCCACCATTCTCATATTATACCTCAGTACACCGCCAAACATTTTCTTTTGATTTAGGGAGCAAAAAATAGTAAAAAATAAAACTTTGAATTAATAATTAGGAAACATATAATCAAATTTTACGTACTATATACATAGGATTGTCATCAAATGACAAAAAAAGGCAAGGGCTATAGGAGGGGTCCAGATACAAGGACCCCCCGTCCCTTTGTGTGCACCATTGATAATCATATGTAATCTTCTGAATACAACTTTATAACAATAAACTTAAGCGCATATAATGTTACACAATGTATAAAAAATTCTTAAAGTGGTTTAAAAATATATTTATTAGTTTTGTTTGTGTGAAAATTTCAACATTAATTTATTTCTAAACTATTAATCATTTATAGAGATGCTACCAAAAACTGCAACTTTTATTTTATAATGTTGAAATTTTAATTTCCACGTCAGATACATAGTAATAAATATCAATATAAAATATATATTAATCTTGGCTATATATTGAAGATTTTAAAATTCTCAGAATATAATGAATTGTAATAAATAATTCAGTCACCGCTATAATATCGTCTCGAACTGAATAATGGCAAATTTTTGAAATGAAATGATCCATTGTACCGCTATAAGGAAATATAGTAATGTTGAGAATTACACCATTTTTCTCCTATCTAAATACTTTCTCTGCTTGTCAAAAGTCGAAAGTGCCTGAAATTATGAGATTTAATTATGTGAATGTTCTCCGGAAAAGAGTGGAAATGGTTCAGGTGTTTGCATTCTAATTTTGTATCGTTTTGTCATTATTGTTAATATATCTTTTGGATTAAAGCCGAAGAATGAAAAAAAAATGTGATATCGTGAATTTTCGGAATACGTTTTGTTTTATGGTGGAAGAGTATTTTATTTGGATATAAAGATATTTCCTCTTAAGTTTTATTTTTAGTTTGAAATGTTTCAGAGATTTAAAAAAAAGTTTGGTGGTTCAAAAACGGAAGAACTAATTTTAAAAAAAATCTCTTTCTGATGAAATTAATAAGCTGAGAAATTTTTTTAAAGAGTAAAACAAGTTATATATGTATGCCGAGCCTTTTTTCTTTTTAGCCAGCGTAGTATTTGCAAGAATTTTTCTAAGGACATTGTAGTACATAATATATTAACCAGGAGTTTACTCTTTTTTCTCTCAATCTATAACAAAAAAAAAAAATTCATTGGAATTTTAGTTTTGGAATTATTTTCTGGCATTCTTCGTATTAATTTGCATTATTTTTATAATGATTTTTCTTGTTGTCTTTTCTTAGTTTGAATAAATGTTTATTTTTGTAATTTCGTTTTCTAATGATATAATAAGTAATACTATTTTACTAATGAGGTTAATTAACATGTGTTTATATTTTTCCTTTATTCTCCTATTAGAGTCATACTTTTCCTTTTATGATCAATTAGAGCCATTCATATGTTATATAATCCATTATTCTATCCAATTTTTCATGTGTGATCTCTAGACTATTTAAAGATCTATATTAGATCATGAAATATATACATATGTTGCAAAATAATTACAATGAAACAGAAATACAATATAATTTTTAATCATTTGATTTCGAAAACTGTAGGTTCCCATGTACTTTAAATTTTGATTTTGCAAAGTCTTTAAAAAGTAAAATAACTATTTATCAATAATTACAGTATAACTTTTTTGATTATATTTGTGATAGAGACCATTTGATAGGAGCAATTGTGACTTAGCAATCGGTATTTTGAAAGACTGTTGGACTAAAAGTTTTAAAAAATAGTTTTTTTTTTAAATTTAAAAACATACAAAAATATGCACTTTTGAAAACTTAAATAACCAGCTGGGGTGGCTTAGCTGGTTAGGCAATGACCTTGTACGCTCAAGTTTGTGGGTTCAAGCCCAGCACAAGACGGTGCATTTTCATGATACAAAAAATCGACAGCGTCCATTTCGTATGATTATGCGACAGGTTAAAGATTGCTATAGTGCATGTTTGGCTTGGGTGCTCTCGGTAAAATTATATACCTGGTACAATTTCGCATCATCAAAGTTCAGTTGCTTTCCTCAGGGGAGAAAACTGGGCATCTCTCTCTCTCTCTCTCTCAGAATTACCATAGTGGCAATTTGTATCCACCTATATGGTGCCGCACTAAAAAAGAAGTGATACCAGCTCCCAGGGAATGTACTAGGTCTGTAATAGTAATTACCAATCCGCAGCCCCATTTGAAAGGGGAAAGGAAAATAGAAAAAAAAGCATTTAAATATATAATTTTAAACTTCAGTTCAGCACACACACACATCAAGGAAAAGAAGAAATTTTTGGAAACATACACAGTGAAATTGAATTGATTCATATCTCTGATACCCCTAAAACTCTCTATGCATGCTAAATCTGTCGGGGCTCAATGTCCTCCCATTAGCGTGGTGTAGTTTGGAGGGGTGGTGCTCAGGTGTTCTCCTCGTCACTTGACCGAGTTTCAAATTTTCGAGGTCCGTCATCAATAATTCTCGTGTTGTTATACATATAGTGCGACGTTAATAAATACACACTCCATGTATGTCACACAAGTCCTAATGTAATTATTATAATTGGTGGGCAATTCTACGTGAAAAAAATGTATTTATTCATTCTAAAAATTCAGTTTAATTCCTATTATTTAATATTAAGGGGAGATAATGTTAATGGATCTCCATTTTATTGCCAAATATTTGGAATAATTTCTACCTTCTTTAACAACAAGCAAAACAGCTTTAAGTGAGATAGGATATCAGAGTTTAAGAAATTATTGCGTGGAAAATCTGGATCAGGTTTAAAGGAATGGTTTTGTCCTTCTATCCCACTATAACATTTTGAAACTACAAAACATATTTATTTAAAGGGAAAAAAAGAAAAAGAAAGAAGAACAAACAAACAGTTGGACCCTGGTTTATCGAAACCCTATTGAACGAATTTCACGATTTAACGAATTACGCTTAACGTTTTTTCCATTTAAAATGAAAGAACCCCTCCTCTCCCCTTTATTTAACGAAAAAAAAACATTGAATCTACAAATTATCTTAAGAAATGAAAAATATATTTTTTATTAGTTTGGATTAGAAAAAATTGAATTTCTTTTCAAATGACATGGAGTGGTCAAGGTATCGGATCATGGCAGACATGTCATGAGTTCGAGCCCAGTACCACTAAAGATCCACCGTGTAGGGGAGTTATATCTGTCGAGAGCTCAAACATCATTCCGTTGGTGTGGTGTGGTAGTTAGGAGAGGGGATGCCAGCTCAGGTGTCGTCCTGTTCACTTGACCATGGTTCAAAATTACGAGGTCTGTCGTCAAAAGCCCTCGTGTAGCTGAACAGTGTGACGTTAATATTCATTCACTCATTCAAATGACATACCCCTTTTGCCCGAAACAGAAAAAGATTTTGCTTGAAAGCAGTAAATTCAATGGGGGAAGGGTGTAGCTCAACAGGCTTAACAGGTGCAGAGGAGTCATGAGTGTAACTTAACGCACGGGTTTTAAATAGAACAGCATACTTCTTTCTTATCTCATCCCACTCCACAATGCAGAGGATATCAAGATTTTTTACCATTCTCTTTCTTTCTTGAAAGAAGTGAAGTTTATTATAGGTACGGTTTTGCGCCTTTATTTGTCGGGAGCCAATGAATACCGATTTTGATACAGAAATTGGTATTGAAACTCTTATCAAAACTTTTACATTTTCTAATGTTTTACACTGTTAGGAAACTGAAGACATATCCCATGAAGTAGAATGTAAATGACGTAGTATTTTCTTCTCTGCATAGAGTCGGAAAAGAACTCTTTCAAGGTAGGAATCATTTATATTTTTGTAAAAGAGAACATTTTCAAAAGAGGATGAAACGCTTAAGTATTTCCTGGCCACCTGTTTTGTCTTTGTTGGTCAATTGTACTGAAAGCCTTAATATGTCTTAAGAAAATTTGTGTGTTTACTGTATAGATTTTTAAAGTTTTATAGTCCCTAGATTTTTAAAGTTTTATAGTTTCCTCCCTTTCTTTAAATTTGTGTACTTCCTCCTTTCCTTTTATTATATATTTGTCTCTTCATTGTATTTTTAATTTTGTTTTAAATTTTATTATGTTGTTATTCCACTACGCCTGTAAGCCCCATAATATGCAATGTGAATCATGAGGAGTTTTGTAAATACATTTATTTATCAAAAAAATTCAGGAATCAAAAGGGTTGTCAAACATCTATTAGCCACCATTTTAAAATTGACAATGAACTGGTGCATAATAATTCGCTAATAGTACTTTTAGCTGCTTAATAAAAAGTATGTAATTAACAATGGATATTTTTGTGTAGTTTCTTATTATAGAATATTCAAAAAAGAAGCGCAAAAATTTTGTATTTTTTTCACCTCGATGTTACGAGTAACCTCGAAATAACGAATAAAACGTTCGATCCGGGTGAATTCGTTAAATCTGGGTACGACTGTATTATGGAAGAAGACATGAATGCATGCGAATACCTTTATTGCTTTTATTTAATCCATTTTTATTACATATAAATTTATTTAAACAGAAACTACAAATAAAAATATTTCAGACACTATTCATATCGTTTTGTATTAATTAGGGAGCACTTTAATATCTGAGGATATATTAAAAACTGTAAAGCTAACAAATGCTTTTAAAATAGCATTAAAATCTCACCCAAAAGCGTTAAAGAGAAAGACAATGCTTTCTTCATATTAATTAAGATAAAAGTTAAAAAGAACCTTCTTATTCACAAAAGCTCATTTACTTCATCGGCGATTTAATATTTTAAGCACCGTTGAAAACCAATTTCCCAAACACAGAGTCACTGTTTGTGTGTTATATAAGAACCCGAACGAAAGTCCGCAGTCATTTTAATCGTCCTCTTAGAGTTAATTAGATTTCTTTTAGATAGCATCGGCAGCTGAGGTACTGTGGTGCCATTAAAAAATAAAATTAAATTAGAAAGAGTGGGAAAAAATTAAAAGATGGGGAAAAAATTAAAAGAAAAAAATCCCTTTTCCACAACCTTTGAGTCGAATGAAAGGAGTAAAAACCATTATCTGCCCATCGTCTCACAGTAATTAGACCTTCTGCTAATAGATGATAAAAGGCTAGACTAGCAAAAATAAATTAAAAGAAATCGCGTAGAGTGTTAAATACAGTGGCTTAATTTTTTTCCCTTCCAACTATTCCAAAAGATCTGTGTCGGGAGTTCTTTTTTGTTTTGTGTATAAGAAGTATTTTTTTTATAGTTGAACTTAATTGCGGTGGAGAGTATTTAGTAGTCTGTAATTTATGCACTAGAAATCAGTGTTTCTGTCTTTTTTGTAGGATTTCTTTTTTTTCTTGTGTTCTATTTAAGGGAAAAAATTCCCCTGTCCCGATTGTTCTTTTTTTCCCTTTATTTCGTACTATCTGTTTTTGCGTAGCAGCATTGGGGTTTAAGTCTTTAGCGAACAGGAGTAAAGTCGATTAGCGCGACCCACAAATACAAAGTAATGAAAAAAATCTTAAAAAGAAAAAAAAATTAAAGAAAAGACTGTTTTTAAATTTCTTTCCGAGGTAGATTTTTTTTCTTTTTTAAAGCTTGATTTTTATTACTATCTCTTATGGATGGGGAACATGGAAAAACTGATTCGTGAAGATATGCATTCAAATGGATAATTATGACTTTTTTTTAAAGTTTTGTAACTAAATGGTTCATTAAGTGTAGAATTAATTAAGCTTCCTAATCAAAATAGCTTCAGTGAAAGAGTATTGTAAAGAGTTTCTTGAATTTTGATTCGGAATTTTTTACTAAGGACAAGATTGGATGCATTTGTTACCTGCAAAGTATGAAATGCCTAGGCATTGTACAGAATACCGGACGCTTTTAGGGCAAAGTATGGAATATGAGATTTATTACATACTTTGCCTAGGCATTGTATAGAATGCCTAAGAATTCTATGGACCAAAGCTATTTAGGCAAAGTATGAAATAAGGTCATGATAAGGCTATTGTATCAATGATGTTTCCGGAAAGTACAAATGTTATTCTGACAAAATAATTAGAGTGCCACTAAAAAAAATTATTTAAAATACGTAAAGGAAAGTGAAGCTGTACCAAACAAATTTTATGTCTTTTTTATTAAGGAAAACAAAATCTTCATATGAAAATTAAGAAATTAAAAGCTACCTACTTGTTGCAACATGGCAGGCTTGAATGACATTTTGAATTACATTTCATTACATTTGTCACACAAAAATAATTCTTATGCTGGTACTTTGTTCAACATATATGTTTGACGAATCCTTGGCCGCTTCCATTGAACTGAGCAATTACAACTGACAGGAGAGGAGTTTTTTGGTCAGGAATATCTTTAATTCTAAGTAAGTTCTTAGGACTCAAAGTATAAACTATGATTTCGCATTTACTTGTTTTAAAATTCCTTCAGAAGGTCCAAATAGATAGAAACCATCCTATTTCTCACTCACTACAAGTGACTTGGCATTAAAAAAATCCCAGGTTTCACAACAATGCCTTTTTATAAAATAATTGGTTTTTTTTTCTAGCAAGGTTCACAAAGGGGGATGTACAGTTCAATATCATAACGTGCAACATTTTTGTATTTGGTTGAAAGTTTTTCAGAATTCTATCACGCCGTCAGAATCCATGACACATAATACTGTATAGCGGTGCGTCCCAACCTTCTTATTTTCCTTACCGGTCAACGTTTCATAATTTTACGGCGGCCCGCTGAGATTGGGACAGTAATTATTTATATTGTATATTATTTTCATCTAATACAGTATATAAGATTGTAGATATAGTTAGATACATTAAAGCCTTTGTTTTAATTTGTGTTATATAAAATTAGTATTATACTTTTCAAATGTCTTTTAAAAAATAACTTTTTAATTTAGATTATTCCTAAATCAAAAACTAACAAATTTCCTTCTTTCTTTTTTCTAAATCTTGGGTTAATTAATATTGAAGAAAATTCATAAATATTTTGTTATTTGTAGCACAAATTCCTGATATTGCTGATCATAAAATGTTTTATCAAACCTAATGTAACGCAAAAGAATACAGTTGCACAGATTTAACATAAGTTCAAGATTTCGAAATTATATTCGTAACTTTCGAGCTTAAATTTGATTTTTAGTCTAGAATATGTAATATAAAGTTCACTGTTTTTAGTCCTCCACTTAAAGAAAGGTAAATATGTATAAAATTGGTTACTTATATATAACACTCACATCAGCGATTTATGGACAAAGATTAATTGCATGCCGGAGATTAGTCGCAATGACGTAGTTATGGTAATCTATTTATAATACCATTCCAAGATAATTGTTAATATTTGTTGAAAAGCCAATTGAAATTTGCCAAAAGTCGTATGGGGTAATTAAGTAAATAACTCAGTTTGAGGCAAAGGGTTAAGCTATAATTTTTTCGTATTTTAAGATGCATCAATAAGAGTTTCTTTTAATTATGGTGCTCAATAAAAAGGTTAGAGATTCATTTAATGCTTGTATCGTAAGAAAATGTATTGATAAATATCCATATTTCTATCTTAACGACTATATCAAAAATTATTTAAATCAGCATGCCTCTTCACCATTTTTACAACAAATGATCTTGCTCCTTTTCAGAATCTTTTCTTTCCGATCAGGCCTCCTCTCAGCAAAAAATTGTCAATTGTTAAAACTTCAGTATAATCAAAATATTTAAGTAAGATACCTTTTTCATTTTTAGATCTAATTCACCCTACTTCATCTTATTCTATTGAATTTTTTACTTTGTCATCGGCATTTTACAATTTGTATAGTTCAAAATTATAGTTATTATCATTAATTTTTTTTTGGCTTGCAAAAATATCAAGAATTTACTTAGTTAGGGTTCTTTAAACTCTACTCTCAAAACTTTTTGGAATCTTCTTCAATGTTTAACTTTTCTTTTTAGAAGTAAAAATAACAAGTGTTTTGTGTTTGATACAACAAAAAGTCTTATACCTGCTGATTTCTCAGCTTCCATCAATAATATATATATATATATATATATAAATATATAATTTTCTTTAATTCTTTACTTTCATCCTGAATAACTTTTAATTTTTAATAATACTTTCATTCAGGACTCGCGCGTAAATAATTGTTGCTTGCTCGCTTGACGGGAATGAATCGTAATCGTATCTTGAAAGTTAAAAACTGGCATTTTTAAAAGTAAGATTGCATCAGAAATATATCGACTGATAGCTTTTTATAGCCTCCGTTAGAGGAAGTTACGCGGATTGCCACTAAATAGCCATATAAATAGCCAGTCGTCTGAAAGTTCCTTTTTTTTTGTATTTGTCAACATGTTCTGTGAGTGCTTGCTGCTCCTTAGATGTGCTACGTTGCTTCTTCTTTGTCTTTAGTATGAGCGTCTCGTATAAGCGTCAATATGCACAATAAAATGGATTGAATTAAAGAAATATGTATCCTTCATTAAACAGTCGAAAATAGATGACTTCAACATGGAATACATAATAAAATTCTCCATAGTGCTACACACACACACACACACACACACACACACACACACACACACACACACACACACACACACACACACACACACACACACACACACACACACACACACACACACACACACACACACACACACAACAACACACACACACAACACAACACACACACACACACACACACACACACACACACACACACACGTAGAGGGTGTCCCCAAAACAGCACCCAAAATTAATTTACATATATGTATATAATTCTATTTAAGATATACAAGGTGTTCTCAAAATAGCTCCCAAACTCTGCGCAGCCGGATTCCTCGTTTGGAGAACATAACAATAGCCCAAAGTACTGTACTTGTACGATCCATAGTCAATGAGAAAAATGCGAAAAACAAAGTACGTCGTCACAGGCGGTGCATGGAAAACAAACTGTGTTGGACATATTACTAGCAGTAGTTGCAAATATTTGTAAATACAGATGGTCAAAGCTTCCGCCGATCATAGAGAGGCATTTTTGAGCGCGCCGTGGAGTGGATGAGTGCACACGTGGTAGGAGTAAGGTGTCACCGAAGTACAAGCAGTATGGATACGAGCTAGTAAGTCTGTTTGGTTGTCATTATGTCTCTATACATCAATACCTTGAAATTTTCCTTACAGGTAAAAAAGTTGAACGGCGGGAGATCTAATGATCGTGGTGGCCCTAGAACTGGACCTACATGACCGATCCAGCAGCTGGGATATGCTAGATCTCGCCAATCACGAACAGGAGCACATAAATACGCCGGAACTCCCTCATGAACCATCATGTATCATCATTCATTTATCATCATTTACCGTATTTTTCCTCGTAAACTATGAATTGTACAGGTACAGTTCTTTGGCATACCCAAAGTACTGTACCTGCACTTTGGGAGTACTCGTAGGGAGTACATTTTATGTACTCCCAACGAGGAACCTGATCGTGCAGAGTTTGGGCACTATTTTTGAACACCCTATTTACATCAACATATATTTGTAAACGATAATAATGCACATTGGTAAATAAAATGCACATTACTTAAAAATACATCTACAACTGAAGTATTTTGTTTTTGAGTTTGAAAAACATTTCGAAGAATCTTAATATTTGAGCAACTTCACCAAGTAACCAAATTTGAAATTTTATCTAAATTTTACAAGTTGATCAACAAATACAAGTCTAATGTCATTTTTGAATACAATGGAGAATACATGATTGGATTTATTATGTGACCGTCATGAATTTAAATATTAATATATTATTACGTAAGTTGTAATGAATAATGCATTCATTTCAAAACTTTAATAGAAAAATCCTCCAAAAATGGTGTTTACAATCCCAATGATCTTGCAAAAACAACTGTCATTCTCATATTTGAAAAGTAGAGCAATTCAAATACGTTTGACAGAAAAAATTTGCATAAATATTTTATAATTTTAGAAAAATCTATCATTTAGCAATTAAGTTTGCTTCTACGAATTATTATGTACAAAATCTTTATTTTAGCTGAATCATTTAAATTAATTTTAAGGAAAACGTGAAATTAGCATTCACCTTTTAATTACGCTCAGTAAGATTAATAAAAACTATTTTATTACTTAATTAACAATCAGTATCATTACGTCATCATGTTTTGAATTTTTTCGATCGGTATCACTATTTATATTAAATGACTCACCATTTTTTCTTCATTCAATCATTAATAAAATACTTTATATTCAAGTTCAAATAGATTTTTTAAACTTGTAGCGGATATGACACTTGATGTTAATACACTTTTTCAAATATTAAGTCAGTAATTACAGGTTAATTAATTAAATTAATTACCAGTTTTCGACGCGAACTTAGATTCGTCTCCATTGTTGTAACAATGTAACTGTTAAAACAGTGACAAAAGTGGACGTCGAAACCGGTTTTTCAGCCAAACTAGCCAAACCGGGTGTGCATTGTTACAATAATGCAGACAAATAATGCTCTTTTTCAATTCCTACTATTAGTTCACTCTACCCTCCCCCCCCCTACACACATGTAATATATTTTGTTCAAATTTTCAATCCTTAATAAAATACTTTCTATTCATCCATTCAAAGTAGGAACTGACTTAAATTTTTTTTTAATTACTTGTTTTCCTTATAATTTTATGAACCAAATTCATGTAAATAACTCATACTTCCACAAACATCTTCTACGAATAGTAATAAACCAAATTACATGTAAATAACCTATACTACCACAAATATCTTCTACAAATAATAATGAATCAAATATAGAATCAAAGGTTCCAAAAGGAGCCCCAAATCCTTCGAAATGATCTTCCGAGCCCAAATAACAGTGCAAATTGATCTTGATGGAAGGCAGTCCCTTCAATCTCGGAAAAAGTTTTCCTAATTCTAGGAGTGTATCGGAATACTAGAAAAATCCAATATGAATCTCTCACTTCAAGTTACTTCCCCGAATTACTCTCTGCAAGACGTTGCTGAAGAGTCATTGGAAAGGAAAAAGCCCAAGACCTTTCCCAATTCCATGTTCACTACTTGTCAGAACTCCTCTCGCCTTTCCTTTAACAAAGCAACCCGATACGTATTAAGCTCGATTCTTTTGCAACCGTTGGCGGCTTTTACCAATTTTTGTTCTTTTTTTCCCTCTTGTGCATCATCTTCAGCAGACAGGTGTACCTTCCAGGTCTACCGCCAGGCAATAAGTAGCAGAAGAGACGAAAAGAAAAAAGAAAATTTAAGAGAAATGAGAATAAAAGAGGAAGAATGAGAGAATAGAGCAGAAACGATAGTCACTTCAAGTCGGAGGAAAAAAACAGGTTTTTTTGCTGTTGTTCTAATTGGATTCATTCCCTCTGTGGTACCTGATTCAATTTTAGAAATGAGTTGTTCTCGTTACCGGACTGTTGGACTTTGATTCGTAGAGTGGATTAGAATGGGCTTCCTTCATGACGGTCACATGATACAGGTGATCACGTGTTCGCGACTTAATTTAAAAATGACACTAAACAAACTTGCACTTGTTGTTTTATCTGTAAAATTTAGATAAAATTTCACATTTCATAATTGGATAAAGATGTGCAAGGGCTAAGATTCTTCTCAAATGGGTTTTTAAAATAAAAAATCCATTTCATTCGTGTGCTTTATCTCCTACGTTATGATTTACTGCAATTTTTTGGATGCAATATTTTCTTTTGAGTTACTACATTGAAAATTAAATGATATACGTAAATAAAATAGTCAACTTTGGGAAACTTCAATGTTTCTCAAACTGTGGGGGGTGCTACCCCAGGGGGGCGTCATAACTCTACGAGGGGGTGCGAGCATATTAAAAAGTCGGAAACAAAAGATTATTTTTAAAAAATTATTAATTTACAGAAAGTACGTTAACTAAAACTTTCTGACATAATAAAAATAAAATACACATTTACACTGATATAATACTCTTATAAATGTATCAGTACAGCATGATGTATTTTATAATTAATTTACAACACTAAGTCAAGAACAATTTTAATAATTACCAGTGAACCCATGGGCTTGTCATATATAAAATTATACACAAAAAATAAAACTTATCTTAATAATTTGTACTGTTTATTATTAATCTCCTAACTGCTGACTAAAAGTTACGCCATTCGCTGCCCAATGCCACCGTTTTCCACGAAGGCGTGCGTATGTGGTGCATTGGGGAGGAAGGGGGAGGGGAGAAAAGGAATATAAATAAGCAAATCCTCTGAAATAAGTACATCCTTCGCAAGCACTGTACAGGCACTTTTTTTTTGCATTCCAAAGCCTTCGGAATAATTTTATGAATAGTAGTGCACAAAAAAGATCGTACTTCGGAAAGACGTATATATACGTCCAGTGCATTTAATGCTTCGACTGAGAGAGACGTTTATATACGCCGGTGGAACTCAAGATGTTAAAGTCTTAGTGTAGCCTTAGCGTCATAGTAATATTGAATTCAATACATTGTTATTGTATGGTGGGGGAGCGATGAAAATTATGATTGAATATTTTGTCGCAAATATTGAAAGTTTGAGAAGCACTGCGTTAGGGATAATTAATTAAATTGGCACTTTAAAATACTGTCAGTACATGTAAGGCTAAAATATTCTTATCATTAAAAATGACGGTAAAACTTTTTTTAATGTAGTTTAACTCTTAAAAATGCTAAATAACCACAAAACACTAACATTTTACAGCAAAAAAAAATTATTTTTAAAAATTATGAAATTTTAAAATTTATACTTTTTTTTTTACATATAAAATCAGGTTGAACACATAAACTTAATTTGATGATATTGAAAAAAAAAAACAGTTTTTCTCATTAATATACAAAAATATATTACATGTTGTGTATTTTGAGAGAGGTTTCGATTGAATGTTTTTGAAAGCACTACATCCTGGGCTAAGAAATACTATATTTTCTGAACATGGACTACTGCACCATGGGTCTTGTTCAATCCCTTGATCGTCTTCTTCAGAATCTGATGAAAATTCCAGTAGATTATTTGCTGGGACTTCTTCATCTGAAGAATCATCTGTTAGTGTATCACTGATTTCAGTTGGTAGGTTCTGTAATAATTCCAAAGCCTCTTGAAGACTGAGCTTCTTTTTTCCAGGCATCCTAAGAAGGAAAAAAATTATAGCACCTTGAAAACTACCAATTATTGTTAAATCTCAATCACACACAAAGAAATTAAAATGTTGATTTTTGAATAAAGAATAAATATTTTATTTAATTGTGTGTGTGGCAAAATAAGCAAATTCAGATTTATAATTTTTTTGAAAACGTTAAAAAACAATAAAAAAACCAAAATAAATATGTTTACCTATAAAACGAGAAACATTAATAAACTGCATGGATGAAAAGTCAACATAAAGTGCTATCTCTAACATCCAATGTACTGGAGGCACTTAAATGTACCACAAAGCTATTCAACTTTAAAATCAATTGTATGCACTGTTCATTTAAAATAAGTACTGTATCGTTTTCTAAGGTCTTAACTAACATATGAAGAAATAAGACACTTATTACCTTTTGACATTAACTACTTTTGCGGAAGAAAA
>BMAO01008477.1:0-82776 GCA_019973975.1 Trichonephila clavata | reverse complement strand
CTACTCCTACACCAGCAACTGCGAACGGCTCCAATATGCTCACTCTGAATTGAGAAAATTCTCAATTTTATACAGCAACGTGTCTCATACGATCGACTCCATAGCTCCTTATGCCTCAGAAGAAGACCCGGAACTTGCTGACCTCTACACGAGACAAGCCTACCTCTACTCCAGACAAGAACAAGCGGTAAGTGAGTTTAGCTCTCTTCCTCGCTGTACTACCCCTGGCTGTCAAATTCACCACACCCCTGTAAACTCACCTACAAAATCTGAAAACATTGATTTCCCTGAACTACCTAAAATTAACAGTAATAAAAGGAAGGAAAGTGAAGATGGATTCATCTCGCCTACTCCTAGACAAACATTTAAAAGACAACTCCTAGATCTCTCAAACTTTAATGTTAATACTAATAATAAATTTAATGGACTTAATGTCAACGAAACGGATATAGCAGGAACTTCTCAACACACAACTAATTTAAAAACACCCGCATCTAGCCCTAATAAAAACACAGCAAACCGAACTCAAATACAAATAACTCTCTCCACCCCGGTTTTCCTAAAAATTGACACTCAATACATGAAACGACTCAAAGCACTCACGGAAATAATCCCAACCCTCCGCAGCAGAAAATCAGGTGAACTCATAAGGCTCTACACTAATAATTACGACGACTACCGCACCCTAAATGATGCAGTCGAAAAACTAAAGTATGAATTTTTTGTAATTAAACCCCAACATGAAAGGCCAATTAAGGTCGTCTTAAAAGGACTCCCCAAGGATACTAAAACCGATGACATACATGAAAACCTTACCGAACTCGGCTACATAATAGAAAAGGTCACTCAACTAATTGGACGAATCACAAAACAGGAACTTGCAGTCTTTCTAATAACTCTCCCCCGAAATCTACAAAATTTAAAAATCTTTCACCTAACGCATCTTTGCTACTCATGATAAGAGTTGAAGGGTACAATGGCAAAGGGGTTACCCAATGCTATTCATGTAGCACCTTCCATCATACGGCCGAAAACTGCCACTTTATCCCACGATGCCTGAAATGCGGCGAAGCACATCAAACTCGCGAATGTGCAATCAAAAGAGTAGAGAAAACCTACTGCATTAACTGTCATGTGTACGGACACATGGCAAATTATACTAAATGCCCTCTCTACCCTAAACCTCCCAAAGGTTCCAACATCACACCTAACAATTACTCCTCTGCGGTTGATAGCCTAATAAGACCCAACACTACATATCCTCAAGCTTCAATTAACACTAAAACCTCTAACTCTAAAAACCCACACCAGATCCGACACACTTAAGAGAATTCCTGCTACATCCTCTCAAAATCAGGCCAATCAAGTTGTTAGACAACAATCAATCAATAATATTAGCGAAGATGAAAATACCCCTCAAGCAATTATTCTAAAAACACTACAACAAACAATCCAAGCTCTTACTACTCTTACGCAGCAAATCGCAACTATTTCTTTTAATAATCCAACTCCTCAACCCAAAAAAACAAACAAAAATAAATTAACTAAACAAGAATTACACGCCCTATTAGAGGCTTATCTTAATAATGATGATGAATAAATACAACTTGATTGGTCTTAAAACTTTGCTCATGGAATGCAAACGGCATACTTAATAAAATTATGGAATTTAAAATTTTCGTAGAGAAGTACTCTCCCGATCTTATTCTTATGCAAGAAACACATCTGAGACCTAAACACACATCAACATTCCAAATTACATTTGCTACCGCAACGACCTCATCACGGACGGACACGCTCACGGTGGTACTTTAATTCTTATTAAACGAAATATCCCACACTATAACTTACCCAATCCTACACTCCAGCACATCGAGGCCACAATTGTTGTTCTCACTCCTCCTAATCTCAACCCAATATCAATTATTTCTGTCTACGTCCCGCACCGCGCGGACGATAGAATGTTCACATTAGACTTCGAACAATTACTTCAGACCAATAGTAATTGTGTGATCTTTGTGATCTGAACGCCACACACAATGAGTGGAACTGCTCAATCAACTCCATCCGAGGAAAGCAATTAAAAACTTTCACGGACCTTCTTAATCTTACAATCGCATACCCCGACACCCCTACCCGGTACGGCTACGGGACTGCAAATACCTTAGACATAGCCATTATATATATATATTAATAACTTTAACTACCCATTCACAATAGATTCCATCCCTGAACTTTCCTCGGATCACAACCCTGTATTTTTAAATTTCACTCTTTCCTCACCATTTCACAATGACAATTCTAGAGCAGTTACCACCTGTGGACAAAATTCCGTAAAAATTTAATTAATTCTATTCACCTGTCTGATTTTAAAAACATTCGTAATCCGATGTGCTCGAATCCAAAATCTCTCTTCTCTCCGCTACCGTGAGCTCCGCCCACCAGCAAGCCTCTAAACCAATAGAAAAACAAGAAACACACTTTCACTCCTAATCACATCCAAGAATTAATTTACTCTAAAAATAAAGCTAAAAGAGCTTACAATAAAACCTTAAATCTACACACAGAACTAATTACTACAGATTACAAGCACAACTCAAAAAAGCACTCAAAAAAACACTCTCAGCAAACCTGGAACAATAAACTTGAAGCACTCAATACAACCGACAATAGCCTATGGCAGAGTCAGAAATTCTTCCGTAAAAAGCGCACTAACATTCCTAACCTCACAAGCTCCTCTGGCATTGCCAACAGCGATGAACAGAAGGCGAATCTACTTGCTGCTACTCTTAAAAATAACTTCTCGGAAAATATTAGGCCTGATGGTGAATACCCTATCGATAATAAGATCAGTAATACGCTAGAAAACTTCTTCTCTCACCCCCGCCTCTCCCATCACCCCAACTAACCCAGATGAAATTATTAAATACATTAAAATCTTTCTAATAACAAAGCCCCAGGAAAAGACAATATTTCTAACAAAATGGTTAAGAACTTCCCTCTCAAAATTATTCTATTATTTACCTTTTTAATTAACAAGATTCTTTTTCTTAGACACTTTCCTAACAACTGGAAAAGTGCAATAGTATTTCCAATCTTAAACCAAATAAAAAAAGTCACTCCCCAGAAAGTTATCGTCCCATCTCCCTATTAAGTATCTTAAGTAAAATTACCGAGCATATAATTCTCAATAGATTAAATACATTCACTAACAATAACAATTTTATTAATCCAAATCAATATGGTTTCACCAGGCATCTCTCCACTTATCACCCGCTGCTCAGATTGACTGAAAAGATCTCTTCTGGATTTCAGAGAGGCAGGTCCACTGGGGCTGTCTTTCTGGACATTCAGAAGGCCTTTGACAGGGTCTGGGTCAGCGGTCTCATTTATAAACTTATAACTAACAATTTCCCACCTGCTTTAATACATCTAATTAATTCGTACCTTGTAAATAGATCCTTTAATGTTAAAGTCAATAATACTCTTTCCTCTACTATTTTTATCAAGTACGGTGTTCCACAAGGAAGCCTACTTGGCCCATTATTATTCAATATATATATAAACGACATCCCTACTCACAAACTAACCATCACTAATATTTATGCGGATGACACTGCCATATCTGCTACCTTTAAAAATCATGACACTATTACAAAAGCTCTTAACGCACATCTACACCTACTCGAGAACTACTTTAACACCTGGAAAATTAAAATTAACATAGACAAAACAATAGCAGTACTCTTCACTAGGAGGAGGAAGCCTTGCACACCTCCTACCCTGTATACCACACCACTACACTGGTCTCAGAGTACGAAATACCTAGGACTAATCCTAGAGAAAAATCTGACATGGAAACAACACATCACACATGCGCGTGATAAATTCCGGAACGCAGTACGCTCAATTTACCCCTTAATTTGCCGGAATTCTCATTTGAACCTAAGGAACAAAGTACTTCTCTACACTGCCGTTTTGCGGCCCATTTTAACTTATGGTTGTCCTGTGTGGGGATACGCAGCAGATTCTAACATCAACCTTTTAAATTCAGCCCAAAACTCCCTCATTAGAACCATTACCAAAATTTGTAGATACACAAAAATAAAGAAATTTATAAAGTTCTCTCTCTCTCTCTCTCAAAATTCCTATATTTAAAGTTCACATACAAAATCTAGCCATAAAGTTTTTCGACAATTTACCTAACATCAATAATACTAATATCTTAAACCTAGAAAACTACAATCCTAATATCAATAGTAAGAGACCCAGAAGAATTTTACTGGACTCCTACAATCCCCCTTAAATTAGTTTAGAGGATCATTCCTTTTTGGCGAATGATCCCCTCCTATCAAAATTTTTCGCATTATCACTCGTATCTCCCTGCTCATTTACTTTAATTTCTCAATGAACCACACAGGCAACCAACTTCTTTTCATGCTTATTTTTAATTTTTTAATTATCTCTCCGACGCCAGGACAGCGTATAGAGTGCTATCTCACTAATCCCCTTTCAGCAATAACAGACGAGCTCCTCGTCCGTTAGCAAGAACCAATTAATCTTACCCAGTTCCATCTATCACCCAGCTTAACCACAACTACCTTCTACATCTATCACAATTTTCCAGGACTCAAATTCCATTAAGGCCTAACAACTATAAGAGCACAATACAACCAGTATGGGACGGAGGAACGCTCCGCGTTCCAGTTTCCCAATGATGATCAGCGTCAAGAGACGGGAGATGAACTAACTGCCGGATAGACCCCGACGACAGATTCCGAGTGAGAAGCCTACTGACGAAGGATGGGACTCCTACGATAGATTCCGAGAGAGAAGCCTGCTGACGGGGGATAGACTCCTGAAGGACTCCTGATGAACTAACTGCTGGAGACTCCTGATGAACTGCTGGGGATAGACTCCGACGACAGATTCCGAGTGAGAAGCCTACTGACGAAGGATGGGACTCCTACGATAGATTCCGAGAGAGAAGCCTACTGACGGAGGAAGAACTCCGGATAGACTCCTGAAAGACTCCTGATGAACTGCTGAGAGACTCGTGATAGACTCCCACGAGAGATTCCCGGAATTGAACCCTGCGGACGAAGGAAGAGACTCCGGACAGACTCCTACGAGAGATACCCAAGAGAGAGGCCTGCTGACGAAGGAAGGAGCAAAGAGACTCCGAAAAGACGGCTGATAGAATACAACGAGAGATTCTCTAATAATTAGCTTAACGTACATGTTCAATGTGGTGCCACTACGTTACACAGGTTAGAGAGAGTTTTACTTACCCCATTTAAGTATAAGTGTGTAGCTATAATTGTACGCGTCGATCCGTCGTGGATTCAGTTAAGATTCCGTCGTTCATGATTATTGAATCCTTCTCATTCTCCACTGTGTTTTATTGTTCTTAAAGTTGAATAGTATTTAAGTAATCTCTTAATTAAGAAAAATCAATAAATAAGATTGATTTATTAAATAAGTAATGATTTATTATGAATTCAACACATCAAAATTCAGCTGATAACTGAAGGGGAGTTGATAATCTTAGAGGTAGCGATAGGCTATGACACTGGCGCCCAACCGAAATACCAGAATTAAGAGCAAGTGCAAGATTTAGAGTTTTGCTGGAATTATTTTTTTCGGGTAAAGAAAATGTGCCTGGGTTTATTACAAATATTGATGATAACATAGCCTACTATGAAATACCGGCGAATCTGGCGTGTGCGTATTTAAAAGGTCATTTAATTGGGAGAGCGTTAGACTGGTTTGAGGTAATTGGTTTTGAGTGTGTAAACGAAGAAGCGACTGCATTCGCAACGCTTAAAAAAAAGTTGTCGGATAGTTTTCCTGTAGTACGGAATAAATCAGAGTTAGAGGCTCAGTTTTTTTCATCAAAGCAACGGAGAGATCAGGCCCGTCAGACTTTATTTTCCAGCTATTAAAAATCCATAAGGCTTTAAATTTGAATTATGATGAGATAAAATTGGTCGATCACATAGTAATGCGACTAGAACCCCAAATTATGGATTATTTAGAAGTTCGAAACCCCACAACGAGTTGTTAGAGTTGGTAGACCGGT
Source organism: Trichonephila clavata (assembly GCA_019973975.1). NCBI lineage: Eukaryota > Metazoa > Arthropoda > Arachnida > Araneae > Nephilidae > Trichonephila > Trichonephila clavata. The sequence continues at coordinate 76,694 of BMAO01008477.1, read as the reverse complement.
ATGAGGAACGTCATAGCTGCAGGGAAAACCAGGGTTCGAGTAATAATTTTGCTAGACGAGGTTGGGATATGAGTAGGAATCCTGCGGAAAGAAGGAATAATGGAAATTGGAGAGATACAGGGGTCGGAAATAGACAAAATGATCAGAGAGGACTAAGCAGGGGTGCGAATAATTTTTCTCGTCATAATTATCAAAATCATGGATTCGAGGGAGGAAATCGCTACAACCAACCAAATCAGCGAACAGACCGGTATCAGAACCGTAGGATGGTGGTTAGGAAGGGTCCTAGTGATGATTGAGCAAAGCAGAATTGGAGGCGTGTTGATTGCAACAGCGGAAGGCAGAGAAATGCCACTTTAAACTTTCTAAGAGATCGTGTTGAGTCAAATCCTCCTAATAGAATTAAACTTAATTCATTACGGTTATCACCAGTTGATCTTCCGTATGTTCCGATTCTTTTGCATGATACGTTTATAAAAGCTCTCTTGGATACAGGTGCGGAGAAGTCATTTACTTCAGAAAAAACATATCGATCATATTTTTCTTTTTGTCCTATTAAGAAATCGTTAGCTGAAGTAGTTACGGCTCAAGGGTCACAATGCAGAAATTTAGGCACAATTGAGTTACGAATTAAGATCAGGGAATTTTCGAAATTGTGGAAATTTCGTGATTGCTGAGATGCAATATCCATGCATCCTAGGTATTGATTTTATGTCACATGCAAAGAACAGTTTTGATTTTGTTACGAAATCGTTAATCATTCCGGACTCGCAGATTGAGAAAGTAGCAATTTCGGACGAACCGGTACGGATAGATTTATTAAAGACTAAGTTAAATGCAGGGCAAAACAGGAGTTGGCAAATTTTAATGTGGAATGGGAACATCGCCCAGGTACGCAAAATGTAGTGGCTGATATGTTGTCTAGAAACCCGTTTGAAAGTAATGAAGAAGCAAAGGTGTCTTGTGCGGTGATTAGGTCGTTAGTATTATCGTCTAGAGAACAGTTGAGAGAGGAACAGAGGAATGATCCGGAGTTAGGTCATATCTTGCGGTTTTTAGAAAATCCTGACGATAGTTCCATTAATGAGTCAATCTGTAGAAATTGGTCCCGCAACTTTACATTAATTGACGGGTTGTTATATTATGCAAAATATACAACCACACTAGGTGAATTAAGAGTATTTATACCCAAAACATTACGTAAAGACGTTATGCGAGGATTCCATGACTCGCCGATGGCGGGCCATCTAGGCAAAAAGAAAACCTACTTAAAATTAAAAGACGCGTGTTATTTCCCGTACATGAGGAAATACATTTATAAATATGTAGCAACCTGCGACCAATGCCAAAAATTTAATTATAAGAACGGATTACCAGCTGGTCAATTAATTCCGATAGTAACGAATATTCCGAATGAAATCGTATCTTTAGATTTATTAGGCCCATACCCTGCAACTAGTCCGAAACGCTATAAATTTATTTTAGTAATAACAGATAATTTTTCTAAATGGATTGAAATAGTTCCCTTAAGGAAAGCTTCGGCTAAAGCAATTGCCAATGCATTTTTTGAGAATTATATTTCGCGTTATATAGAGCTCCTGTTAAGTTAGTCAGCGACAACGGCCCCCAAATGATATCCGAAGTTTTTGAGCAAGTATGTTGCAGGTTGCACATAAAACACGTTAAAACTGTGGTATATCATCCACAAGCTATTTCAAACGGAAAGAGTTAATTAAAACTACGTTTGTACTTGTATAAATGAATTTTGAAAAATGGAATGATAAGGATAAAACATTTGAATTTGATTCTTTTCTCCCTATAGTGAATGTGGTGTTGTGTGGCATTAGAAGAATGATATACCATTTTTCGTCATCGTCTTCCCATGAAAACAATTTACAGAGTTAACATTTCCAATAATTAAATGTTGATTAACATATTTTAAATTTGAAACAAGTCTGAAAAATGTAAGTAAAATTATTCAAGAAAGTAGTTAATTTTAGAACTGCAATAGTAAATAAGGTGATCAAGTGTATCCACTAAAAATTTGACATATTTTGATATTAAGGGGGGGGGGGAGGACTAGGAAAAATTGAGTGATAAAAATATTCTTTCCTTTTTTTTTAATAAGACATATCTTCAAAATAATCAAAACCTGCTTATAACAATTGACAATCCATGCGTAATTCAATTCAAGTGCGCTATTAAAGGAAAACGAACTAAAAGAAGGTAAAAAATTGTATTAATCTTTCACAGAAAAAGTTCCAAAATTTAAAAAAAATGAAGAAAGTATAAATTTTTTTCACTAAAATAAAATTTTTAGTAAAAAATCTTATTATTTTTTTTAGTATTTTATTTGCAGATTTGTATAAATCAAATATTGATTTTTACCATCAAAGTTATTATATGAAGTAATCAAAAATAGTTTTATTGCAAAAATATTATATAAAAAAATAATACAAGTAAAGAATATATAAAATATACAGCATGTAATAAATAAAGAAGATAAGAGAAAAAAACTTTAAAAAATTAAACTTTTTCAATACTATTTTCTCAAATTTCTATAATTTTTAATTTTACATTAAAGTAACAAAAATTACTAAATTTCAAAAAATATGCAGTGTCCCAAAAGGAAATTGGAATTTTTACTTTTAAAAGGAATTAAAAAAAATAAGGAACTGTGTTTTTATGTCGTTTAATATGCATAAAAAATTTCTATTTTAATTTCTTCAAACACTAAAAATATTATCCTAAAAATCTTTAAGAATTTATTATGCAAAATAAGCTCAAAACTGACATTGAAAATTCATTTCTTTTTATGTATTCTCTTTAAAAAATGGAATTATATTTTGGACTATATTATCTTGCGGAAGAACCGAACTCCGCCACTTATTTCTAGTTCTAAATTACTTCGTGTTGCGCTAACTCTGTGACGTAGCCAGAAGTAAGAAGATCTAACAGACGGCAGCCACATTAGAATGATACTCGCGCTGCTTGGCGTTTTTGGCGTATTTTGAAGCGTGAAAAAGCCCCTGTTTCTAAAGAAATCCCGAAAATTATAATAAAAAAACTGTATGTAGTTTAATGTGGCGTATATAGACATCACCTCCTAAATATAGAACACTTTCATGGGAGTAAAAATTAGAAATCTCTTGTTGTATGCAAGAGGTTAAACCCTTAAACCCCATCCTTATATACGCCCCCAGGTTCCCTTTTTATAAAGGAACTATATTTAAAATCTGGTCTTTATGACCAGTATTGTATATATGAGTACTTTTAGTCGTTCCTTCAATTTTTTTAATTCTCCCCTCTATCAGTAGAGAGCGCTTTCGTCGTTTTGCAGCTTCGAATTGAAGACGAGTGAAATAAATAGATCAAGCAGTTTAAGTATGCGTGCGTTTGGCAGCGTGCTTTTTATGCGGGTATAAAGTTTATTTGTCAGCAATTCAGATTCACGATTCTGCTCGAAATAGTAAGTTAAGTTTTTATATAATCATGTGGTTTTATTTGATTTTAAAAACCTCTAAAAGTTTTCAAAGAATCAACCGGAATTTCTAGCCGAAGAATGAGTAATGTCTGGGTTGATCCCAATTATATTGCAACTTTTTTAGCCGGATTTCTATTCATATATATTTAGCATAACTTCTATTACCAGTTTGAAAAAAATTGTAAAGAAAAAAATCATAAAGCAGTATTTTTTTTAAAGTTGAGCTTCTGTATGCATTTTAAAGAAATTTTTTAAAAATGTTACTTGGTTTGAATTTTTCTATATCAAAATATCCGTGGTTTTATTTCAGACAGTGGCTACAGATTGAGATCATTAAAAATATATCTGAAATATCTGTGGGCATTTTCAGATATAATTACTTCAATTTCAGAAACCTATTTTTTGTTTAAAATAATTTATTTGTATAAAATTTTATTGTGTGTGTAGTGTCAATTAGTGGTAGCTCTGCCAAACTTTTCGAAGTAAATATGAATTAATCTCTATTATATCATTTCTTAGCACCAGCATACTAATATAATTATTCTCTTAAATGTTTTTATTAATTTCCGAGAAAGTCGATCAAACTGTAAATGAGTAGCTTCAATTTATAGCCATGAATGAATTAGAAGTGATAAAAAAAATATTATGGTATCTCTTCAGTGTCTGTATTTTTTTGATAATGGACATTGATGTTCTCTCTCTAAATCCACATAACTGTGCTTCCTTGATTTATCCCCATCTTCCTTAGATAAGGGTCACTTTCAAAAGGGCTAAGAAGAAAAAAAAAATTTGTCTTACAATTTCCTTGTGTTTCTCTTTTATACAATAACTGAAAATTTTATTTTGTATTACTAAGTTAATCAAGCCAATTTAATTTTAAAATAGTTTTGGATTTTTTTAATTTCTAAGCAATTTAAAACTGTTAATTTAGTGAGAAACTTTAGACAATTTTTATTAAATATATATTTATATATATATGTATATTATATATATATGAATCACATTAACTGTGATTGTGTTTGGATGTTAATTTTAATAAATTCTTTTTTGAGCAAACTAAATACCAGAGGGGCTTTCAGGGTATTTTTGGTCACTTTTTAATATGTTATTTTATCAATATCTTATTTGAATTCATTTCATTAATTTAAGCCTGTTCTAAAAAGTATCAAAACTCATCTAAGCATTTTTAATTCATTTCAGAATAAACATTTAAAAATTGAAAATTCAGAATAGTTATTTATTTATTTTTGCTTATTTTCATTACAGGTATTGGAGAATCTATACCAAATTGGAAGTACTTGATCTTTTAATGCTAGATGGATACAAAGTTAAAGGTAATATATATTTCCAGATAAATAAAAAATGTTATGGTTTCTAAGATGTATAATTGTTAATAAACCATACAAAGAAGTTAGGAGATACTATTTTAAAAAATTAATTTTGAATTAGGTTGTACATTTTGTAAAATACATAAGTATTCCACAAAGAAAAGTTTCGTGTATAACGTTTCTTGGTCAGTTAAATCGAGCCACCTATTATGTTATTGTAATCACAAACAACTGATTTTATTATAATTTTGCTTGATTTCAATTCCATTGAATGAGATTTTGTATCATGAATAGTACTTGTGTTGGTGGTGGAAAAATACTCATTTTTTTTCTTATTTATATTAACTGGCAAGTTATAAGTATTATAAACAAGATATTTTTTAAAAAATTACCTGAAAATTTCTTTTTAGATTTTCCAATCCTTTTTCCAAACCTTTTTGGATTTTCTGCCATGTTTTAGTTCATTTGGAAACCATATGCCTGCTTTGGGACATGTATGCAATTTAGAAACTGGCATTTCTAAACTAGAGATTGAAAATGGCATTTTCCTAAACTGATCCAATCTTTACACCAAAAAGTTGCTTTGAAGGGATTGAATGGTGTATTTTCCTCATTTATGTCGAATAATGGTAGTGGTACTAGAGCTCAACTTTTGTCAAATTTTGGGACTCGTTAACCATTAAATATATGTATTATGAAAATTTAAATTGCTTCTATCTGTAACTAAATATGACACTGAAAATATATATAAGAATTTGATTATTTGAATGTCAAATCACAAATTTTTTACTGTATGTTTTGAGTATGATATAAAGAATCTTGTACAATTTTATTCTAGTCATGATAAATCTTGTAATGTTTCCTTCGGTTAAATGTTTTGAAGTAAAATTATTTTCAAAAAAATTTGTCTCTTTTAAGGAAACTTGGTTATTTTTAAACATATGTATTCAATATTGCCTAATCTTAAAATCTTAAAATAATCTAAATGGATAGATTTTTCCAGAAAAGGAAATGTTTTGGGAAATTTTTTTTCAATATATTATGTTTCAGATAAAATTAGCTTGAGGTTTCTCAAGGTGATATGTGCATGATTTTTATATATTTACAATACATTTTAAATAGAAAAAAAATTATAATAAAATTACACATATTGAATTCTCATTTATCAATTAATCATTTTTTAAGAAATTGAATTTCTATAAAAATGTCAACTAAAAAAAGTGAACAAATTTAACATTTTTTTTCTTCTTTTATGTAATTTTTTAAAGAGCTTATTAATGTAAATTTCTAAATATTTCTAAAAATTCTGAAATTTTGCTTTATTTAAAATAAAATGCGGTACTGTACCTTTTTTTATAAACTGAAAAGAATTGTTAAACTTTTGTAAATAAAAAAAAAAGTTGTAGATGTTACTTGTTAAAAGGAATATATATGTGTATTATAAACAGCTTTAAACTTATAATTTTTTGAAAAATGAGAGAATCAAGTTTAAACTTGAAACTAATACCAGCTATGAGTACAATTTCCATTTAGATAAGGAAATATACTTGCAAAATTTTTCTGTCATCTTTTTAAATCTGAATAAAATGTCTGTATTTATGGATATATTTGTATTTAATAATAATTATTTGACTAATTACTGCAATATTTTTTCATCTTTTGTTAGTGAAAACTGTTATTTTTCTCTTGTTCAAAAAGAACATTTTGTCGATAAAATCCTAGCACAGCAAACTGCTGTATTTGGTGAAAAAAGTTTTTTGCCAAATGGTGCAAAGTAAAAAACAGCGTTTTTCAAAATGGCGTCAGAGACGTAAACAAGAGGGGAAAACATGGTTTTCAAAATGGGTCAAGAAACGAAAAACATGGAACAAACCTTTCTAAGACAACATAGGAAACATAAATTTAAAAATAAGAAATTAAATGCAAATTTCGAGCATCCATTACAAGATCCTATCAATCCTTCATTCACACAAAAAACAATCATTACTTTCTTACATTCTATTCAGAAAAAAATCCATCCATCATGTTTTTACGAAGAAAACGTGGTTTCTAAAACAGCTTCAACAAGAAACACTGAAAAAAGCTTCGCTTCTAAAACGCTACAGTGGGGAAAGAATTTACAATATGAATGCCTCAGGCTGATTAACTAATGATCTCCATTTCTCTCAAAAACAAATTATTTTCATATTTCGGACATCCATACCTATGGAAACATTTTCACTCATTCACAAAGCAAGCATTTCTCTCTTATATCTTTCATTCAAAAGAAAAAAATATCCATTTGTCGAGCTTCAAAAAGAAAGAAGAAAACAGAACAACTGTTGCTTCTAAGATGCAATAGTGAGAAAAAATTTCGTCCAAATTGTATTTATGTGTGTGCATGTCCCTTTCTCTAACAAATATTCTTTCAGCAGTTGTTTCATTTAAAAAAAAGAAAAAAATCTACTCATCCCTTAAATTTCAGCTTTCTAGAAAAATCTTACACATCTTCAAGTTGACCATCAGAAAAAATGACCGCTGTCCAAAAAATCTGGTCCAAGTAGGGTTACTATTCCCTTAATGTTGCAGGGTTACCATATTGTAAACCTTATTGCCAAAATTTTTGGCGCCAAGAAGTGGGCTCTGCTAGGATCCACCCATTTTGTCATTTTGAAACAATGCATGTATTTTTCTAACAATTTTTTTTGCTGTACCTTTGATAGAATCAATTGTATTAAATGTTTAGGCTGTAGATTAATTTGTTTAATCCTGTACTGATTAATTCTCATTATCTCTATATATGCTACTTAGTCATGAAAAGCTGTAAAGCTATTTTTAGTAGATGTTGAAAATAAGGGAGGAGGTCTGAAAAATATTTACTACCTTAGTTTTTAGTAGGTAAGTTATTTAAAGTGTAACAGCCAGATTATTTTATGAGTGATTATTTTTTAAAATTCAATGTCTTTATTTAAAAGGAAGAGAGTAGTGTTTCATTTTTGTATCTTTTACGTCAATGCATTTTATTATTTTAATATTAGATTATTATGAATTTACTCTTGAATAAATATCCATTTATAATCAAAAATTGGAATGTCTGTATTTTTTAAAATTAATTATGAAGGTAAAAAAAATAATACAGTTTTGTTTAATTAGGAAAACCTTAAATTGGATTTGTTACAAGATTTTTTTAAAAATATTCCTTACTTGAATCTGTTTTATATATATATATATAATCAAAATTTTTCTCTACAAGAGAGAGATGAATAAACATGATCAAACTGAAAAGAATTGAAATTGTAAGATAACCAGACAATAGATTTTAGATGGAACTGTATTAAGGTTATTTTTGTTTTAGTCTTTTTACATCATGGAATCTCCCATGATAGAGAACTGGAGAAAATGCCCCATAAAACGATGTTACACATTGGTTTTTCTATAATATAGTTAAAAATGGACAAAAAATTTACCTGTTAACACAGTCAGTTATCAACAGAGAGAAAAAGATTTGAACAAGGGGTTATCGAAGTGAAGATGCTATTGTTAAAAATTTTACCCTAGACAGCTTAAGGAGAGTTGTCTTATTTGAGCTATATGACTGCAGTAATTGAGTGATCATGATTGAAAAGTTGTGGTCAGTATTGTTTCTGTCGATTTGAGTACTAGGGCCACTGAAGATTTACCATGTGGAGGGGCTGATGTATACTAAATCTGTTGAGGCTTAAAGTCCCTACATTGACATGGTGTGGAAGTAAGAAAAGTACTGTGCCTGCTTAGGTGTTATTACCATTTATCTGTGGTTAAAAGTTATTAGTTCCATAGCTAATAGCTCCTGTGTTACTTTAGTGAATGCAACATAAATAAAACAATCTTATTTTGGGTATTACAGTCATATCTTTCAATTGAAGATCGTCTAACTTAAAAAGCAGAAAAATTAGCAAACTTCATAGATGCCAAATTGCATTCAAAGAAATTTTTGCAGATCTCTGAAAAAAGAAATAAGAAAAAAAAAAAAAAAAAAAACCAAATTGAAGGTAATAGATTTTTTACTTTTTGCAAAAATTGGAGTAAAAAAATTTAAATTTATAGTTAAGAAAACTGAAAGAGAAAAAGAGGGTATTTTTTGCCAAAAATAACTGTTTTAATAGTTATGAAAAAATGTTATGTATTATATTATGGAGTTTTTTTGGGATATGTTTTAATGAATTTATTTTTTAGATATATAAAATGCAAATTTCTTTAAAAAAATTAAAGCACATCATTTTTATACTTGTTCATTATGTCATGTAACATCTGATTTTTTAAAAATCTAGTGCTGTGTTAAAATAGCTGTGTTGAGAGTTGCATTTTTAAAAAATTATTATTTTTTTTAGCCAAAAGTAACATAAGTGCTAGATCAATTTTTTTTTGATGTAACTAAAATGTGAAACAGTTAATTTATTATTTAAAATGTATGAAATGTAATGTTATGTTTCATTCTTAAAATAAAAGCTATTTTTAAGTAAATGTTATGCAGACTTACATTTTCTTATACTACTTAAGTGAAATGTGGTGTGATAATTACCTCTTGGGGAGGGGGCTAAAAAATGTGCTTTCCAATGTACTAGTTAAAAATGTAGTCTTTGAAAACCTCTTTAAATATAAAGCAGAAATTGTTCCATTCTTGTTTTTTGATGCAATTTGAGTTGTTGTGTTTTAACTATTTTCATTTTACAAAAATTCTTGTAAACTTTTTTGTAAATTATAATGTGCATGTATCGACTTATGCAGAAAATTATGTAAACAGATTAGAAATTAATTTACGATTAGATATTAGTTTGAGAAGAGCATTATTCTTTTCATGTCTTGTGTAATTTAAATGTTATAGTAAAAAAAAAAGATGTTTTTTATGAGAAAAAGTGTGAGTTAAAATCATTACTTTTAAATGTATTCAAAATTTATTAGTCTTCCAATGATATACAATTTTTGATAATGTTTACTTTTATGATTTTTCATTTCACTGTGTACAAAGTTGCGTCGAATACTGTGAAAGAATATTATTCATTGCATTTTATTCGAAGTGATATTTTATGAGAAATGTCTTTTGAAGAATGAAATGTGAGCTCTCTATGCACTTTAAATTGCAAGTATTCTGATATTATCTGTGTACTAGTTTTTAATCCTTTTTTTTTCTGTGTTCAAGGCTGCCATTTACTTACTACTAGGGATTGTCTTCATAATTTAATTATTGTCATATTAAGAATCGTAAAAATTGAGTGAAATTCTTTAGAGGAAAAATTTTTTACTGAACTGTAGCCCCTGCAATGTGACACTAGTTCTAATTGTCACGTTTTTATGCATTTTCAGGTATATTTAAGCATTTGAAAAATCCAAAGAGCTTGGATAAATTATGGCTTTTTTTATTAATAAAATCTTATTCAAATTTATTTTATTATTAATCTCTAAAAAATTATTACAAAAAAACTATTTATTTTTTTAGTTTGAAAAGGATAATGTTACATATAAATTCTCTTTTTTTCTTTCTTTTTTTTTTTTGAAATGGCAGCCCTGTTATTGATCTAGGTGTTATTTCAGAAGTTATATATATTTATATTTAATGTATTATATTAAATGTATTAATTAATGTACATTTTTTTTGTATATTTGGAATAAAGTCATTTCATGAAAAGTATCAGATTTTTATTCCACAGTTTTATTTATATGAATAACTTATAATATTCCTACAAAAATCAATTAATATTTTTTTTAAATTCATTAATGCTATTTCTGTTCTTGTTTTGCATGCTATTTGTAAAATGTTTCTAGAAATGATACCTTCAAAATTCATTCAGTGTCCGCTCCGATGGCTTAGAAGCCAAGATGGGTGGCCAACCCGTGCCACATTGTGAAAAATTACAAAAATGTTATAAAAATATGTCTGAATTAATTTAATTACAATAGAAAATTATCTCATGAAGAAAATATGTAAAATCAGAAATTTTTAGCGTGAGATTTTAAAGGTGCTAAGCAAGATTTTTTCTTTTCTTCAGTGTAGCGCCAAAAATGAGATCATGCTCCAAAGCTTACAATTCCACAGCATTGTAACGTTCCGAGAAAAATGTTTAGTAACGTGAAACTAAAAACAAAAATAAATTCTCGCTCTCTCGGACGGTCGAATCTGCCCAAAAAGTCACCCTGTTTTGGGGGAGGTTAATTTTTAACATCTCGAATTTCAGCTTTCCCTTGCAGTGCTGAAGTTTAGTGTTTATAGCTATTGGCTGTCAGCGTGATGTCAGATACAAATGTTTTTCCGAAGGTGTTGGCTATTTACGATTTCTGTTATGTCAAGAAGTAATTCTGCAATATATTAGAAGAGCAGTTATTGATACGGTAGAATTAATTCTATCTGCACAAAATAGTTGCTTTATAAAGCAGAGGGAGTGAGAACTTGCATCTATGTCTAATCAGAATGCTGGATTCGGAGCCTAGAAAATTTGTAGCGTAACATTGGCAAATTGTTTCTAGCTGTCAGACTCAGTTGATTTTAAACTCCGTTAGAAAGACGCGTTAAGCTTTTTTTCCTCCTTTTCTAAAATTGTTTTAAGCGTTGAGCGTAGTTTAAAGTTTTTATTTTTAATATGTTTATGAGCAAATCTTCGACAGTGAAAAGAAATTATGAAGAGGATTTTGCAGCAAGTGAATTTAAAATTGCCAGGGAAGAACACAATACTTGTTTACAAATCAAAATGCTTCGAAGCCTGTTTGCTTGATATGTGGAATTAGTACAGCAGTTCTAAAAAGAATTTAACTTGGACCGTCATTTCAAACAACTGCATAATGATTTGAAGAGCAAATATGGGAATGGAATTTATCAATAAAAAAAAAGAAATCTTTAGTCGGCCAACAATCTTTGTTCCAAAAGAGAAATGACGAAATGGAAACTATAGTGGAGGCTACTTATGAGAGCTTTCTCTGTTGGTAAGCCCGCAAGAAAAAACCATATTCTGATGGAAAAGAAGATAATAAAAAGTAGCCTTTTATTTTTCGCCCAAAATATCGGTGATCTAAATGTCAAAAATATGGTTGATAAAATAGCTTTGTCTAAAATACCGTCATGCGTCGTGAAGATGACGGGCCAGGATGTTGGAACGCGCAAATTATCTCTGGAATTCAAAATTGCAAATATTTTTCATTAACTTTGGATGAAAGCTCTGATATCACAGACAATGCACAGTTAAGCATCTTTGTGCGTTACACGAACAATAATTTTGATTCTGTGGAAGAACTTCTTGAATTGCGCCAACTAGTTTTAACTACAGGTGAAGACATTTTTAAGTAACTTAAAAATGTAATTGTGTAGTTAAAGTAGAAAAGGACAAAATTAGACAGTGTTTGCTCAGATGGAGCGCCTTGCATGGTTGGCAGTTTTGCCTGAAAACTATTTGAGAAGAAAAGTTTTCAAGTATCATTATATTATTCATCAAGAAGCTCTTTATGCCAAAGACTTAAACTCGTCTTTCGTTGTTGATCCCGTGGTGCGCTGTATCAACAATATACGAGCTCATGCTCTGAATCGACGAGGATTTCGTAATCTTTTCCCCGAAGAAATGGAAGGAAATATGGCGAGTTACTCCTTCATTGTAGTGTGCGTTTACTTTCCAAAGGAAGTTCACTTACGAGATTTTGGAGTTTGAGGGAATGTGTTTTAGAATATCTGGAAGAAAACGATGAACTGCCCAGTGAATGCTCGCTCCTTAGGAAAGCCTTATTGGCTGTGGGGTTTAGCTTTTCTTACGGATATAAGGGAACATTTAAACAGTTTAAATTTAAGATTACCTTGAAAAAATTGTATTTTTTCTACCCTAGTTGGCTATAAATCTTCTTTTGTGAATAAACTTTTTTTTTGTCTGGATTTTGGAGAGAAAAAATAAACTCATTTCCCATTCACACACACACATGCAGGAATTATCTGCCAAAGTTAGTAATGTTCAGAACTATGATTGATTTAAAAATTTAATATCCATTTTGTTGGATTCTTTCAGTGCCAGGTTTGAGGAATTTAAAGATGATAAAAAAAAATATTGAACTTTTCACTAATCCTTTTTCGATTTCTCTTACTCTGAAAAGCAAACATAAGAAAATTATTTTGACTGCATATGATCGAGTTTCATCGAATTTGGGGAATTTGTGCCACCAAGCAATTCATTAAATTTATATGATTTAGCGGTCAAATATTGTTGTAGGTTTTGATCAACATATGTTTCTGAAGAAATGTTTTCTGTTTTGAACGTAATTAAATCAAAATATCAGTCAAAATTAACTGATATGCACCTAAAACACCTAATTTTGTTAGTATCTTCAAAAATTAATCCAAATATAGATGATTTATTAAAAACACTACAAATTCAAAAGCGACATTAAGAAAGTACTGACTTAATAATAATTTAAAATTAAATGTTTTGAGTTGCTTATTTTTATTTTGTACCTAAGCTAACTGATAGATCCTGTAAAAATTAATCAACAATAAAATATAAGTTTCTACTTTTATTTTATTTGTTACATCATTTTTTTTTCATTTTCACTGTATAAAACTTGCATTTAAAAATGTTTTTGGTGAAAATAACCCATAATAGTCCTATAAGTAAAATTTGTTCACCTATGTATATTTTTTAGTTTGGTGGAAAAGTTGGAAGTGGCTCGCTTAATTTTTTTAAATCAGATTGTGGCACGCTTCCCAAAAAGGTTGGCCACCCCTGGCTTAGATGTAGCGTGCCCGCTTCGTAAGCCTAAGGGGGGTTGCGGGTTTGATCCTACCTGGAGTCTATAACAGGGGTCGGCAACCTATGAAACGCGAAGCAATTTCCAGTGGCATGCCACCACTCTACAGAATTATCTACACTATTAAAATTCAAAGGTAAACAAACGTATTTATCTACACTATCTGGCCAAAAGTATCCGGACACCTCTTAAAAAAGTGGTTCTGGCGAGTGACGCAATTTGATACGTAATTGAAAGCTATAAAAGTGTTGGTAGTGGTTTGTCAGATTGTATTTATGCGTTTGTGAGGCAATGAGTTAGTCAAAGGAGCTTAGTGAGTCTGATCGTGGCAGTATAGTGGGATGCCACCTTTGTGGGAAATCAGTTCGTGAGAGATTGCTGACATTCTACAGAAGCCTAAATCCACTGTGAGTGATGTAATTGTGAAAAGGAAACGTCGAGGCAGAGTGAAACGGCAGAAAAACGATCTGGTAAGCCGAAAATACTTGGTGAACGCAGCCGCAGAACTCTGAAAAGGGTAGTGAAACAAAATCGCAAGTCCTCGTTGGTGGAAATTTCTCAGGAGTTCCAAAGTTCATCAGGAATTAGTGTTAGCAGTAGGACTGTCCGTCGAGAGTTAAAAAACTTGGGATTCCATAGCCGTGCAGCCGCTCACAAGTCAAACATCACTCCACAGAATGCGAAGCATCGATTGCAATGGTGTAGAGCTCACCGTCATTGGACTGTGGACATGTGGGAAATTGTTCTTTGGAGGGATGAATCTCGCTTTACAGTCTGGCAGTCGGATGGACGCGTCTGGGTTTGGCGGATGCCCGGCGAACGTTTCTTTAGTGACTGCATTGTGCCGACTGTTAAGTTTGGTGATGGAAGCATAATGGTGTGGGGGTGTTTCTCGGGGTTTGGTATGGGTCCGTTAGTTCCTGTGATTGGAAACATGAACTCTGAGATGTATGTGGACTTTCTGGACAATGCTGCACTCCCAACTCTATGGCAATATTTCGGTGAAGGCCCATTTCTCTTCCAGCAGGATAACGGCTCCATTCACACATCGAGGCTTGCACAGACGTGGTTTGACGAAATGGGTGTTCAAAAACTGGACTGGCCTTCTCAGAGCCCCGATTTAAATCCCATAGAACACCTTTGGGACGAATTAGAGCGCAGATTACGTAGCCAGCCAAATCGACCATCCTCACTGCAACGCTCACTTCAGTTGTGATGGACGCCTGGAAGGCAATTCCTATGGTCACCTGTCAAAAATTGGAGGAAAGTTTTCCCAAACGTGTGCAGGCTGTCATCGATGCAAAAGAGGGACCAACATCACAATAATATGTGCCTCATGACGCTCTAAGGTCCATACCACTGGGTGTCCGGATACTTTTGGCCAGATAGTGTATCTATGTATGTGCGTCAATATTCTCACGAACCGTACGACGCAGACATTCGTGGAAAGTACCAAAAGATTGGGAATGATCCGAGGAAGCCGTTTTGTCCATTTATATTCCGATATTATAATTAGTTAAAAAGATATAAATTAAAAACCTTAAAACGCCTAATTGTTTTACTCCTGTGGGTTGTTTATTTGACTAAACTTCAATACCGTTTCGGTGGAGCGAAGATCCGACATTTTCGACCATTCTAAAATAGCCATACAATTTTTGCTTTTGAAATCAGACAAAAAATAATTACAGAATCGGAAAGATCATTTACTTCGCCACGATACGGTATAATTTTTTTGCAAAGTAATAATATTTTCTATTTTATACGATTTTTCGAAAAATTAGTTAAAACGGATGCGTTTTCATGAAAATTATTTCTAAATCGTTGCGTATGAATTTATTATCGTGTTATTAAAACGATATTCTGCACTAAATAACTTCAATACTTTCTCTTTTAGAACCAGTCATTTAAAAAATAAAATGCCCAAAACATTTTTTTCTATGATTTTTTAAAAAATACACAAAATTTTAACTCAACATTGAATAACTTCGTCAAATATTAAGATTATCATACAAAACTTTTTTCGCATTTGTAAAATAATATTGTACAACTTCTGTGCAATGATTAAAGAAATTGCTTAAAAATTACGGATTTTGAAATCTTTTTTGTGATTTTCGTAAAATACCGTTTTTGCGAGAAATAATTTAAGCAGTATTTTTGTTTCATTTTTTCTTTAAAAATTATTGTTGTTTCCAATCAATGTGTGAAAATTTGAAATTAAAAATTCAGCCCTCAAAAATAATGAAAACTTAAACATTCTCAAAGCTTTGCGCATGCGCGAGAATAGTTAGTTTCTTAGCTCTGTTTTTACACCCAGGGGCCAAGGTCAAAGTGGCTCTTTGCATAACTGAATGGGGTTAGTTTGAGTAATGTAGAAAGGGGAATTCCCTTTTTTTTCATGCTCTCACTCATTTCTAAAGTTTTTTGCTATGGATAGTAGTATTTAGTTCATTGCAGTTAAATGTTTTAAAGTGTTTTATATATAGCTTTTATCTTTTTTATAACTGATAGTTTTCCTCATTCTTAAAGAATGACTTTTTAAAGAAAAGTGGAATAAAAAATACCTTAAAAAAATATAATTCTGAAATATATTTTAGTCACATAATATTATTTTCTTTTTGAATGATTTTATACAATGAATGTAAATAAATGTCCAGGCTTTTTTATTCTTATATATTTTTAATCTAGCGTTCAAAAAAACGCAATGAAGAAATGAATAGTCCTTTCAATAATTAACGGTGGGAATTTTTGTATTTATTTTTCTAGAAAATGGATTTAAAATAATATATATTTTAAGAAACTAAGGCAATATATATTTCTCTTATTCATTACTAGATTAATTATGTAATGATAACAATGTTTAATCGTTTTTTTTCTGGATAAAACGAGAGATTTTAGTTTTCTGGACTACACTTAAGTTACCAGTATATAACAACTGATTGGTAAATGAAAATACCACACATACACACAAACCCCCTGTATTATTTTAAGCTCTAAGAAAATAATTATTGTTAAAATAATGAATGTGCTTGGTGTTTTGTAATATATTATATCAGAACGTTTTCTTTGTTGCTTTAAATATACATTTTTTTAAGTAAAAAAGCATTGTTTTCTGTAAATCATTATTTGAAATTTTTCAATCGTTACGTAAGGATTTCTTATAATTATGATAAGTAAACCATCGGAACTAAAAAAGTTCATACTTTGCTCTTTTAAAATCAGTGATTGAATAAATTAAATACCAAACATAATTTTTTCATCACGATTCGTATTTTGTTTTCAAAACAATAATACTTTGCCTATTTTACGATTTCTTCTAAAATGAATGAATATCGATGTATTTAAATGAAAAATATTTTTAAAAAAGTCATTGATCATTTAGAACCAGTGATTAAAAAAAATAAAATGCCAAAAATTATCTTTTTTAAGAATTAAAAAAAAAAAACTTTTTCTTTTCTTTTTTTTTTACAAAACAATGATATTTTGCAAATTTTATGATTTTTTTCTCATATGAATCAATATCGTTGCGTTTAAATAAAAATGATTTTTAAAACTTTCAGAATCAGTGATTTAAAAATTAAAAAGCCGAAAACTTATTTGAACGAATTTTAATAAAACACTCAAAATACTTAAATCAATCATTTAATAATTTCTTCATTTATAAAGATAATTGCATAAAACTTTTTTCCCGTGTGTCGAACAATTCATAAAATCCTCACAATTTTACTTTAAGATTTAAAATAGTAGTGAAATTTTGTAATTTGAAAAATTTCTACTTTTCTGTCTTTTTTCAGCATACAACTATTTTTAAAAAAGCTACATTTTCGGTTCCGGGGCCTAAAAAATTGCAACGAAAGAATTGAAATGTGAGGGAGGGATTTTTAAAGTCGCACTGTTCACCTACTCGAGGGTTTTTGGCGACGGACTTCGAAATTTTCAACCATGGTCAAGTGATGAGGACGACACTTGAGCCTTAACCCATCTCTCCTAATTACCACACCACACCAACGCAAGAAAAAATTTCGAAAAAGGGAGTTTTAATGACATAGTTAAAGAAATCACTCACATCGCGCGCATACACCCACACACAAAAGTGCTATCGTCCTGAGAGAAACAAGAAATTTTCCCATGGGGATTAAGTTATTTACTCAGTAAAAGCCCGTGAAACGCCAGGCTAAGCGGAGAGGAAAGAAACAAAGAAGTCAAGGTAATTTCGAAAAATAATATTGGAAGTGCTGATTTTGAGAAGAAAAGGGAAAATTTTCTACGAGAAAGCCATGACACGCACTCACGGGCCATGCACTCATATCGTACGTGTCACATCCACACAAAAGTGCTGGCGTCGGAAAGAAAGGAGGAAATTAACATGGGGAATAAGTTATACTCTTGGTAAAAGCCCGTGCAACGCCAAGCCATGCAGCTAGTCTACACTATTAAAATTCGAAGGTAAACAAACGTATGTATGTATGTGCGTCCACCTTCTCACGAACCGTACAATGCAGAAATTCGCGGAAGGTACCAAAATATCGGGAATGATCCAAGGAAGCCGTTTTGACCATTTTTATTCCGATATTGTAATTAGTTAAAAAGATATTAATTAAAAACCCGAAAACGCCTAATTGTTTTAACCTTGCGTGCTGTTTTTGCCACCTAGCATCATGAATGATCAGAAGGTGAAATCTTTCGGTACTCTCGACGTTATTTAAACAGCCATCCGATTTTTGTTTTTTAAATCAGACAAAAAATAATTACAGAATCGGAAATATCATTTATTTCGCCACAATACGGTATAACTTTTTTCTTCAAATAATGATATTTTCTATTTTTTATGATTTTCTTAAAAATGAGTTAAAACTGATGCGTTTTAATGAAAATTTTTTCTAAATCGTTGCATACGAATTTATTTTAGTGTTATTAAAACGATATTTTTTACTAAATAATTGCATGCTTTTTTCTTTTAGAATCAATCATATAAAGAATAAAATGCCGAAAACTTTTTTTCTACGATTGTTTTAAAAAATTCTCAAAATTTTAACGCAACATTGGAATAACTTCGTCATTTATTATAATTATCGTACGAAACTTTTTTTTGCGTTTGTAGAATAATGTTATTCAACTTCTGTGTGAAGATTGAAAAAATGCGTTTAAATTACGGATTTTAAAATTTTTTGTCATTTTCGTAAAATACCGTTTTTGTGAGAAATAATTTAAGCAGTATTTTTGTTACATTTTTCTTTAAAAATTATTGCACTTTTCAATCGATGTGTGAAATTATAAAAATTGCAACTTGAAAACTATTCCCTTAAAAATAATGAAAACTGTAAAAAAAAAAACATTCGCAAGATTTTTTGAGTTTTTTGCGCTTGCGCGGTAGACGAAGGTCAATATTGGTTAAGTTTCAGTTTTGAAATGAGATGGGTGAAAGGCAGGGATTGTTCTCAGTGACGTAAGATATAGGGAATTTCCCCCTTTTCATTCTGGCTCCTTGCCTGAGTTAATTATATAACAGAAGCCTTTCATACATTACGGATAGTTGTTTTAAAGTGCAGACTTTTTTATTTTTAAGAACAATTGATACTTTTCTTCTTTCTTAAAGAACTATTGGTATTGAAGAACAGTGGAAAGAAATACAGCTTAAAAATTGCGATAATTTTGAAAAGCAGTATTCTGAAAATTTTCAAAATATGTGATATCTTGAAGATTTTATGTAGTTTAATATTTAAAATAAGGTGGTTGAGAGAAGTGATTCACAAATGTTGTTGTCGTGTCCTTCCCGCAGGGAAGGAATGAAAGTTGCCATTGCCTGTGAGACAGCTTGGACTTCTTAACGATAGATGGCGACACCACCTATCTCCACCTCCACAATTTTGGCATGGAAATAAAGGGGAGGGAAATATTCTCCAGCTCCCGGCACTCGTGGTTTCTGCTGCAACCGCTCACAAGACTTTCGGACCCACTGATTTAACGAGCACGTACTCGGTGGTATTTAGTGGCATCGGGCATCGAACCCAGGCCCTCCGGTCTGGAGTCGATTCACAAATAAAAAGAATAAATAAAGACTCTTTGAGGTAAGCATATAATTTAATGGTTAACATATCTGTTTTTTCTTTGCATTTTATATTTCTGGTGATATATTGATTTTATGCTGATGTTGTGTAATATAACAATATTTCTTGATTATTTAAAATAATAAACAAAACATAATTAACCAGTTTTTTTAATGAAATAACTGCATTATTATCTTTGAAAAATAAAATAAACCTGATTATCAATGTTCATGTATTATATGCTTCATTATTAATTTCCAGCCTATTTTCTGTGCCTTACAGTAAGTAATACATCAAGCATTCTCTAAAGTTAGCAAAATAATTTTAGTTTCAAAATAATTTTTCCTTTGAGTGTTTTATTTAGCATGATACAATTTTGTATTACTTTCTTCAATACATACCACATCTTATGAAAACATTTCTTGAATATTAAACATATTTTATACACATATGTAAAATAATGTTCAAAACATAATTAGTATTTGAAAAAATTGTATTAACATCAAATGTCACCCACTAGAAATTTAAAAAAAATAAAACAATGTTCATGTATTATATGCTTCACTATTAATTTCCAGCCTATTTTCTGTGCCTTACAGTGATACTTCAAGCATTCTTTAAAGTTAGGTTTTTTAAAAATCATTTTAATTTCAAAATATTTTTTCCTTTGTGTGTTTTACTGAACACACACATATAATTTTGTAATACTTTATTCAATGCATACCGCATCTTATAAAGATATTTCTTGAATATGAAACATTTTACACACATATGTAAAATAATGAACAAAACATAATTAGCTATATATTATTTTTGAAAAATATTATAAAACTGATGATCTTTATTTATTATTTTTTTAAAAAGGTAATTTAAAATGTTTAAAAAAAAGATATTTTCATATGAATTTCATTTGTCATTTTGTACGTTTTTTTGTCAATGCAAATATGTATGCACTCGGTAAAAGCCCGTGCAATGCCTGGCCATGCCCGCTAGTTATATATATAAAGCTAACACGCGTTCTGTCTCTCCTTTCATCGACTCGTACATTTTTATATAAAGGTTATTTTTCACTTTCGATTCTCTGCCATAAAACGATTATGCTGAATCAGCTTGCTTGTAGTTTGTATGCTTTATGTAAAGAAAAGATCTTCTGTTTAAATGTGACATTATTAGTATTAAATATTCAACGCAAATAAAAATTATGGAGTTATTCTTGTAAAATTAAGAATCATTCATCACGGCTTTGTGAATGAAAAAGAAAGTAGTTTGACTTTTACCCACCAAAAGCATGGGCATCGACGGAAAAAGAGAAAGCAAATGTCTTAGGTATAAATCAAAATTCTGCTTAAGAAACGTTTTCCATCAGAAATATACTAAACAAAAATAGTTATTCTATCAGCATATTTAATGTGGATTGGAAACCAATTCGGTGAAAAAAATTACTGCTGTGGGTTTTTATTTAGGCACACAAGTGAATCTAATTTCATAAAAAAACTCCTTTTCAACTAAATATTAAGAGCAACTGTAATTTTTTGAATGTTGTGCTAAAGAAGTTGGTGCGAATTAAGCTAAGAGAAATAGATATCAGAAAACATTTTTTTTCTTGTTCTCTATTAGTCACGCCGATATATGAATACCTAGTATGATTTCAGTCGAAAGTTGAATTTAGTTAAATACACGACGTGATTCTTAGGTTACTTTTAACTTTGTCACGTTGTGTGAGTGTTAGTTTTATTGTGAAAATCTGTATATATTGTTTGCTTAAAATTATTGCGACAATCAATAGTTACATATTGAATCAAATGGCGACTAAAAAAAGAAAGCCTGATGTTCGCGATTTCCAAGATTCTCGCACTAACGAATTTGGATTCATACAACAAAAGATCTCGCTGTATTGTGTGCTATGTCGCGAAAGTGTTGTAATGTCGTACCTCAAGTATAAAGGCATTTTCAAACTAAACACCAGGCCACATTTAAGAATTCTGATAAGAAATGTGAAGTTTTAGAAAGAGCTGTTTCTGGATATGAAAAGGAAATTACATTTTTATGTCAAACAATTGGAGTCAAATTAAAAGCGACAGAATGTAGTTTCGTCATTGCTCATTGTTTAACAGCCAAAGGAAAACCTTTTACAGATGGCGAACATGTAAAGGACACCTTTTTAAAAAGTGCTGAAATATTGTTCAACGATTTACCTAACTTGCAAACAATTATCCCGAATTCAAGAAATATCTGCTTCTGCGCGAACTGTTGAAAGAAGAATAACTTGAATGGCACAAAATGTAACTGAGAAACAAAATTCAGGCTTACAAGAAACTGTTGCATTTAGCATTGCTCTTGATGATATTAAAGACGTGAATAATGTTGCATGCCTTGCAGTAATTGCACGATATTATGATAAATATCAAATTTATGAAGGATTATATGCAGCATGATTCCTCTGCTTGTTACAACTAAAGGGCAGGATATTCTTTTTTCATTTATAAATCATTTTGAAAGAAAAAATATTAATATAAATAAAATGTTTTGTGTAACTACTGATGGCACTTCTGCAATGGTTGGCAAGGAAAACAAACTTCTTGAAAATCATATTGGACATTAAATATTGAACTTCCATTGCATAAATACACCAGGAAAGTTTAGTTGCCAAAATTTCATCTCAGCACTTAATTTCTGTAATGAATACAGCTGTTAAAATAGTTAACTTTTTTGTGTCTCGATCTTTATTAGTACACAGACAATTTAAATGTCTTTTAGAAGAAATGGAAAGTGAATAGGGGGATCTTCCCTTGTACAGTCATGTCCGTTGGCTTAGTCGTGGTAATGTCTTGAATTAGTTTTTGTCATGTGTGGAGCATTTTAAAATTTTTCTTAATGAGAAGGGAGAACATTTTCCCGAATTAGACAAGGAATGGTTATGTAAATTGATGTTTCTGACAGATAAAACTAAACATATCAATGAACTAAACTTAGGATTGCAAGGAAAAAGTCAAACAGTGCTTGAACTTTTTGAATATTGGAAAGGCTTTGCTAAAAAATTAAATATATTTTCCTGATATTAATGCTACTACCTTCAAATACTTCCCAAATGTTAAAGCTCTAGCAAATACATAAACTATAGACAAAGATGAACCTCAAAAAGATGCAAAGACTTTGAAGCTTGTATGCCTATATTTTCTTTTCTAGTCAAACCTGATTTAATAGACCCATTAATAATCCCATTCGATTTGTCAATTTTTGAGTGGATGGAAACTGATAATTTTGAAATGGAAGTTATTGAATTAATATCTTCAGAATTATGGAAAACAAAATTTACGGAGATACGGAAAAATTTGGGAGATAATTTTAGCAATAAATCCACAGCTATTTTAAATTGCTGGATGTCATTGCCAGGAAGATTTAATTGTTTGAAAAAAATAGCATGTGTGCCCTGCTTTCCGCTTTTGGTTCCACATATCTATGTGAACAAATTTTTTCTCATATGAAATATATTTTGAGTCCATAAGAAATTGTTTAACTGCTGTGCACACATTCTGAATCCTGTGTCAAATTGAAAGCAACAAACTATACCCCTG
Organism: Trichonephila clavata; assembly: GCA_019973975.1. Taxonomy (NCBI): domain Eukaryota; kingdom Metazoa; phylum Arthropoda; class Arachnida; order Araneae; family Nephilidae; genus Trichonephila; species Trichonephila clavata. The sequence goes on along the minus strand of BMAO01008477.1, from coordinate 53,530 downwards.
ATATTGTGATATTAAGTAGGTTCGTATTAAAATTTTAATTTTTTTTTTGTAACTTTGCTGCATGAACACTTATATTTTATGTTGTTTATTGCTTGTTTCATAAATATTTTTAAGAATGCATAATATATGTATACAATTTTAATTTTTGCTTTCTATTGAAGAAAAGTCATATTTTAAGTTTTCTCCCTAAAAATTCTAAAAAAATACATATTTATGTGCCCAGTTTTAATTTTTTATTTATATTGAAGAGTTATATTTTATGCTTATTTTTCTGTCACTAAATATCTTTAAATGATGCATAACTAAATTATAATTCAATTTTTATTTTTCACCTTTATTTGTCCTAATTCTGCATGGATTGTCATGGGAATCGAATTGTTCCCAATATTTGCTATTGCTTGGCACGCTGAATCATGTTGGTAGGTTGCCATAGCTGAAAGGTTGCCGACCCCTTGTCTACAGATTTTCTGGATGCGGCATGTGTGCCATAATTATGTAGCATGTAAAAGATCCCTTGAGTATCAATTTGGCTCTGGTACTCTCGGCAAAATTAAATCACGGTAATATTTAGCATCCGACAAGAGCTTGAATTAAATTCTAGCGTTCAAATTTGGTAGCAAGAGTCACCATTAGATGGTGCTACTGTTGTAAAGTAAATGTTAATTGAATAGATGACGCTGCAAGTGATCTGAGAGATATACAGTCGACTCTCGATAATTCCAAGTTGGATGGACCAATGAAAAACTTCGAATTTTCAAGAGAGTAGGAAAAAAAACCCCAAAATACTCTAAGATGATATTTTTTCTAATCATTTAAATTTGAAACTCTGTAATGAAACAACAATTGTACGTATGTATAAAATTATTTTAAAGTAATTTTTAAAAATTACATATTATACCATATAAACATTATACAGTCCTGTATTAAAAGAATACATTCATACACAATCCTAGGCATCTCATCTTCACAATAGTGGACGATCTTTTCTAAACACATGTGTAGCGAGGCCACGTGTTAAACGAAAGATATGGACGGCTGACAGCAGGTGCGGTTGGTCTACTGTCCACTTGAAGAAGGGAAGTAATAAAAGTGTATTTCCGCCTGATGAACCGAGAAAAACTAAGAAGGGGAAGCAGACAGGTGGTCATTAAAGGGGCTACGTTACAGAGGAGACATGCAGACAATATAACACAAAATTTGTAAGCTCCAACCTGTTTGCTGCAGGACTGTACATGATAGTGAGTGTTCGAATTGTCGAGAGTTTTATAAGATACCTTTGAATTATTGCGTGTTGTAGTCTGGAAAGTCACAGATTTTACTTCGAATTATTGAGTGCACTCAAACGCATTGTTTTAGTTCGAAATATCAAGAGTTTTTCTACGGATTCAGCATATACTTCGAATTATTGAGAGGTTCGTATTATCGAAGGTTTGAATTATCGAGGGTCGACTGTATATACTTTGTTTGGCTTGTAGAGACAGAGATTATGTAATGTTCTTTGTGCTGCGTACTTTTCTTCTGTGCTGTCTAAGAAATAAACCAAAATACCAAAAAGATGGTGTGAATAATTGGATTGATAAAAAAATATATTGGGTATAAGCGTCTATCTGTCCCATGGAATTAAGGAATTATAACATTTTCTGGCTCCCAACGTGGGGCTGTAAGCTCGCTCGTATCTACAGAAATCAGGTAGGCGGTTATATATATTTTATTAAAATTGAAAAGCAACTAGAAGACGTTAAAAGTAAAAGAAAAACTATTAGATTTCTTACGGCTAAATTAATAAGTAAAATTGAAAGTGTAATAAAAGTTGAATCTATTTCTTATGAAGATAAAATTGAAGATTTAATTGATTGCAAAGAACAATTACTAAATAAACAGAATAATTTAAGGGAATTAAATGAAAAGATTAAATCACTCATAAAATCGGAAGAAATTGAAAAGGAAGTTTCAGCAAGTGGGGAGTATTCCGAAAGTATTATTAAATGGTTATCGAGAATGTCTAGATTTATTAAAGAAAATACTAAGATTTTAAACGGAAATAATACCGATAAACTATTGGATACAGTGGTGTAACATGCATCCCCACACTGCGGGGGGGGGGGGAGGCAAAGCCTGACTGATACCAGTAACGTAGATTTTCTCAAAATTAGCTTTACATTTTTTAAAATCGAGTTTTTAAGCGATTTTCTAAATGGCAATCTAAAGTCATTCAAAATCAAAATTTTAATACGCTTATTTATCTTTGATCCAATAACCAAATCAAAAAACATTTTTTTATTTGCTATAATCCCCGAGACGATATATATATATATATATATATACTTTTCTTCAGCGAGTTTTCTTTTTAAACCTAAATTACTAATAGATAAAACAAAAGTCAGATGGAGAATCGGAAAAAATGCTAGGAAGATATAAAAATTCATCACTGTTATTATTACTGCACACCTTACGTTAGCTACAGGAAGAAGAAAAAAAAGGCATGATTTACTTTTTACGAGGGCAACAGAGTAACTAATTGGTGTCTTTTGTCCCTCCCCTTCCCATATATTTCATTTTCATTTAGCGAAGTTGTAAATAACATACATTTGTTATGGCTCAAGTAAAATAGTATTACGATACTTGGAAAAGCATATAGTGCTTTTTAAGTGATTATTTGGTATAGAGAGAGATTTATGAGTATTCAATCAAATGAAGCATAATGAGAAAAAGCATAATGTATCAGTCCCCCCCCCCCATGAAATCATTTTTGCGTCATACAAAGAACTTTTCCGGGATTTAGAAACGAAGAATAAGGTAAGTAATACTTTTTCGTAAGAATTTAAATCGGAAGTTATTTTACAGTGTTCGTGTCTTTCTTAGTGGATCGTTTTTATTTAAGTCACCGGGTTTTCTGTCGTTGGATTTTCCACTTTAATAAATATTTTAAATACTCTCTAATGTTATACATTATTTACTTCGCTTGCTCAGACTCTGGTTAATTTTGTATTCAGTTAAGTTAAATATTAAATATTTTTACGTGATGTATAAAAGAACGTTAAGTTATGGTTTAGCAATCCTTTGTATATATATACACTTGCTAGAAAAAGTTGCAATAACCCATAACAAATCATACAAAAAAGGTAAAATCTAAAAGAAATATAAGTTTTTTCTAAAATATTTCATGAATTTATTTACTATTATTTAAATACTGAGCATGCGAGAATTCGATAATTTTTTTGAATTAAAACTACATAAGATAACGGGAGTTTTGTAGCCAAGTAACACAAATCGAACGCAGAAAAAGTGTGCGTTCACTATTTGAATATTCTTGATGATTGAAATTTTTTATCAACAGGGGTTATAAATTAACAGAATTTTTGCATTCAGTTATCAAGTAAAATAGCTTAAAAAGCTGTGACGCAATAATTTTTATGTTTTTGTGAGATACGAAGCAATTCAATGATATGAAAAATAAGAAGGAGGAAATTAGTATCAGTGAGCGTAAAATCATTGTGAAAATGCGGAAAGAAGGAAGAAGTCGTCGGGATTTAGCCGGATCAATTGTATGGTAGTATTCATGTCTCTAGCGTGTTGTTAATAACTTGAAATACACAAGATTTATACATCCAAACCTTGTTCAGGTCGTCCATCTAGACCCACAATCAGAGAAAATCGAAGTATGATAAGCTTGGTGAAAAAAATCCAATTAAATGATATGAAAAATTAAAGGAAGGAAATTAGTACCAGTGAGCTTAAAATCATTGTGAAGATATTTAAAGAGGGAAAAAGTCGTCGGGATATTGCCAGATCCGTTGTACGATAGTATTCATCCAGCCAGCGTATTATTAATATTTTTAAATCTACAGGAGTTTACACATCTAAACCTCGTTAAGATTGTCCATCTAAGCTCACATTTAGAGAAAAACAAAGTATGATATCCTTGGTGGAAAAAAATCTCCTTTCAACTGCAACTCAAATAGAAACAGACATTCGCGAGAAGGTTAAGAAAATCATTTGTGCGGATACTGTGAGAAACATCTTGAAAAAGGCCCGATACCGTTGTCGACTGGCATGCAGAAAGTCATGTTTCAAATACCATCCGGCTGAAACGGATAGCTTTTGCAAAAAAGCATATTCATAAGCCTCTGGAGTTCTGGATGACTGTAATATTCTCCGATGAGAGCCAATTTTTCATTTTTGGCATAAAAGGTCGTAAATTGGTACGGAGAAAACTTTGCACTGCGCTTCAAAAAGAGCATTTTCCCAGTGACGTTATGGTGTGGGGTGCATGGCGAGCAATGGTGTTGGAATATTGGAGAATATCGAATTAATTTTTAACAAATATGATTATCTCAATGTCCTAATATACAATTTAAAGGAAAATTCCACCAAACTCGGCCGAGGATTGTCGTTTCATTTCCAACACGACAATGATACTAAGCATACCACTGAGAATTTGAAGCTTTAGCTCCTGTATAATGTCTCAAATCAACTGCACGCGCTCCCGCAGTCACCTGATCTGAATCATATAAAACACCTATGGGATTTTCTGGAGCGTAGAATTCGTCAACACAATATATCTAGCCAGGATATGCTGAAGAGTGTTCTTAAGGACGAATGAGGGAAGATAATCTCTGAAGAAACCACTAGACTTGTTAATTCATTGCCGAAACGACTTTAGGAGGTTTTTCAAAGATGGGGTTATCCAACCTGCTATTAAATAGTTCATTATGCTTTTTAAATAATTTTTATAGTTACTACTAAAACAGTGAACGCAGACTTTGTGGGGGTGTTGGCCTATTCGGCACCCCTCTCTCTCCGTCTTGTCTACCTAAAGGTGTGGGGGGAAACAAATCATCACCAGCAACTTCCATAATAACTATTATTTTATTTCTCTTAAAACACACTTAATCAATCACAAGTGAAACTACAAAACGAAGCCCTAGGAGTGATATATAAAGTGAGCTATCTATTCTCAATGTATAACTCTAAGTAAACCTGACTGAGTGAACTAGACAAGGAGAACAAGCGCTAATGAGCCGATAACTAAATATGATTCAATCTATCTTAGATCCCCAATCTAATAATTTAATATCTTAACAACTATTTCCTTAACTCGCGCTACGTTTGTGAATGAAATATTCTAATATTCGCACTTACTTATCACCGCTCCCCGGCTCCTTCTATATTACATCTACAAAACCTATAGACTTTATACAGTCGAACTAATTTAAATATCATGGTTTCTTCTTGAAAGGCTGTGAATTAACGTGAATGCTAGCCTCAAAGTTTCCCCAAGAAGATTATTGGAAAAATGACGTAAATAGATCCGTCACAACTTTTTCTACTTGATTTTTGCTAGTATCGCTACAAACCTGTCTTTATTTTAAAATCTATGAAAACAAACCGTGCCTTTACTTCTGTCATTCTCCATAATTGGAATGAGCTAAATAAAATTTTCAAATTCCGGTTTTTAAATTATTTTTCGTTGTTTATGTAAGCAGTAGTAGGTGAAAGCAGACTTTTTCTTGCAAGTGTATATAGGATCCGGCCTTGGGGCTCAAGACCTGACCTTGCGAGGGAGGGGCCCAATTATTTGCCGTTACGCCACTGATTGGATAGTTCTATTAGTGAGGGAACTAAAATTGTTACAGAATCTAAATTTGTAAAACTTCCTAAGCTTAATATAAACAAATTTTTTGGGGATTCAAGTTCATGGCTTGAGTTTCGGAGTCAGTTCTAAACAGCCATACATGAAAACGGTAGTTTAACAGAAGTGCAAAAATTTGCTTATTTAAGCTTATTTTAAAAGGTTTACTTAGAGGAGTAGCATAAAATGCTATTAAAGGGCTTGCATTAACTAAGGAGAATCATGAAAACAGCATAAGTTTACTTAAATCGAGATTTGATCGCGAAGATCTCATAATTAATAGCCATATGAATAAACTGCTTAACTTGGAATCTGTTAAAAATTCTTCAAACATAAGGGCGTTACGTCGTTCATATGATGAGCTAGAAATTAACATACGATCGCTTGAAAGTTTAAATGTAGTGTCTCTGATACCTATGACCAACTTTTGTGTTGTATATTATTGAAATTAATACCAGAAGATATTAGTTTAGGATATAATCGTAAAAGAAAATCTAATTCACAATTTGACGTTTCGGAGTTAGTTAATTTTATAAAAATAGAAGTGAAATGCCGTGAAAATTCTAGTTTATTGCATGAACCTAAAAGAGAAACAAAATTTATACTCCGAATAATTATTCTTAAAAAAAAATTAATCGTAATATTTCTACCACTACAACATTAAGTACAAATATTAAATCGAGTTATTTTGTAATTCAGAACATAATTCTTTTCCGGCTGTGAATCATTTCCGGTATCACAAAAAAATTAATTAATTAAAAAATGAAGGGAGATGCTTCAAATGTTTTAAACGTCCCCATTAAAGTTCGCATTGTATATCTAATATTCAACCCTGTAAAAAAATGTAAGAAAAAATCTCATCACTAATCGATTTGTTTTCAAAGGACGCAAAGCGAAATGAAAAAAGAGTTATAAAATAAATTATAGTTTAAAAAAAACTGAAAAACACGCTTTTATACTGAATCGAACTAAAAAGTAAAAAAAAAATTAGAGTTAAAAAAACTAAAAAACACGCTTTTATGGCTAATTGAACTAAAAAGTAAAAAAATAATTCTTAATATAAGAATAAAATGATTAATGAGAAAATTAATGTCATTGGGGTAAAAGCGTGAGGTGCTCTTTATCAATTCTTATAATATCTTATTAGTTCTATTAGGAAATGCTGAGTTAGTGTAAAAATGCAGTAAAAAGCACCACACGCTTTTTCCACAATGGCATCAATTTTCTCATTAATCATTTTATTCTTATATTAAGAATTATTTTTTTTATTTTCTAGTTTGATTAAAAATAAAAAAGTGCTTTTTAGTTTTTTTTAAAACTATAATTTATTTTTCATTCTTTAGTTCAATCTGAAGAAGATAGGGATTGTCAAAGATTTCTTTGGTTAGAAGATTTTCCTCCAAATAGTTTAAAAATTTTTAGAAACAAAACTGTTACTTTTGATGTAAAAGCTTCCCCTTATCTCTTAGCAGCAGCCATAAGACACCACATAAAGAGTTACAAAACATCGCATCCTTAAGCATACAACAAGGTTTTAAGCGAATACTTGCGTGTAGATGATTTAATAACAGAAACAAATACAGTTAATGAAGCTTTAGAGTTGTCTAAACATACTAAATTAATTTTAAAAGATGCAAACATGAACCTTAGGAAATGGAAAACAAATTCTTTAGAGTTAAGTAAAAAATGGGAAGAAAGTAAATTTGAAAAACTAACCGATAACGAAGCTGTACCCATAAAAGTTTTAGGATTAATTTGGAACAGTTTAACTGATGAATTTAAATTAGATTTGTTATCTCTTATTGATTCATTAAAAATGTTAAAAATACTAAACGAAGTGTTTTGCATATCTCATCTAAATTATTTGATCTTATAGGATATATGGCTGCATTCACGATTAGAATTAAAATTCTTCTTCAGGAAATTTGGGAAGGGGGATTTGATTGGGCTGAAGAGTTAGGAAAATATTTGAGAACGAAATGGAAAAAAGGGTGTAATGAGGTTCACTCATTGGTAAATCTATCCATTTCAAGGTATTATTTTAAAATAGATGAAACTACGGAAGAATTTAATGGATACCAAATTGTAATATTTTGTGATGCAAGTGAAAGAGCTTATGGTGTTATTGCATACATTCGCTACAAACCAAATTCAGATTTTGATGTGAACTTTGTTTCTTCGAAGGCATGGGTAGCTCCGCTAAAGAAATTGAGTTTGCCAAGACTTGAGTTGCTTGCAACTTTATAGGAGCTCGTTATAAAAAAATTTGAGGGAAGTGTTTAAGATAACTAATAATTACATATTGTTTTCAGATTCGGTAGTAACTCTTAGTTGGATACGTGGCTATGCGAAATAGTGAAAACCGTTTGTTTCCAATCGCGTTTATGAAATTCAAGATTTAATAAATCCACAGAACTGGAGTTGTGTGAAAGGAAAACAAAATCCTGAAGATATAGTTTCTAGGGGTTGTAGTGAAGAAGAATTGATGAAAAATAGAAGATTATGGCATGGACCACATTGACTGACATTATCTGAAGAAAATTGGCCGAAGAATGAAAGATTATCCCAGGAGTCAACTAATGAATAAAGAAGAGTTAAATATATATAGCAATAATTATTCGAGTGAATTCCAGAATGAAGAACCAATTTTGGATATCAATGACGTCAGCTCCATATCAAAGGTATTCCGAATTCCGGCTTGGATTCGAAAGTTTATTAAGAACATGAAATTAAAGAAAGAAGATCGAATTAAAACTTCTTTGCCAGCAGAAGAAATTGAAGAAGCTGAGGAGATTTGGTTCAAGCAGAAAATTTTGGTATTGAGATCAATTGTTTGAAAGAAAACAAAAATTTACTGAAAGATTCGAAAATCCGAGATCTAAATCCATTTCTGAATGAAAAGGGTATTCTACGGGTAAGTGGAAGATTGCAGCAGTCAACACTAAGCTATCATGAAAAACATCCAATTTTTTTTTTTTTTGATTCCACCGAAGATCAGATTTACAGAACTCCTGGTAAAAGATACTCACGAGAAGGTGCTACATTCAGGTGTTGCAGATACATTTATTCAAGTCCATGAGAAGTGCTGGATACTAAATGGAAGACAAATAATTAAGTCTATCGTTAGGAAGTGCTTTATTTGCAAAAATTTAAATACCCGTCCAGGTATGTAGATTATGGCTCCTCTTTCAAGAGACAGAATAGAACAATCTCCACCGTTTGCTGTCACTGGACTGGATTTCTCAGGACCAATATTTGTGAAAAACTCAAAGGAAACGTTTTATATACTACTTTGCACATGTGCTGTAATTAGAGCACTCCACCTCGAAATAGTTACAAGTTTGACTACGGAAGCATTTTTCTGCTAGTATTAGGTAATTTTTATTACCGAGAAGCCTATGGAAATTGGGTAAAGTAGTAAAAAACCTTTAAAGGTCGTGATAAAAAAATTAGAGCTTGTGCAGTAAAAACGGAAAATTTAGTTATAAAACGACCTGTGCTACTTTTACATAATTTAGAAATACCTAACTAAATACTATTGATACAAATTTTGAACTCTTTATTTGGAATTTTAAGTACATTTCATTTGTAATTATTATTTGTATTTTATTGCATTTATTTGAAATTGTATACAATTTTATGCTTTCAGAAATTTATTATTTGTTGCTTTAAATTTAAATTCATTATAATTGGAATTTATTTGCTATTTAAATTTTTCTCTTATGATTTAGCATAATTTAATGGGTATTATGTGAATATATTGTTAATGTATGAATATTATATGTTGTAATAATTCTAGGTGAAATTATGAAGTATTAACATTTAAATTTATCATATTGCAAGTAACAATATAAAAAAGTTATGAACTGTTCGTGCATAGGGGTGGGGGGATGTGTTGTAAATTAAATGTTAGTTGAATAGATGGCGCTGCAAATTTTCCGAGAGATATATATGCGCTTTGTTTGGCTTGTAGAGTCAGATATTATGTAATGTTCTTTGTGTTGTGTACGTCTTCTGTGTTGTCTAAGAAATAAACCAAAATACCAAAAAGATGGTGGGAATCATTGGATTGATATAAAAATATGTTGGATATAAGCGTCTATCTGTCCCATGGAATTAAGATTTAAGGAATTATAACAGCTGCCACTGAAATGGCTCTCGCATTTGGGGAATTTCTGTGTCTGCAAAAGCTTTGTTGCTAATATGCAGTCCATTAGGGGAAAAAAATCTTTCAGTGAAAAAAAATGCTTCAATTCTTATCAGTAATGTCAAAAGAAATTTGATTAGAATTATTCTGAATTAATAATTCAAAAAAAAAATCTGCATTTACCTGTATAAGGTGATTCCATTAGTTAAATAATGCGCTGTTAGTTTCTTCATAGTTACATCACCAATAAAAAGGCCAGAAAATTAAATATATTCGTGTTTAAAAAAAGTTAATTTTTTAAATAAAATTTTCACAGATACATTTTCGAGAAAAAATTACAAGTTTTAATGATTTTCTGTTAAAATTTTAATTGATCAGTTAATAAAAGTATCAAAGAACAAACTTTTTGAAGAAACAGGCGATTGGTCGTGAATTTGTGACCACAGTGCGCCAATTCATGGGTTCGAGTTCTGATGCCACTGAAGACCCACGTAGTGTAGAGGGGTGGATATGCATTAAATCTATAGAGGCTCAAAGTCCTCATGTTGGTGTGGAAGTTGGGAGAGTGGTGTCCAGCTTGTGTATCGTTCTCGTGACTTAACCGAGGTTTAGAATTACGAGATTCGTCGTCAATCGTCTTACTGTTCCTTCAAAGGGCGACGTTATTAAAAAAATGCAATCTTAAGGAACAGCAGTATGCAAAAAGATATGTTTGTTGCTAGAATGTGAAACCAGAGATTTCCAATAAAATTTAAGCGATTAAACAATTTTTAAGAAAGAGGAAAAGTTAATGTTTGAGACATTTAGTGTACATTTGAAAGTGTAGCTTTTATGTAATTATCTTTCCAAGATTAAAGAAGCAAATATTCCCATTCAAACAAAATGCTATAGTGATAGAAAGATTGGAAAAGATTAAGACGAATTTGAAAATCCTCCCTTAGAAATATTTACTTTTTTAAAATGTGTTTTAACAACCGAAATCCAAAAAAATTTACTGGTCCAATACCGAATTGAATTTGATTAAAGAATTAAAAAGAACCCATAAGAAAAAACGGAAAAAAAAGATTTATGAATAAAACAAAGCTTTCAAATTTGCATAATAACTAATTTTTTTATAAATGTATAATTATGTAACTTTTACTCATAAAGTAACGAATATATATTTCCCTTTTTAATTTGATTCTTAGCTTATGAAAAAAACAACAACCATTATATCCTAATTTTTTTAAAATAAATAAAATATTGTTTCAATTGAAACTTAAGCTGCATTTTATAAAGAGAGATGTATAAGACTTATTTGAACTGTGGTAAAATCCATTACAAATTAACGGGCTTAAGTTCTTCCATTTTACGGTGTGTGACACTAAATTTATTGTGTAGTTCAGGGGTCGGCGACACGTGGTACAACACTCAATGGCACTCTGCACTATACAAATTTGTCAATTATTGAGTGGAGGAAGGTTGATAAATTTATAATGGACTTTATTCGAGAAACAAATTATAAATATTTACCGAATAACCAAAAAATAGGGAAGATAAATGTACAGCTGTTTTTTGAAATACTGGATATCATTGTTGGAGGATTGAACTGTTGAAAAGAGAAAATTGTATGTACACTCATGTCCATAAATTAAGGATAATTCAGAATCACACAGAAATTGAACTCTAAAATAAAAATTTCACCTGTAGAATTATCACACACATGTTGAAGAAGAATATGCAAATTACAGGAATCCACCAGATGGCGCGGATAGTACGTCACAATGACGAGAGTGTAAGAGAGAGGTATATAAGGAATGGTGGCAAATAAGTAAAATTGTTCACAAGCGCTTTAAAAGCCTTTCAGTGCAATAACTGCATAGTTATGGCACAATGGAAGCATTTGGATGATTTTTTACGTGGTAGAATTATCGGATGACTAGAATGTGGACGTATGCAGCTGGAAGTATCCGAGACACTTGGAATCGCCCAGAGTGTCATCTTCAGGCTTTGGCAACGATTCCAAGATGATGGTAATGTGAGTAGATGTTACAGCACAGGTCGCCCCCGAGTTACAATGCCGAATGAGGACCGGTATTTGGCAGTTACTGCCAAAAGAAACAGACGGAGCACAGCATCAGACCTCTCTCGTCAGCTCTCTTCAGCTACCGGTACGACAGTTTCAAGGCAGACCGTGTACAGACGCTTAGGGCACATTGGTCTATATGCTCGTAGGCCTGTCAGATGTGTTCCCCTTACCGCAACTCACTGTCGCCTGCGATTAACCTGGAGTAGAGAGCATGCATTGAGGACACCGCAACAGTAGTCTTGTGTGATGTTTTCCGACGAGTTCAGGTTTAGTTTGCAGTCTGATTCTCGCCGGACTTTCATATGGAGAGCGCCAGGTACCCGTTACCACCAAGAGAACACCATTGAGTGACACCGTTACGGTGGTGCAGGATGGCTCGTTTGGGGAGGAATTATTCTTGGTTCCAGAACTGACCTGCATGTTCAGATTGTAACGATGACAGGCCACATCTATCGGGATGTCATTCTGGAACAACATGTACGTTTGTTTCGGGGCGCCATAGGTGCTGAGTTTCTGTTTATGGATGACAACTTCGTCCTCACCGTGCAAACATTGTAGACGAATGCCTTCAATCGGAAGATATCACCCGTATGGATTGGCCAGCATACTCACCGGACTTGAATCCAATAGAGCATGTGTGGGATATGCTTGGCCGACGAATTGCAGCCCGTCAACCCCCTCCCACCTGTCTACCGGAACTTCGGAGGGCATTGCTTGATGAGTGGTGTAATATTCCCCAAGATCAGATTGATAATTTGATACTCAGCATGCGTAGGCGTTGTAAGGCCTGTATTGCATCGTCCGGGAGACATACTCCGTATTAACCATCATACTAACCATGTTGTACTGTTTTTTTTTTTTTTTTTTTTTTTTTTTTTTTTTTTTTTTTTTTTTGTAAATAGGTCCTTTTTTGAAATTTGCTCCAGGGAGTAGAAATCACAATTTTTATTAATTATGTCAAACATATAGCATCTTTTTTGCTCTTTACCTTTTGTTTAATAAATAGACTTTACAAATAAGTCAAATTTGTTTTGCTTCTGTCTCTTTCTTTGCCTGAACTTCATTATTCTTAATTTATGGACATTAGTGTATTTTGCTTTCCGCTTTTGGTTCTACATATGAAAGTAAAAAAAAAAAATCTTTCCTCGCATATAAAGAATATTTCGAGTCAACAATGTGAAATTATTCAACATGAATGTTCAAAATCGCATCTCATTGAAAATCACGAATTATACACCTGATTTTTTGCGATATGGAAGTAGAGAAGTGCAGGTACAGATTTGTGCACATTAAAAATTTTATTTATCTTTTTATTTAACTATTAAGAAGGGCAATAGTTATACTTATTGTTGTCTTTCTTATGTATTTTTGAACTTATTTATTAAAATAATATATGTACATTTTTTTTTACTTCTGTTGAACAAATAGTTATATTTTATGCTGTTTATTTTTTGTTAAGAAGTACCTTTAAATGATGAAAAATTAATGTATAGTAAAACTGTAAAGGTTTATACTATAGAACTCTGCATGCATTGTCGCTGGAATTAAATTGTTCCAAAAGTTTCCTAATGTGTGCCATTCAGAAGAATATTGGTAGATTAGTTTGGCATGCCACAGCTAAAACACTGCTGAGCTCTGGTGTATAGTTGTTCAACCTCGATATAATATTTAACTAATTATAAACACATATATCTTGTAATGTTTAATTATGTAACGGATTGATAGATAAAAGACTGAAAAATTATTAATTTAAAAATCTTTTAGATTCTGTTGAATTAATGCGGAAAAATGTAGCGAATGGCGGTGAAGGATTTTGTAGACAATTATGGTACTACGTGACATTGAAAATTCAGCACTAAGTAGTAGTCAAAAAGTAAAGAGCAACTCGATGAACAGAAAGAAACAAGTGATGTACATTTTGAAATGATACTTGGAACATAAAGCGAGATAACGTCAGTTCAAGTTGTTGGACTACTGCGGACGGCGATGCATGAAGCAATAAGTCTATGTATAGAATCAATGAGAGTACGGATGACGTCCTGAGGAAGGGTTCATTTTTCTCTGTTAACCATTTGCCAAATTTTGTTTTTTGAACACGGTGGTGGCAGGGAATGCTAGCGGCATCTAATCACGTTCCAGACGTATTCGATTGGTAAGAGATCCGGGGAGAATAGTGGTCAGGGACTATCTGTACATCTTAGAGGGCACGTTGGCTAATGCGTGCAATGTGCGATCGTGTGCTCTCTCAAAGAAGGGATGTTTTAGTGGGACGCAGCACATCATGCATGTGTCGTTGGCCCGTTTTAGAGCCATGAATACTAACCCAAGGGGATCAATAGTACGCAATAGCGCCTCAAAGCAGGATGCTGTGCTGTAGGGTAACCATGCACGTGGCTGGATTGGACCTGTCACCACATCGGTGCCACACTCGTTCATGATGACTTTAAGTGGATAAACTGTTGCGTGACTTCTCGTTTGAGAACTTGAACCCTGTATCATGCCATCTTTCACGTCGCTCTAACCCGGAACGGAGTCGTTTGGGCTGTGCGAAGAATGTCTTCGTATTAGACGCAATCAGTGGAGGCCGCTAGTAAACCACCGATGAGTAATAGTTCTGGTTGATAAGGAAATAACAAGGGTGTCCTGTACATGGCTGCAAAATGACGGCAGTTGTAGTTTGCGAGGTCGCCAAAGCTTGACGATGAATACGTATATCCACGTTTGCTGACGTCACTCTGCCCGCTGCATCGCCTCCTCAAAAGTTGCTTCATATCCCCGTTTCAACCATCTTTGTTACAACCTGTGCACCGTGTATGTGTCTAGGTGGATGTCAGCTCAGATTTTACGTATTGACTCACCTGCCTTTCAATCACCATGCCCCTTGTACAGTTGTCTGTTTGCAGAAATTTCCTCTTTTGGCTGCTATTACACGTGTTCCTTTTAGACAGGAAAAACATACTTCTCAAAACTTCGTGACAGTAACGAGTTGTGATGCTCCTATCCTGAAATTGCATTTTGGCCACTCCATCTTGGTGTTGAATATTCAATTTGCTTATTATGCTTTAAGTAATATCAATGAAAAATTCACACACATTTATTAATTTATACTTTTGAAGTCGGAATTTCAGAACGGAAAATTTCTTCGCCAAACTAAGAAGATTTTTTCAAATTCCTTTTATTTGTAAGAAATTAAAAAAGATTATCGAAATAGCATTTTTTGAAGTCCACGTAGTATGACTAAAATATTTAGTCTTAAAGGTCATTAGATATTAGAATATGATTCGTATAAAAGTGCTTTAAGATTCCGAAAATGTTTTATTTAACTATAGCGTCATCAAATAATCAAATTATCTGTTTCAGATATTTCTGATAAAAGTAGCTCTTGAAGAGTTGTAATTATAAATATTGATGATATGAGTTGCATATTATAATACATTCTAAAACGGCTTAAATTGAAAATTTCCGATGAAAAAAATCCTTTTAAGATCAACAATTATTAAATAATCGTTTAGTTATCATGAAGCCCAGTGGCTGAATGGTTAGTGCATCGCGCTGCCACACCACAGGTCCGAGGTTCAAACCCCGGGCTGGACAAGGTTGACTCAACCTTTCATCCCATCAGTGGGTCGATAAAATGAGAACCAAGCTTACTTGGGGACCAAACACTGGGAGTTTCGCTTCAGGCTGACCACCTGATCGGAACATCTGCTCATGCACCCCAGCGCCCAATGGTCACGTATACTGAGATGGGCACAGTAGGCCTTGGCCCTCATGGGCTGTTGCGCCACTGAGTTTGAGAGTTTAGTTATCATTGTTGCTATTTTTTAAGAACCGAAATTCGCAAAGTAAACCACCACACATACGCATTTACTTTATTTATAGAAGATTTAGAAAATATCTAGCTAAATTTTAAGCGATGGTAGAGGCAGGGGCGTAGCAACCACAATATCGGCCGTGTCAATGATATGGGCCCCAACATGCGTAAGAGAAAGATCATAAAATTTTAAAAGGGGGACCCCTGAAGAATTTTTGCACAGAGCCCACTCACACACAGGACTAGCTACGGCTGTGGGTAGAGGGAACTGAAATGTTTAAAACTTTTTGTTTAAGAAGGAGCGCTCTTTTTGAAGTACCCCGTTTAGTCGGAAGTTCAAGTCATCAATGATAAGGTGATAATGACTTGAACATTTCAAGTCATTATCACTATTTTTGTTGCTTAATACGTCTTTCTAAACTCGATTTTACAACACGATCGATACATAATGCTTACAAATATGTATTTAACATGCTTTTTATGCTTTGAAAAGAAGCAGAAAAGTTGTTAAAAAACATGTACAGCGCGTTTCTCAAATTCTCAGTTTATGAATCAAATTTTTATGCATGTGCAATATAATTATTATTATTTTTGTTGCGTATGAATTTTTTCTGGGCAAAAACGGTCATGTACGATGCCTCCATTGTCTCCGAGCACATCTTGTATCATTGGTTAACTTTATTGTCTTTTCAGTGCGCAGCAATAAGTACTCTGACGGTTTAAAACAGCGCTAGAGGGTTTTCTTATGGGTATATATATTACAAAATCAGAGCTCTACATAAACGATACGTTTTGCTCAATTCTATCTCTACAGAGAGTACACGAGTTTCAGATTTCTGTAATTCTCTTAATTGTAATTCGTAATTAAATGCTACAGAAATGATATTTAAAAAATCATATATCGTGTGAATATGACTTACATAATTCCTGGATCCATTTCCTAAATTACGCTGCCCATCACTTATAGCCTCCCTCCCCCAAGTAACTTTTAGTGCAATATTGATTCTAGTCAACCAAACAGTATCCATAATATAAGAATAACATTTTACAATTTCTATATATTCAAAATCTAGCCAAATATTCAAATATTACTAGAAGTTTACCTATTACTACACACTTATTGGTATGTAAATATAGTCAAATTTTTGAGACGCAATGGATTAAGTGATTGAAATGACATTGAAGAGCTTTTTAGTACTTTATATTAAAAAAATATGCATTTAAAAATCATCACAATAAATAATAAACTAATTGAAAAATTCTAGGGGTTTGATAGGTCATTGATGGTAAAAAAACAGCAAAATTCGGTTTAATAATAAAAACTCTGAGATACTTTTAAAGTAATCAGATTTAGAGAGAAAACTCAAGTAAGAAATATGTAATTATAAATTCATCCGTTAAACAGACATAAATTTGATGGGAAATTCTATTAAATTATGACACAAAATTTTAAAAAAATGTATAAGAAAAATCGATATTAAATTTCAGTGGTTTTACTGCTATTTCTACAACTACTATACTGTTCCAAATAATTCGGACAAATGGTAGAAAATAATTTTCTCAAAAAACCCTAGCTTTTAATCATTTTATACCTTAAGTAGACAAAAAAAGTCTATATATTGGTATGAAGTATATCCTTTTGTAGCAGAAATGACCTTTTCAACTCTGTTAGGTTTTGACTCCACTAGTGTAGCGTACATGTTAACTTCGTCATCGTAGAGCACTTTTTACCGCGTTTGTTCTGTTGTCGTGCAACTCAACTTACAAGGGGAGGGCCGA
This sequence comes from Trichonephila clavata, assembly GCA_019973975.1. NCBI lineage: Eukaryota > Metazoa > Arthropoda > Arachnida > Araneae > Nephilidae > Trichonephila > Trichonephila clavata. The sequence goes on along the minus strand of BMAO01008477.1, from coordinate 36,090 downwards.
ATAAGGAAATTCATTTTGGGTCGAGACTTGGTATAAAAGTAGTACTCCATTAGGGTGTTCAACCCTCAATATATTAGCACAGAATGGTTTTTCAATTCGGGAGAAAATAGCCTTCGAAATTTATGCGCTATTTTATACCATTAAGTTTTAAATATCTCCTGCGACCGAATGGCTTAGTTGTCAAAGCATCTCCTTTCTACGCGGACGGATAGGATTCAAATCGCTCTATAAGCTTTTTTTCACAATATTTTTTAATTGCTTTTTTAAATAAGTTAATTTATTGAATATTGAATGATATTTTATGTGTAACTATTTTGTATTTTATAAAGTAAAATAATTACTGTAATTATATAAATATTTATATATTATACTTAAAAAATATGTTTTTATATTAATAAATAACATTTATGTATAATAAAATCTACACAAAATATTAAATGATATTTTATATAAAAATTAGTTACAAATAGTTTTTTTATGTAAAAAATACAATTTTTTAAATAAAATATTATATATAATATAACATAATCTATAAAATACATTAAAAATCATTTAATACTTTTTATATATTTTATTATTAATATTATTTATTAATATTAAAAATATATTTATAAAATATAATATAAATATTTATATAATTACATAAAATATCATTTAATATTAATCAATAAATTTATTTAATTTAAAAAAATAATTAAATGAATTGAAAAAAAAACGTTAAAGAGTGATTCGAACCCTATCCGTCCGCGTTGAATGTAGGTGCTTTGACAACTCATTCGCTAAAGATATTTAAAACTTAAAGGGACTTGGCACCTTTCAAAAACCGAAAATCGATGAAAATATCGATTTTTCAATTTTTTCTTTAAAATGTAGTTTGATACCTTTGGCATAGCTGTGCGAAGTTTTGAAACGATCTGATTATTTTAAAAGTAGTAAAATGTATTTTAAATATTTTGACAGCTCTGACAGCTGTTTAAGTGCTACGCCCACCTCAATGTTTACACTTTTGTACTTGAGAATAAATCCAACATTTTACATAAAAAACTACACAGAAGAAGAGGAACCCGTTATAAGCTGTAACTGTAACTATCGGCCAAGTTGTTTGTTTACATTAGCTTTGCCATTTTTGCTCGCTTTTTAGTTTGATTACTTTTTTATTTCATAAAAACCTAAAACAACATTTTTTAATGCTATTTCAATCATAATTTATTCATTCTTTTAGCTTCATTAGTTATTATTATCGCTAATATGCCTCTTAGGAAACGTTCATTACGTGCTTTGCAAATGAATGAAAAGCGATGGCGTAAAGAGAATGTTGATTGTGAAGTGATTGAACATTCAGTAGTGTCAAATATACGCCTGGAAAAAGTACATACTGAGGTAAAAAAGGATACCTCTGTTATTGGACATTATATATTGGTGGACTTCACACAACCAAGTTAATAATCTACTTCTAAGTGCAAAGTGTTAATATTGTGAAAAACAAACTTTGAAACTGGAGCTTGGAGCCAAGTTGGGATTTTCATACAATTTAAAGCTATTGTGTAGCAACTGTGATGAAAACAAAACTGTTGTAAATACTTCTCTAAAGTCTGATCCTACCAGCCATACTGTGAATTGGAGAATAACTCAAATCTTTTCACACATTGGAAAAGGTTATTCAGCCATAGAAAATTTTTGTAAGGTGATGAATATAGATCCTTTTTTTTCAACTACATATGGGAAGTGTGCAAGACGGCTGGATAACACTAAACTCTGGAATCTAAAAACATATTTGTGGAAATCCAGAGAGAGGTTAAAGATGCGTACAAGAATGAAGCTTCTAGCTCTGCTGAAATCACAGACCTAAGTGCTAGTTTTGATGGAACGTGGCTAACTCGAGGTCACACCTCACTCATCGGTGTAGGGTGTGTTATAGATATGCTCACAGGATATGTCGTTGACTTTGAAGTGATGAAAAAGGTGTGTCGTCATTGCTCTGTAGCAAAAAATAAGTTAGGCGAGTCAAGTGCTGAATTCAGCAAATGGTATGAAGGACATAAAAGCGAATGTGATATAAACCACTTGGGCTCATCTACATCGATGGAAATGGAAGCTGCATCAACGTTATGGAAAAGATCCACATCACTCGGATTTCGTTATATCACAGTTTTATATCCGATGGTGACTGTAAAGCGTTTCATTACTTAGTTGAGAAAAAAGTGTACGAGCCGGATGTTGTGATAAAAAAGGAAGAATGCAAAAATTATGTCAGTAAGTAGTTAGGAACAGCTTTGAGATCTGCTGTTAAAGATTGTCGTGCTCAAGGTATTTCTTTAGGTGGTAATGCTCATGGTAGTTTGAAAGAAGACACAATTAAGAAATTAACCACTTACTACCTAAAGGCTATTTTGAGAAACAAAGGGGATGTGAAAGCTATGAAAACAGCAATATATGCTACTTTGTTGTATAGCATTTCTACAGATGCTAAACCTCAGCATTCAAAGTGTCCTGTAGGTATAAACTCTTGGTGTTTCTACCAATCTGCGATTGCTAACGGTGAAAAACCAAGCAATCATGCACTCAAGAGCCAAAACATTATGACCACCTGTCAATAACGAGTTGGCCCATCTTTGGTTTGCAACACAGTTTCAACCCGCCTTGGCATGGATGCCACAAATCCTTGGTAGATGGCCGGAGACAGATTGTACCAGATGTTTAAGCAACAGACACGCAAATTCGAGATATTGCGAATTGGGGGTCTTTGAACTTTGGGCTGCCGTCCCATGACATCCCAAATGTGTTCCATCGGATTGAGATCCGGTGAGTTAGGTGGCCAGGTCATTAACTGGTATTCAGCATCATGTTCCTGGAACCACTCCAACACAATTTTAGCCTTATGACAAGGGGCGTTGTCTTGTTGGAACATTCTATTTTCAGCTGGAAAAACAGAGGTCATGTAAGGGTGCAACTGGTCCGCAATGACGTTCAGATACCATGTAGTATTCATGGTCTGCTCTACCACAACCACGGGTCCCAGAAACGCCCAAGAGAACTTCCCCTAAAGCATGATACCTCCACCACCGACCTGTGTATGACCTGTGGCCATTGAGGGAGCAACTGTTCACCTGGAAGATGGCGTATCCTGACTCGGCCATCAGCGTGATGAATGACAAACCGTGATTCATCTGACCAGGCAACTCTCTCCCACTGATCCATGGACCAGTTGCGATGTTCCCGGGCCCAGCGCAGGCGCAGTTGGCGATGACGCTTGGTCAGCAAAGGCACACGAGTGGGAAGTTTGCTGCGTATCCCCATATCAGTGTGCTCCGATACTATTCTACTTGACCCTGCATTGTATTGGGCTGTCAGCTGAGCGACTGTCTGGCTCCGGTTTTGCTTCACCATGCGAGACAGTCTCTGACGATCTTTCTTTGTTAAAAGCGTGTGGACGTCCAACACCGTGTCGTCTACTGCTGGTTTCACCGTCATTCGTCCAATTTGCATAAGTACTAACAACTGTAGATCGCGAACAGCCCACGAGTCCTGCAGTTTCGGAAATACTTGTTCCGAGCCTTCGAGCCATTGCAATCTGTCCTCTATCAAAATCGCTTAGATCCGCAGCCTTTCCCATCACACACAGAAGCAAGTGAAATAATGATTCTTCAGACTCTCCAGCAGCAGTTAAATACCACTTCCACCTGATCACGTGCCTTCCACGTCATACAGGCAAGTTCATTGCAAAATGTAGGGGTGGTCATAATGTTTTGGCTCTTGAGTGTAAATTAAATGTAGGAACACCAATAAATAAAAAGTTCCTTCCAAGAATTCTTCCAATTTACCAAAGACTTGCATCTAATGAATTGTTAGAAAGGTGTATTTGATGTGGAACACAAAATGCAAACGAAAGTTTGTATAGCATGATTTGGGCAAAGTTTCCAAAAGAAATTTTTGTGAATAAAAGACGTGTTAACCGGTCAGTAACAGAAGCTGTCTGTGAATTCAATAAGGGTACGGTACGTACCATAATAGAAACACAGAAAGCATTAGGTGGCCACTGGAGTTTCTCCACACAACTTGCTACTATCTTAGATTGTCGAAAACGACAATTTCGAGAACATCGTCAAAATGCCAGTAATAAGCTAGCTCTTAAGCTTATTAAAAAAGCTATATATAGAAAAGAATTATTAGCTAAGAGAAGAGAAGGAAAGACTTATGGCGCAGGCCAATTTTAAAACAAAACTGTTTTGGAAAAATAGTGCATTTTAGATTCAACATGTTTTACTTTATTTTATAATAGATATTGAATTAAACAGCAAATTAATTTTAAAAAAGCTTTTAAAATTTCTATTGAACATTTCATATACTTTCATTTTATGTATTTCATTTATTTTTTAATACATTTAATACATGTTTCTTGCAAAAATAAGTCAGATAATGATATTTCCTATTTTTCGTAATTTTGGGGTCAGACAGGCTTTTTATAAAAAGCTTACATTTTTGTTTAATGTTTTAAAATTGAATTGCATTATGCTTTATTTTAAAGGTATATATCTATACAATATATTAATAAATTATTAAAAAGTTTAGATATTGTTTTGATATTTATTTACTAATTTGTATTCTTCAAATTGCTTTTTATCAGTTTGATTTTTTTCATGAAAACACGATCTTTAAAAGTACAAAACTTCAACAGATATTTATCAAACAACTTAAATTTTGGTCTGTATGTGTATTACAATGTGCTTAATAAAATTAGGGATCCATTTTCCAATATTTTGATTAGAAAAAAGGAAAACGTAGCAGAAATCATGCTTTCTTAGCTTTTTATCCATTGTTGTATACATTTTAATTTTTTTTCCAAAAATAGTTTGTTTATTGCAAAATCGATCCCTAAAGTTATTTCTAATAGTCATATAAGCCAAAAAAATTTGGAATACAATAATAATATTGTAATTATTGTATTCCAATAATTACAATTATTATTACAGCAATAATAATTGTAAAAAAAAAATTTGAAAATCATTAAAAAATTTTAATTTTTAAAATTTTTATTAAATTTAGCTTTATTTTTCATGGTAAAATTTCTTTGTTCAATAGTAACTGTAAAAATATACTCAAAGGGTATTTTAAAACCCTTAAATAAAAAAAATGAAAAAAGGTGCCGAGAGTCCTCTTAATTGTATTAAAGGTAACTAAGCATAAATTTCGAAGGCTATTTTCTCCAAATTGACTGGCCTTTCAGCGTTAATACATTGAGGGTTGAACACCCTAATGGAGTACTACTATTATACAAGTCTCGTCCCAAAATGAATTTTCTTAGTCGTGCCCTCCCCTTGTTAGCTGAACTATTCTTGAGAATATGCAAAGATTTCTCAATAGAATTCATGTCTGGTTAATTAACAGGCTAATGATGCACTTTTATTTTATTTTATCGCATAAAATGGAATTGCGACTAGAAGCCAAATCATGTTGAAATGCTCCGTCAAATGTTTCCATGGATGGAAGAATTCTTCTCCGTAATATTTCTATGTATTTTTGACATACACTCATGTCCATATATATAAATTAAGTATAATGAAGTTCAGGCAAAGAAAGAGACAGAAGCAAAACAAATTTGACTTATTGGTAAAGTCTATTTATTAAACAAAAGGTAAAGAGCAAAAAAGATGCTATATGTTTGACATAACTAATAAAAATTGCGATTTTTACTCCCTGGAGCAAATTTTAAAAAAGAACCTATTTACAAAAAATAGTATGATGGTTAATGCGGAATATGTCTCCCGGACGATGCAATACAAGCCTCACAACGCCTGCGCATGCTGAGTATCAAATTATCAATCTGATCTTGGGGAATATTACACCACTCATCAAGCAATGCCCTCCGAAGTTCCGGTAGACAGGTGGGAGGGGGTTGACGGGCTGCAATTCGTCGGCCAAGCATATCCCACACATGCTCTATTGGATTCAAGTCCGGTGAGTATGCTGGCCAATCCATACGCGTGATATCCTCCGATTGAAGGCATTCGTCTACAATGTTTGCACGGTGAGGACGGGCGTTGTCATCCATAAACAGAAACTCAGTACCCATGGCGCCCCGAAACAAACGTATATGTTGTTCCAGAATGACATCCCGATAGATGTGGCCTGTCATCGCTACAATCTGAACATGCAGGTCTGTTCTGGAACCAAGAATAATTCTTCCCCAAACGAGCGATCCTGCACCACCGTAACGGTGTCGCTCAATGGTGTTCTCTTGGTGGTAATGGGTACCTGGCGCTCTCCATATGAAAGTCCGGCGAGAATCAGACTGCAAACTAAACCTGGACTCTTCGGAAAACATTACACAAGACCACTGTTGCGGTGTCCACAATGCATGCTCTCTACTCCAGGTTAATCGCAGGCGACAGTGAGTTGCGGTAAGGGGAACACATCTGACAGGCCTACGAGCATATAGACCAATGTGCCCTAAGCGTCTGTACACGGTCTGCCTTGAAACTGTCGTACCGGTAGCTGAAGAGAGCTGACGAGATAGGTCTGATGCTGTGCTCCGTCTGTTTCTTTTGGCAGTAACTGCCAAATACCGGTCCTCATTCGGCATTGTAACTTGGGGGCGACCTGTGCTGTAACATCTACTCACATTACCATCATCTTGGAATCGTTGCCAAAACCTGAAGATGACACTCTGGGCGATTCCAAGTGTCTAGGATACTTCCAGCTGGGTATGTCCACATTCCAGTCATCCGATAATTCTACCACGTAAAAAATCATCTAAATGCTTCCATTGTGCCATAACTATGCGGGTTTTGCACTGAAAGGCTTTTAAAGCGCTTGTGGACAATTTTAGTTCTTTGCCACCATTCCTTATATACCCCTCTCTTACACTCTTGTCATTGTGACGTACTATCCGCGCCATCTGGTGGTTTCCTGTAATTTGTATATTCTTCTTCAAGATGTGTGTAATAATTCTACAGTTGAAATTTTTATTTTAGAGTTCAATTTCTGTGTGTTTCTGAATTATCCTTAATTTATGGACATGAGTGTAATTCATCATGCCTTAAAAAGGAATTAAGCTTCCAATGCCATTTGTTATGGAAAAAACCCATAAACATCTGTTTAGAAGGATGTTTTACAGTCTGTTGTATATCATCTGGCAGCATTTCAAATTCACTTCGTCCAACTACACTTTATTAGTATCCCTGCATTTTATCGCTGAAAATCACCTTCTTCTAGTCGTTAGCAGTCCAGGATCGGTATTTTTGGCTAATGCTGAACCTTTTTTTCATTATTTTCTGAGTTAGAAATTGCTTTTTATGTGGTCTCGATGCCTTACGGGCTAATTTCCAGAACCCTTTTCTGTACAGTTGAGAGAGACTCACTTCAACACAATTGAGAGGGACTCCTCGAAGATCTGTATTTGTCTTAATTTGATTTATTTTGTTATTTCTTATTAGAATTTTATCAGTTCTTGGAGTAATTTTCCGCCTAAGCCCACATTTTCCTTTTCTTTTTGGAGACGATGATCAGGAATCTTGAGATGTTCTTAAAATTCTTGAAACACTTGATTTGTACACACCAACTACCGTAGCTATATCTCTCACAGTTGTAGAAGTGTGTTCATTACGAGTGATTAATTTAGAACGTTTCCTTTGAGTAATATTCATCTCTTAACAAGCAAAACGTGTTACGTGGAACTCAAAATTATAACCACCAGCTACCACACTGAAAGGTGCACTACTAATGTACTCAAACCTGTAAATTCTACTCAATGTCGATCCGTCACATTATTTCTGAGCCAGTTTAAGGTGGTTCGTGACATAACTGGTAATCACATATCAACTCAGACAAGAACAAAATGTTTGTCCCAACTAATTCGAACAATAGAGTAATATTTATTTCGAAATGGAATGTTTGTAAGAATAGCATGTTAGGATAAAAATAAAAGATATGTCATTTATAACATTTCAAAAATCAGCATGTGTGTACATTAAGGGACATAAGTGTATTCAAAACATGAGGGAAATAATTCGACATATCATTATTTATTATTTCTTTTTATCAAAACAGGTATTGGTACAAAACTTAGAAATTATAAAGGCAAGTAAAATTTTTAATTAAAATTTATAAAATGAAAAAATTGAATAGAACTTTTCAACCCATAATAATAGAGGTACAAAAGCGTTATTCTCTGCCAAAGACACAATGTGTAATTTTGAGCCAAAATAACATATACTGCTCTATTCTGCACGTACAAATCAGTAATAAAAACAGGTTGTGACGGACCTATACGCGGTTCTACTAACCCCTTGAGGACTCTTTAAAGAAAAAATTCAATTCAACCAACTTTCACCGAAGCTAAGAAAACGTGATTATGCAAATTAAGTTTATTATATAAATTCTGTATTCTCGCGAGTTTTGGGAGTTAGTGATGTGTGGATCGTGGGTTAGTGAAGTTGTGACGGATATATGCACGGTTCCACTAATCCCTTCTTATATCTTTAAGGTAAATATTTATTTCAACCAACCTTCATCGAGTAAGAGAACGTGAGTATGTAAATGAGGTATATTATATAAATTCTGTTTTCACGATTTGGCGGTGAGTTGTTGACACGTTGTTGTTGGCACGCTGAAGTTGATACATTGGAATGTGCAAGTAGGAGTTAACATAAAGTTCGAGAATTCGTTGTTAGTTGAAGATTGAAAAGGAGTGGAATTAGTTAAAGATTACAGAGCGTGGAGCCAACGACATTTGAACAAGCCGAAGAGAGCATCTGCAAGTTTCCAGTGTAGAATCCAAGGCATGAAAGTTCAAGTACTGTGCGTTTGATTAAGTAGAAGCTAGTTTATACGTGTGTTATATTTGAGCGTATTTAAGCTGTCTCAGATTCAGTTGAGGGTCTGTAGCAGTATCCCCGTGTTATAGAATCTCACCTCCACGCTCTACTATACATCAGCAACCTTAATTAGAATTGTATTGTGTCTGATTGTTAATAAGAATTAATAAATTAATTAGTTTGAAAACATGTCTGTGGATTATTCTGTTTCTCCCACACATCTAGCCGGGTTTACAGGTAGACAAAGGGTTCAGACGTAAGAGGGAACCAACCATGGTCACAAAGTGTGGATCAAGAGTTGATGTGTGGATCGAGAGTTAGTGATATGTGAATCGAGAGTTAGTGATGTGTGGATCGTGAGTTATTGAAGTGAAAAGCTAAGATTATTAAAGTGAGAATTATAGATATCCAAAGTGAAGATCACTTGGATGTGAGCTGATCAAGACAGCTTGTAGAGTTAAAGACCTTAACCGTAGGACACCGGACTGGCAAGAGTTCAGGTATTGTGCGTATCATTCAAATAGAAGTTAGAAACTAAATTGCTAGGACACGTCTGAGTTAATAACGAGCTTGTATAGGTTACCGTAGAGATTAGTTGAATGTCTGTAATATTATTTCCAGGCTAACTGGTCTCACGACCGCGCTCTTAATAGTGATCAAACTATCTTAAGAATAGTCAGTACCCCCTATACCGCTAATGTTAAATTGAGCTACACTGCTGGTCACCGTAAATGCAACACCCGGAAGGAAGCACGCAAATAACATGAAATTTACAACATGCATTAGCGGAGGTGAGATAAGCAAATGTTTAGAATTTCAGCGAAGACACACATCACGCACGCCTGTGGCGCCACCTCAAAGGGCTATTTAAGGCTTGGAGATTTTGACGGTTTCAGGTTAGGCAATTGTGTTTTCTTGTGTTTTTTTTCAAAAAAAGATCAGTTATGTCTCAGAAAACAGCGATCAGCTTTTGATCAAGTATCCGAGTTCGACAGATAAAGGATAATGGTCTACCGAGATTGTGGATTATCTTTCAGGGAAATCGGTAGTCGTGTTGGACGAAACCATACAACTGCAATGCGGATATACAACCGTTGGATGCAGGAGGGTACGACGGACCGACGTGGTCGATCGCATCCACCTCAGTGCACCACTTCACGTGAGGACAGGCAAATTGTGCGCATAGCAGTGATGGATCGCTCAGTCACATCACGAACCATAGCACAGCACATTGAGTCTGTAAGGCATCATTCAGTGTCTGCGCGTACCATTCGACGCCGTTTACAGCAGAGTGGTCTGTCCGCGAGACGTCCATTACTTGGTCTACCCGTGACGCAGAACCACAGACGTCTCCGCTGCCAGTTTTGCGATGAAAGAAGGATGTGGGTGTTACTGACGAGTCACGCATCTGTCTGCAACACCACGATGGTCGGATTCGAGTCTGGAGACACCGTGGAGAGAGGATTCTGAACAGCTGCTTTATGCACCGCCACACTGGACCTGCACAGGGTATTATGGTATGAGGCGGTATTGGATATCACTCTCGCACTCCTCTAGTACACATTGCCGGTACTTTAAACAGCCAGCCGAGGTGTTGGAGCTAGTTGTCCTTCCTTACCTTCAGGGCTTGGCCACAGCTATATTTCAAGAGGATAATGTGCAACCCCACTTGACGCATTGTCCAAAGATTCTTCGTCAATCACCAGATTGGATTGCTTCCCTGGCGGTCTCGCTCTCCGGATAATTCACCGATAGAAAACATGTGGTCCATGGTTGCTCAATGATTGACCCAGATTACACCCCAGCTTTCACACCAGATCAACTTTGGCAACGTGTGGAAATTGCTTGGTCTGATGTACCCCAAGAACACATTCAAAGTCTCTTTGAATCAAAGCCGAGGCGTGTGGCAGCGGTGATCTCCAACAATGACGGCTACTCTGGCTAGTGATTCTGGCAGGAACCACACTTCACAGAAGTCTATAAATTTAATCATTTGATACTTGGTCAACATGTTATCTACAAAATAAATTTTGTTGTTCTATCTCTTGTCTTTCTTGGTGTTGCATTTACGGTGGCCAGCAGTGTATTTTATGTACCTTTTTCTCAGAAAATGCTCAATATAAAAACTTCAAATTTTATCTGTGTATTAATTATACTTTTATATTTATACTGAAGTGACATTTTTTAAATATATTGTTAAGTTTTTTTCAAAATCATTCAAACGTAAAAGTGTGTCTATGAAGTTTTTTGAAAATTGTCATTTTTTTCACGATAACTGACTTTTACAAAAAAAATTTAGGAATTTAAAAAAAAGCTCACTTTAGTATATATAGTTACATATCAGTTATGTCCACGGAAATGTGCAAGAGGATCCTATCAGTAAATTCTGAGGAAAAGGAACACGCAGTTTGAAATTTTTGATTTTGAGATAAATGCATTTTTAGTATGAAATGTCACTTCCTCACAAAAATTAGGAATTACAACATGTATTTGTCACATTTTATTACACATTACCTTATCCTTCATTTATTTTAAGACTTTTTGCTTCCTATTTTACTTAAATTGCCCAGAAAATACATACATAGCATTTTTCAATTTTCGTTTAACGAGATGTTTTATAATATTTACATTATTTTTCTCAAAATCTGTATCAATTTTTGAAGAAGTTTTATCTATGATGTATTACAAACATCAAAGTTGAGAATAGAACATCATGAATGCCTTGTAATAATGTATTGATATGTGAAAGTAAGGATTTGGGAATATGTGATTATGCGACATTTCTAAAGTTTACATTAATGTTTTGTATATTTACATGCAGACAGTAATTTTAAAGTACCAGATCTCAAACGTTTTTCAAAACTGGTCAAATGATTTCTAAAACAGTCAAAATAATACTGTTTTTATGCTTTTAAACAGGAAATTTATGTATTTTTATTTATATAACAAGCTTTACATGCAACGAAAAAAAAAAGCACATGTCAGATGTGTATGTACCTTTTATGGAGAAACTTTTTGAAAACTAAAACTTAAAAACTTGTCTGTGTGATAAATAAACATTTATATTTATACTGATGTGAAATCTTTCAAATATACTTTTTAGTTTTTTCAAAACATACTTTTGCGTGGCATCACTGTGAATTTTTTAAAAATTGTCGTTTTTGTCACTTTATTTGGTCTATAATCAAATATTTAGGGAATATTTTCAAACTCTCACTTCTGTATACATAGTTACATATCAGTAATATGCAGTGAAAATTGCAAGTGAATTTATTCAGTAAATTCTGAGAAAAAAGAATATGTAATTTTAAAAATAACATTGGGAAAATTGCATTTTTACCATAATATGACACTTCATCACAAAAATTATGTATTACAACATGTATTTGTCCCATTTTATTAAAAATCAGCATTTTTTCAATGTATTTTCAATAAAATAGGAAACAAAAAACTCCCAGAAAATAATACATAGCATTTTTCAGTTTTTATCCAACAAGATATTTTGTAGATTTGCATCAATTTTCTCAAATCCTGTATCAATCTCTGAAAGTTTTAGCTTTCATACATAACAAATATCCAACTCGACAATGAAGTATCATAAATATAATGCATAAAAATATATAATTATAGTTTGGTATGAATTTATGGTTACTTTTTGGTTATACCTGATTTTACGACATTTCGAAAGTTTTCATTGGGTTTTTGTAAAGTTTTCATTAGGTTTTGTTGTTACAGACAATTTCTAAGTTGTAAAATTTAAAAATTACTCTTAACTGGACAAATGATTTCTGAAACAGCCAAAATAAAACTGTTTTTACGTTTTTAAACATGACATTTATTTGTTTTTCTGTACATAACAAACTTTTCGCAAAGGCAATAAACATGACATTTGATGTATCATCTCATACCTTTTTCTCGGAAACTGTTAAACATAAAGACTCAAGATTTTGAATGTATATCAATTAGACATTTATATTTATGCTGAAGTGAATATTTTTAAATATATTAACTAGTTTTTATAAAAAGACAAATTTTAGTTCACCGAGCAACATGAATTAAATTAAAATTGTCATTTTTTGTCCTGTTTTAAGAAGACTTCAATACATGCATACAGTAAATTTACACAATTTTAAAAATATAAATTTTAGAAAAAAAGTAATTTTTGGACCAAATGTGGGGGAGGGGTCCTAACTGGGACCCCTCTCCCTCTGTCCTGCGCGTCTCTAGGTGTGGGGGGAACGAAACATCACCAACAAACGCCATAATAACAAATAGATTTATTCAAGTTCTGAACAAACACTTAAACAATCACTAGTTAAGTTATAAGAACAAACCTAGGAGTGATCTCTAAAACTTCGATTAATCCTAATACTCAATTCTAAGTAAACCTGACTACCAGAAATGGATAAGGAGAACAATCACTAATGACCTCAGACCGATTCTAAATCTACTATCTTAAAACTTCAATCTAATAATTTAATCTCAGAGATACACCTTTTAACGTGTGCTAAGTTTGTGAAGTTAATTCTCCAATGTTCAACTTACTTGAGAGCTTCACGGCTCCTTCTCCCTCTTACATCTACAAAGCCTATATATATATATATATATATAGACTTTATATAATCTAACTAATTAACATATATCTATCTCTTGTTTTTCCTGAAAGGCTGTTAATTAGTATAAATGCTAGCCCCAAAGTTTCCCCGACAGGATTAGTCAGAATATCTCGCGAATTGCCCCGTCACAAAATACTTACCTTGAGAAAAAAGGGGGAGGTGGCATGAGTTATTATCCAAAAATGTTATGAAATTTTAAAATATTCATGCTTCCCCATCAATTTTCTTAGTGTTGGTTAATAATTTTTTTTAAAATTATTTTTTTAATGAAAAAGCAGGTTTTTACACTTTCAGTAATTTTACAACCATTTTCTAGTATATGTTGGTTGCAATACTGGAACTAAATGACACCATAAAATAATGTCGTTTAGCCATGTTTAACTTTTTCAGAAACAATATTTTTATTATCATGTTAGCAAATAACTTCGTCCACGTTTTTATTAGAATTCTTATAAACAAGTTATAAAGGCTTTAAAACTATTATCTTCTTATAATAATTGTAAAATTTTGAAGTAAAGACTTTTTCCAATAAAACACAAAACAATTACAAAGTTCCAAACTTCAAAGTAAAATTACAAAGATTTAACGACATTTAGAAACTTCTCTCCAAAAGTAGGTAGTGGCCGCGGTGGTCAAGTGGTCTAGGCATCGGATCATGGCTAGCGTGTCATGAGTTCGAGCCCAGTACCACTAAAGATCAGCCGTGTAGGAGAGCGATGCACGTTAAATCTGTCGAGAGCTCAAACGTCCTCCCGTTGGTGTGGTAGTTAGGAGAGGGGTGCCAGCTCAGGTGTCGTCCGCGTCACTTGGCCATGGTTCAAAATTACGCAGCCGTCGCCAAAAGCCCTCGTGTTGCTAATCAGTGTGACGTTAATATTCACTCACTCACCCAAAAGTAGGTAAACAAAGTAACAGTTAAACTGGCAGTTAATCTACAGTTTATAGTGTATAATTAAATGAAAAAATATACTGGCTTTACAACTGCTTCCCAGATTTAAAAGGCTAATATTTACACGATTATTTGTTAAGAGTTGGCGTGGCAAAACAGCTGATTATTTTTTAAAGTCATTTTGACATACTTCTCATTCATAAATTAGCATATATATTATATCCCTGGAAAGGTCATGAATTGGAGATTTTAGAAATAGGAAAATCTCAAAATGGATAACCTGAAGATTTTCAGCCTACTGACTGGTCTTAATTGGATTATTATTATGCTTGTGTTGATAAGGGCGGCAATAAAATAATTTGAGTGAAACATGTCTTCTGATCAATTAGCTGCTCTCACACTTCTAGCCGGGTCCGAGAGTAGACAAGGGGGATTAGAGGAAGGTAGGCATAGCCGAACATCACAAGGTAATAGAGTTGGATCCATCTGAAATACAACAGGTCATTCGCAGTTTATGGAAATGATTTTGTGTAATTCATTTTCTCGTTTGCATTTTGAGGTAAAACTTTAGCAACAGAATAATCGTCTACCAAGTTTTCTTTTGATTGGAATGTAAAATAAAAGATTTAGTTTAAATGACCCTTAAAAACGATGTATCTCTCGAAGGTTAATAATTACGCTTTCCAAGGAAAAATATTCGTATCAACAAATTAAAAAGTGGTGTAAAAGTCTCGGTTGTTGCATTTCAATCATAGGTATTTTTAATATTTTAAATTTGAAAGGAACAAACGTCTTTCAGAAAGTAAAAATGAAAACATGAGCACAAAACTTCATCGTAAGACTGTTTGCAGGCAAATATCAAGAAATTGTTCCTAAACGAAAATCCACCGACTGAAAGATTTATTGCATAGAAACTGGAATGTCTTTCGAAACTGTAATTAAATCCTTCATAAGGGTTTAAAGTTGAAACAGTTGTTTAAACCTAAAGTTCGTCTCCCTTTTTTTAAAACATATTGCTGAAAGAAAAGCAACATGTAGAAAATTATGTAAAAAATACATAGCTGCTGAAAAAGGAAATGTGGGGTATTACTCGATGGTGTATGGGTATATTTAAGTAACTGTAGTAAAAGAAGATCAATTTTCTATTGCTCAACTCGCGGGAATGAATGTACAAAATTTCTTTAAAAATGTACATTGAATTTCACAAAGGGATTCATGATAGTTGCAGGATTTTATAACAACAGCAAATTAAAAATTAAAAATTCTCAAATAACGCCAAAAGCCGCCCATCCGGTATAGTGGTCAGTGAAGCTGTCTGTGGTGCCGTAGGGACTGGGTTCGAATCCCGGAGAAGGCATGGATGTTTGTGTTGTAATCCCTCGTCTGTGTTCTATGCCCTCGTGTTATACATTGCGTGGTGCACGGAGTTTATAAATGTTAAAAAAAATAACGCCAAAATTAATTCACTCTCTACTATCAGTAGAATATTTTAGAACCAATTTTTGAAGAAGAAATTCCAACTAGTGGTATGGAAAGGATGTTGATAATGTTGAGCTTCGTATGGACAAAGCCTCTAGTCAAACGTGTAATTCAACTGTCGCTTATTTAACAAAGAAAGAAACAGGAGTAAAATGTATCCCATTTGATGAAATACCTGTAAAATCACCCTACGGTTATGCAATGGACTTTAGTGCTTTCGTTTTTTTCAAACGAGCCTTATGAAAACGGCATACAAGAACACTGAACGGACTTTGGAAAACGGTTCAAGAAGAATGGAGTAAAATTTGAATGACAGTATTAAGAAAAAGTTTACTTTCATGAAAAATTCGAGCTAGAGCCATTATCACGGGAATCAGACGGAAGTAAATTTTCACCAAAAATACGGTATTTATTGATAAAAATTTATATTATGAAAATCGTTTCCATAAAGTGCGAACTACCTTCTGTAGTGCTGAAAGTTAGACTATCTCTGCTTAATTCATTAAAGTTTGGGAATGGCTAGCATGCTTGTGAAGACTACGATTAAAGAAATATAATCCTCCTCTTATGTAATCAGAATAAATTGCTGAAAGAAACATTCTAAACAATATTAGTCGATATACAGTAAAAAAACTGCGATAAAAATGTTTCAAACGTCTGGTAGTGTGATAAATGCACCAAAATGTGGCGGCTCAAAAAGTTGACTTGTAGAAAAGTTGTCAATATTGTTCAAGTAAATCAACAAATTTCTTCAAGTATTATTTCAACAACATTCAAGATAGACTAACAAATCAATTTATCATAAACCATCAGTATAATTCTTCATCAGACGTTATGAATCTAGAATAGCCAGAAGAAAACTGTATGGGAGAGAGACAACGGAGCATTTTTCTATATTAACTAAGACGTCTGAGTACTTTTAATTTGGTCTAATAGGCTTCAAGTATTTATATAACTACACTTGAAAGAAATTCGCCTAGTATTTTTAATGAGTTATAAATGAATATAGAGCTTTAGAATTTTTATAGAATTTATTTATAATAATTTAGTTTTGAAAAGTTAAAATAATTCTCACATTAACCGAATGTTGTCGAAATCTCATTCCAAATTTATAATAATTTATTATTTAAAAAATAATACCCCCCTTTTGCCTTTAAGTTACAACTTTTACTTTACTTTAAACTAAAAATGCAAAATAGAAGAAAACAATTTTTTTTATATATTTCACTATGCAGCTTTTTTATATACTGTTTATCGATTTAAGTATCTGTGTATCCGATAAGTTTGACATAATCGCATATTATTAACAAAATCGAAGTATTCATAAATGTCATTGGTCTATATATAACAGCCAAACAATTTGATTTCATTCAATTAAAAAAAGCGAACATTTTATAGCTGAAAAACAATTTAAGTATGAACTGTAGATATTATCATTCGAAAAAAAGTTACTTACTTGCACATAACTTTGACAGTTAGGAAAATGATGTGGTCTAAAATCGAGATGCCGTACACTTAATACGATGCCAAATCCTAAAGGTGGTTGGAGTATGATGGTGCAGTTCATTCCTCCCATAAATGAATGGTGTCTAGAAGATTTCAAAATACCTGATGAATTAGAGCTTTCGGATCCCAAATTCCATATTCCAACAGTAGTGTTACTACACAAATCTTCAATGTATGCTAGAAAAAAAATATATATAAGTAAAAAAATATATCGTAATCTTTATCTAAGAAAATGGTAACTTATGTATAGTAGCATTTGATTTGTTTCTGGGTGAGAGTGAGTGAGCGAATATTAACGTCGCACTCTTCAAGTACTGGAGAGCTTTTGGCAACGGACCTCGGAATTTCGAGCCATGGTCAAGTGACGAAGATGGCACTGGCACCCCTTCTCCTAATTACCACACCAACGGAAGGACGTTCGAGCTCTCGTATACGGCGTATCTTCAACGGTACAAGGCTTGAACTTATGACAAGCCGCCCACGAGTCAGTTACCTTGAACACTAGGCTGCCGCGTCCATAATTAGTTTTGGGGAATGAAAGCATAGGAAATTTACATTTAGTTGCTTATTATAACATTTTAAATTTCATTTAAAATGGTTAAAAGGGAAATTTGGTTTTCGAAATACATTCCTGTTCTCCCTCTAGGCTTCTCTTGTTGATAACATGAATTGTAATTTTCCTATGTTATTTTGTTATGTTTCTGTGTAATATATTTGTATCATAATATTATATCATTTTTATAAACTTCAGAAATAACTGTCTATTTAAGTTTATTGAATAATCGTAACATAGAAGTATTTCGAATTATGACATTTTTATCGATTTCATCAGGATAATATCAGAAAATTTATAACAAGTTTTCTTTTTTTAATTAAATATTCAAATAAAGAAGGAAAAAAAGGAGAGAAAATTTAAAACAGTGTTAAAAGGCATTCTAAAAACAACAAAAAGGTTGAACTGAGGCTTGAGATTCTTATAAATAAGAGTGAATACATAAAATTATATTTATAGAATATAATACAATAGTTGAAAGCCCAGTGGCTGAGTGCTTAATATATTATGCTTCCACACCACAGGTCCGAGTTTCAAACCCCGGGGTGGGCAAGGTTGATTCAGCGTTTCATCTCTTCAGTGGGTCGATAAAATGAGTACCAAGTTTGCTTGAGAACTTAACACTGGGGTTTTGTGTCAGTCTGACCACTTGACCGGAACATCTGCTCATGCACCTCAGGGCTGAAGGTCGCGTATACTGAGTTAGGCACACAGTAGGCCTTGGTCCTCATGGGATGTGTTGCGCCACTGAGTTAAGTTAATACATATAGTTATAAAAAATAACAATGGAAATAAAACTAATTTTTTAAAATAACTCCAGAATTTAATAAGTATTTATATAGATATATATATCTTTATCTTCTGTACATAATAAAAACCAGAAATAATTAGTTTCTTTTTTACAAAAGGGGAAAAAAAGCAAATAATCTAATCAATAAAAACTGACGCGTCTGGCGAAATACCACAAATAAGTATAAGTAAATATTAAAGACATACAAGAGAAAAAAAATTAACGCATTTCCCCCCAAAATTAACGCATTCTGGTAAAAGTTATCAGTTAAACTAAAAAGAGGTGGATTTTTCTTACCTGTTTCATAATGCCCTGAAGCAAACTGAAAGAGCACAAAAATAAATAAAATTAAAAGCTTACAGAATTTCATTTGAATGTATCAGAGTATATGTCTGAAAAGGATCTACGGAGAGTTGAAGCTAAACAATATGATCAGTTTATTCATATCTTTTTGAGTTTATCTAAGTATTGTGATTGTCAGATTGTAGTTCAATCAAATATCGAAGCTCGGATTTTTTTATTATTATCTCTACGTATATTTCAATGTGACATAGATAAAGAAAAACTTGTTTCATCAGTTCGTGATCGATGAATATGACCGAGATAGAGAATAGATTCACTTTCTATGGTTTGAAGATAATTATGTTAACATCTACAGTAAAATCTAGTGTGGAAAAAGAAGTTGACTAGCATCAAATAATAATAAAAAACTAGTGTTTTAGAATAAAACCCTTGTCTTAAAATTTTGAAGAAAGTTAATTTATTGTTACATAATATGCAAGAAATTATGTGTTCTAAAACAAATATAAATATATAGTAAGTTTTTATAAAAGTTTAAATAAAAGTGCACTCTGAGAGACATTTTAACATTTTTTAAGGGTTGCAACTTCATGAAAAAAAATGAAACTTTAACTTTCTATTGGCATAAAAATTTAACTTTTTCTACTTCTAATACAGTTTAAAAAATTTGCTTTAGCTAAATTATAGACATATATTACTTTTTTTAAGAAATTGTTTGTAACTGAAAAGCCAGTTTAGTCTTTAAATTTTAATTTCTCAAAAGTTCAAATTTCAACACAAAAATAATATCTTTGAAAAAAGTGCTCCTTCATTTACATATTCCCCATTCCCGTTAACTTAATTTCACTGGCTTAGGGAATCCTGGGTATAGGCCATGCATCAAAAATTTCTTGGCGGGGGAAGGGGAGGGGCTTTTAAGGTCTCCTTAATATTTTACGATTTTTTCCTTACACTCGTTGGGATCCCTGTAGCTTGGTGGCCCCGTATCATTGATACTGCTTCTAAGATTTTTGTCCTAAGCTTTTATTCTATCTATTCTTCTAAGGATATTGGAATTTCATCAGTAAGATTCCTTTTACAATAACCTTTTATTTAATAAAACATATCGAGTTTCCATAAATTGATATCTAATATCAAGACATATCTAAATCACCTTTAATATCAATTATAAGGTTTCACATTTGTATTTAATATGCTTTTCAGTTGTAGAAAGGGGTTTATTGTCGGTATTTTTAAAATACCATGAAAAGGCTAGTGTAATGATTTTTACCAATACTAAGGATTTATAATACGATTTTTTTTTAACTTGACACTGTTGCGGTTTCTCTTTTTTTCTACCAAAATCAATAAAAAAAACTTCAATTATTTGAATACTTCAATTATTTGAATACTTCAAATCTGTGTTTCCCTCTCTCCTTGTGCTGTATTTTGGAAATATATATATACTCTTGAGATAGAAAAAGTCTGCGTTCACGTATTATTGCTTTCATAAAAAAAATTAAATAACCTGGAATTAAATTTTTTTTTTTAAATTATATTTTATTTAGTTCATTTCAAGCATTGAGAATAAGCAAATTCGGTTTGATTTCATAGCTTTTAAAATAAAGACACGTTTGTAGCGATACTAACAAAAATCAAGTATAAAAAGTCTCGGTTACTGTTTTAGTAGTTACTATAAAAATTATTTAAAAATGATAATGAATTATTTAGTAGCTCGTTGACCCGTCTTTTGAGAGCCTCCTGAAGTCGTTTCGGCATTGAATTAAAAAGACTAGAAGTTCCTTCAGCACTTATCTTCTCCCATTCCTCATTAAGAACACTCTTCAGGATATCTTTGCTAGATATATTGTGTTGACGAATCATCTAATACCTACGGTGTTCTATTGGATTCAGATCAAGTGACTGCAGAGGCGTGCGCATTTAATTTAGGACATTATACTACAAGAGCCAAAGCTTCACAATCTCAGCGGTATGCTTAGGATCGTTGTCGTGTTGGAAAGTAAACGGCGATCCTAGGCCGAGTTTGGTGGCTTTTTCCTTTAAATTGTTTCTTAGGATATCAAGCTAATCATGTTTGTTCATAATTAACCTGATCTACTCCAACTTGCCAACACCATTACTCACCATGCATTCCCACACCATAACATCAACGCCGCCGTGCTTTACCGTTGGTACTAAATGCTGTGTTTGAAGTGCTGTGAGAAGCCATAATGACGAGTAAGAAATGTCACAGCAAACAAAATGAATGCTTGAGTGGAAAGCTCAACCTTTTAAACACTCTCCATCTCTCTCTAAAAAAAAAAATTTTTTTTTTTTAGAGAGTTCTTGTCAAGATTTTATTTTGCAGTTGGTATCGGAAATTTTTTCCATGCTCCAATTGCACATTCTGAAGGTTGTAAGAGAATTTCCAACATGTCGTGAGTCTTGGCTCGGGGTAAATAGTATTTTCCATTGCGTAAAATTTGCTCCAACCTTACTTTGGTTGGCTCACCGTGCAACATTTGTTCTTGAAACAAACGGTTGTAAGCTTATAAAGGTTCGGGAGTTTTATGTAGACTTGATACCCTTCTCCAACATTGACATTTAGCTTTTGTCAAACACTCTTTGGGATGTATTGTCCCATCTCGTACGACGACTTTATCCAATTGTTTCACAATAAAATATTTCTCGGGTTCATCAAATAAATAAAAACAATTACAACAGCCTGGGCCTTCGGTATTTTTGTCTCTACTATAGATGCAATCCGAGATATGAAGCCCATGTTCGTTCTGTACCAACTTGACGGGAAGGGGATATCGGTTCAAGAGTTCTTGAAATTTCACAATACCTGCTAAACGTAGCAATCTTCGTCTATAAGGAAACAACTGTGAGGCATGTTCTTGCTGCACACCTGGGATAATAGTTTGCTCCAATTCAGAAATTAATGTTTTTAAAGAAGTCATAACTCTCTGAGTAATGAATGCTTACAATCAGGGAATACAAAGAGAGTTGTAAAACAACTGACTAAAGAGCCCAAAGTATTTTACACTATTCTATCTAATGCCTCCTCCATCTTTCAGAAGCAAATGAAATTTACACTCTATCTCTCTAAAAAAAAAAAAAAAAAATTTTTTTTTTTAGAAAGATAGAGTGTAAATTTTATTTTCTTCTGAAAGATGTTTCAAACTTTATTTGCTTCTGAAAGATATTTCAAACTTTATTTGCTTCTGAAAGATAGGAGGAGGCATTATAGAGGTCGTGTAAACGCACTCTGGATCAAGTCATACATCCTTTGCCAACGTTTACTATTTTCGTCCGTCATATGTATGGCCCGGGGTAAGTATTCTTTTCCATTCTCTAAAATTTGTTTCAATCTTGCTTCGGTGGGTTCACCGTGCACCATTCATTCTTGAAACACCATCGATTCCAATAAAACGTGAATCACACAATCATGAGGTGGCGCTTCTCCCCGAGAACACGGTAAGCAATCTTGTTCACAAAAGCATGGATCCGAAACGACTGACATGGTCTGGCACGATAAATTGAAAATAAAAAAAAATTTCAAGTAAACTTTCAAATGGCACCATAAACTAGACTAGTAAATGAGATGATGGTTATAGAAAGCTTTTAAACTTTTACAGTACACCCACTAAAAAAAAAAAAAAAAAAATTTTTTTTTTTTAGAGAAATACATTTCTTGTCTAGCTAGAGTTGTTCTCTTGGAGTGCTACGTGTATTACAATTGTCATTTTACTTTTCAGTTGTAATGCTCTTCTGACCCCCATGAGTAGTTTTGTCATCTACTCGTGCACTCAAACACAACTTTAATCAAAAATAACTCGGCTCCGGCTCACGAGACCCTCCTATGGGGGCAAGAGTTGTTTATAATTCGACAGGAGCCCACAATGCGCCACACAATTTCATAGGAATCCCGTCATTTACCTTTGAATTTTGTTTTTTTTCATTCATTACAGACCCTGGCTATGGGGGGTAAGGTCAAAGTATATAGAGCGTTGAAATCTACTGGCTCGTCTCTTTCATTTGACATGTTGCAAAAGCTTATCGGCTGGAAAAAATTTGAAATATTTTTCAGAAGCAAATAAAGTTTACAACCAATCTCTCTAAAAAAAAAAAAAATTTTTTTTTAAATACTTCCTCTTTGAGTTTAAACATTTTCTTTCCACTCAGAGTTTAATCATTTTCTTTCTACTTGGACAATTCATTTGGAGTTTTTCCAAGCTGGTAGGAGGTTACACATGGGTTGCTTGTCCCTCCCAGTTGAAATGTTTCATCGTTTCGTGGACCATTTCATCAGCTTGGTGTTCTTTTCCAACATAATGCATCACCTCGGGTATAATGGGGTCTAAATACAAGTAGGTGGCAAGATCTGTGGCTCCAATCGCCAACTCCCATCCGTGGTTGTCTCTCTCCAAATAGTCTTTGATCAAATGGTACTTTAGGAAATGTTCCAACTCGTCTTGAGCCACTCGCACGATATCACCGTGATCCCAACCATCGTCGTCTCTGAACAGGGAAGGAGAATGCTTCAAGTTTCGGACGACATCTGGGTAGGTAAATGATTGTAAGCTTCCCAGAGTCAGACGAATCTCGACCTGTTTATTGTCAAACGGACTTTGAAGGAAGATGCGACAAGGAACCCATTGGGATTGATAGCGCATCCATTCGATGGAAACGAGATAGTCGCAATTGGGTCTGGTAGCCATGACAAGAAAAAATGGATCAGCTGAGAATAAATGAGTAGAATGTGAGCTTGCATATAAAGACGAATTTTAATTTTTTTTTTTTTTTACATGGGAAAAATTTCCATGCTTACAATCTGAGATTGTTTCCATAAGGATGTTTGAAATTTGCAGTGTCCATTAGAGTACATCCTTGTCATCTTAGTGGTTAGTGACTGGTTCAAGCATGTTATAAATTGGCGCATCGTGTTTGGCAACAACTCCCAATGCAGGTACACCTTCATTTTCAGATTCGACAACATTTTCCATGTCAGAATCTATTGACAGATTCAAGCATATCTGTTATCAATTGACCCATCGTGTTGGGTAACAACTCTAATACGGGTACACCTTCATTTTCAGATTCGGCAACACTTTCAATGTCAGAATCTGAATGCAGGCCCGATTCCGTGTCGGAAGAGATTGCTTCAGTCATCCATAATGGTTCACCACTCAGTAAATCTCCAAAAATACGCAATGTGAATCCAGATGGACCACATCCAATACTAGTTTTATCTCGTTTACACAATTTACGACGACAAAAGGGGCATGTATTTTTACCGCTCTCAACCCATTGTTTTAAACAATTTGAATGAAACATGTGCTTACATTGACTCAGTGTATACCATTCTAATTCATCGCTGCTTAAACAAATAGAGCAATCGTTGCTTGGGCAAGGCTCGCTACTCAGGGAGCTGGAATCGTTGTTTTCATGTTGGCAAGGCTCGCCACTGAGAGAGCTAGAATCGTTGTTTTCGTGTTGGCAAGGCTCGCCGCTGAGAGAGCTGAAATCGTTGTGTCTTGAACGTATCATCCTAGTATGGATTAATACGCTTTACGATTTCGCCCCAGCAAAGCCAATTTATTTGCCCACACTTGTTGCGACCCTTGAGAATAAAAGTCTATTTTACAACACTGGGGTATGAATCTACATCAAATTAAAACTTGCAAGAGCTTGTACCGAGATATAAATTAATAAAACCATTAAAAAAAATTTTTTTTTTTAAACAACAAAACTAGTTATTTATATTTCATCAATGTTTCATCAAAAGAGTCTCCTTACGACTCTCCGTACTTGCCCATGCATCTTGAATGTACTTTGGAACTCTCCATTCATCTTAATAACTTGTATAAACATCCACCCAACACTGTAGCTGAGATACCCATGATCGCAAAAGAATAGAGACGTTTTTTGGAACGGTCTTTATCCAGAGCGTTCAGATAGGATTCGGCCACTTTTAGAGCGATAAATTTAATTTCAAACATTTTCACTGGAAACTTTTCATAGATGAAACGTAGATGCAACATAAACAACAAGAGGAGGTAGGATTCCGTGACTAAATTCACCTTTCCCTCGGGTTTCAAAGCATCCAACCACTGTTGAATGTCAGAGGGGTTGGGTGTGGACAATGTGTCCCTATAAGGGATGTTAACTTGATATTGAGCATTATATTGTTGGACAGGAAGATGTAATGAATCCATTGGGACAGTTGCAATGGCCGTATGGAAAGGGGGATTTGTTCCAAGGGTAAACGCAGAGGTTCCAATTCTTTGGAAAACTGACGAGCTATATCACTAAACATTGCTTTGTTTAAAAGTTTTGAGTGTAAATGAAATCTCGGCCACAGGATAAATGTTTATGAAAAAAATGGAATGTTTTTCCCCCTAATTCACCAATTAAAGATTCTAACAAAGTCAAAATTATGAGTAAGAAATGTTTACAACACAGCAAACAAAATTAGAGCTCGAGTTGAAGACTCAACCTTTTCAACACTCTCAATCTCTCTCAAAAAAATGTAAAAAAAAATTTTTTTTTTTTAGAGACACAGCAATTGTTTTTAGAGGCGTTCATATTGTTTTCTAAACACACTTTCTCTTTGGTCAACATTCCTTGTGCTCTGGGATACAATTAAACGATATCCAGTAATTTTTGCACAAAATTAGGTGGGTCTTTTCATTATTAAATAAATAGTCTTAAAGAGATTTATCAGTGAATGGTTCCTTTTTCTCCAACCTATGGTAATAACGAGATGGTTAGACCTTTTTTAACATATTTTCAAGAGTCCCCATGCATCAGATTACATGGTTCTCTAGTCAAACGTCTCTATAACAAATAGGCTTTGGTGACGGCACAACTCTTTTTATGGCACATTTTGAAAGGATATTTCAATTTACTGGGTTCTGGGTCCACATATACGTTCATCTCTTCGGGGGCAATTCTTTTCAAAGACAACAACAAACCAGCCACATACACGTCCATGACTTTACATTCAACGAGAGCTGCCATCACTCGAGTTTCTCATTGAGCCACGAGAGGATATCGAAACCAGAGTGTGTCCATGACGACCACACATTCCGATTCATCCACCGCCAACGCTGCTAATCCTCCTGGTTGGTGACGAGATATAAATTGCAAAGGAGTTTCAGCGTTTGCCAAGATGTGGATTCCATAGTCTCCATAATCTATCCACCTTGTTTTCTACTAGATTACAAAAAACTGTTGGATGGGTTTCAAACTTTGGGTTTACTATTTCAAGGAGCACATTTCTTGACACTTTCCTCTTTGGTGTCCATGGGTCGCTTCTTTTTCGTCTGCTGTTCTCGGCGCCATTCCGCCATGTCGGCCACCTGCCTTGTACATACTCCACGTACCTGTCATTATATTCGGTGCACGTTCCATCAAAAATACTTTCCAAAAAGGATCGACATTCTTGAGGGGTATGCTCGACCCCAGAGCGATACAACAGACGTACGGCTCGGACGTGTTTGCCACGAGCCTCTTCGGCATCGTAGCGAAACATTTCGATATATTTCTTGGGATCATCTCCCTGGAAGCCGTCCATGGCAAAGAATTCATACACTGTTTTGGGATCACTGATTTTGTGTAAAATGCTCGTCAACTTGATCAAATCCGAGGATCGCACATTGTCTCGACCCAAAATACGCTCGACACAATGCTGCTCGTCCAAAGTGGCATTTTTGGAGCGTAGAGTCCAAATTTTGAGCAAATCCTCGTGGAGATGGGAATCCATTAAATAGGGAGCTTGGCGAGACACTTCCAAGACATGGGACCAGGGTAGATGGAAGGATTGAGACAATCGTTTCAAAATGCGTATGACTAGTATCTCAAAGGTTAAATGGGGATTGTTATGATCTTCCACCTCTCGTGTAAAGACACTGAGACAGAGTTGACTGTCCATGATGATACTTGATTATAACTTTAACTGCTGAAGCTTTAAACTATTTGATATATTTTGAATCTCCTCTGTAGAACCCTTCATAGACACCAGATCAAGAGCTGGGACTCTTCCTTTTTGGGTAGTTGTTTAAGCCAAATACTTTAGCTCTCTCTCAATTTTTGAGTTTACTAGCAAACCTTTTAAACTGAAGCAAGTGGAAAAGTTTCTAGTAAAAAAAAAAAAAATTTTTTTTTTTACACCTGTTTCAATATTTTTTGCATCATGTCTTCTCATTCAATTCATTTTAATGTCGTTTCATCCTGACACTCACTCACATAAATTCATGACATCATGCAGTAATGAGCAGAAGGTTCCTTCTTTCATTGGAACCTATTTTTTACACCTGTTCCAATATTTTTCGCATCATGTCCTCTCATTCAATTAATTTTAATGTCCGTTTCATCCTGACACTCACCCACATAAATTCATGACATCATGCAGTAGTGACCAGAAGGCTCCTTATTATATACCTAGTTACGGATTTGGGCCTGTTTTTTGGGCCTGTTTCAAACAGGTAAAAAGGCCTGTAAAGGGTCAAGTGGAGTGCTTTTTTCGCTAAAAAACTCGAGATGGGGGGAAAAAATGGAACCGTGTTGTAAGAATGTTGAAGAAACAGAAAAAAGAGGGTAGAAAAAACGAATCATGGAAGGGAAGCCTCTCCACGGGAGTTCTGATAAAGGGGAGGACCAATGTCTCCTTTCAAGGGCATTGCTCAAACGGAGAAACTCCAAGAGGTAATGCAAAGAGGAAACTCAAAGAGGACGATCCACGATAAATAAGGTCCATGCTTGCTTATGACACAATGTTCTGTGACCTGGAGACATGTTCAAATCCTCTACTTCATTTTACAGACATCTCAATAGATGCTCTGGCACGCTCGTAGACTGTCCTGAATGTCTGGAGCAAATGACCGTGCGTCACTTATATAAAAAACATGCGTGCCAAACACATAAGGTGGACGGTCGAAGCAATGCTATTTTGTTTCGGAAGAAAACAATGGCCTCATGGACAAAAGAATCGTCCTGAAAACATAAATCATCTCACGTCGTGTTTGCAACGTTTCGTAGAGGAGGTGGAAGAGAAGGAGGAGAAAGAGAGACAGGAGAAAGTGTGTGGATGTAGATATTTCAACCCATGCCTCGGACATGCAGAGTCGCACCAAGGACAGATTGAGTGATTGTAGGGTTTTATGATGCGTTGCTTGAAAAACCCAACATGTGGGAAAAGGGGAATATAGGGAAAAGATGTGTGGGGAATGATTCAGCGTTATTTGAGGCAGACATTGGTGTGGTTTCACATTATGGTAAAACAGGATGTGTTTGATACGTTTCGCCGGGAAATGGAAAAGATTCGAGATCAATGTGTCCTTTACCTTTTGGTGTCTGTGCGATGGAGGAGGTACCCTACAGCATCGGCACATGATTCTAGCGTGCGAACAAGAGAGTTCGTTTGAAGACGTTTGGAAAGGAAAAGTTCGTTATGAATTTCCCAAGAGGGGTCATGCCAAAAAATGCGTCAAGATTAAAAATGCCTTTCATCTGGTGCGGACCATCGTCTACGTGAGTCAACCCAAATCATCGTCTGACAAGGGCGAGATTCCTGACAACTTAAACAATCTCAGAATGGGATCGCATTTTCACATTAATCGACCCTTACACCCGCATAGTATTGCTTTTCTCTGTACTCTGTTTCCAGGAGGAATAGAAAAATTACTATGGGAGCAGGTGGGCAGTAAAAATGTGTCGAATTGGGAAAAGTGGCGAGCGTAGAGCGACGTGTGGGTATTTGAAATGGAGTGTACCTATCCATGTGACGGGCTGGAAATGTTTAAATTGTGTGATTCCCTTGCATCCACGTTATGAGGAAACGGAGGAATGGACACCTCTGTACTTGAATCTATACGATAACAAAAAATTGCATGTAAAGGAGGGAAACCATGGAGCCGAGTGTTCATTTCAATGAATTAGAGATGAAATGTACGTGTTGGTCTCGTAAACAACAAAATATGATGAATGAGGTCAAGAAAACAAAACAAGCATGCGCCATGGACCACAAGGTGATATTAAGGTCCAAGTTCAACGAGATGAAAGCGAAAAACGACCTAAATGAAACGGAAAGAGACTTGATACAAAGGGAAAGAGACTTGTTGAAAGAGGAAAATGACGTGTTGAAAACGAAAGAAAATGAGTTGAAAGAGGAAAATGACGTGTTGAAAACGAAAGAAAATGAGTTGAACGCTAAATTGCAAAATATGTCAGTCGAAAATAAAATATTGAAAAAGTTGTTACAGAGAAAAAGAGTGGACAGGATCTCTTCCAATACATGGCGTTGGAACAATAGAGTAAAAAGGTTCCTTCGACCTCCTTCAGCTTTCTCTCAATTTTCGAGAGTTCACTAGCAAACCTTTCAAACTGAAGCAGGTGGAAAAAATTTCTAGTTTACAAAAAATTTTTTTTTTTTTTTATTGAGACTTTACTTTAGAAAAACTTTTGAATGCACTCCACACAAATTTTTGCAGACAAAATACTTTGTCGACACATTTTTTGATAAAGTTTGGAGAGTCCAAAGAAAATTTCAATTGTATTGTGTTTATTCGTCGGGAACAACTATCATAATCCTTGGATTTAATGTTCTCGTGAAATGAAAAGTGTGAGGAATTTGTGTGAATATTTCAAATCCATCCTGATTATTATTTATATAGCTTTTAAATGCAGACTCGGTAACCATTTGAAATAAACTTTCTACACCATCATTTCGATTTTCCTCCATAGTCTCCTCATTTTCTCCACTATTATTTACCCCCCTCCTTCCTCCATAGAATCATTTTCTCCACTATTATTTAACCCACCTTCATCCATTACATTTTCTACATTATTTACCCCACCTTCCTCCATAGAATCACTTTCTCCACTATTATTTACACACACACTTCCTTCCTCCATAGAATCATTTTCTCCACTATTATTTACCCTTCCTTCCTCCATAGAATCATTTTCTACACTATTATTTACCCCTCTTTCCTCCATAGAATCATTTTCTACATTATTTACCCCACCTTCCTCCATTGCATTTTCAGCATTATTTACCCCACCTTCCTCTATAGTATTTTCTACACATTATTTAACCCACCTTCCTCTATAGTATTTTCTGCATTATTGTCCTCCTCCATAATTCCATCATTATTTACTATATTGTTCCCACAGCATCCTCAATATTGTAAATCACACTTTCCAGGGTGACAGAAAAAATGTATTGCTTTAAGAGTTCAAAATCCCGTTTTCGTTGCAACTCCAAATCCTGCGTAAATTCTCGTATCCATTGGGCAACTTTAACAGTACTTTTATTGGGGTAATTCACCACATATAATTTAGGAGATTGCTTGTACGAACTTACAAATGTTCGTTTACCCTGCACATAGGCATATCCATTATCGAGGGCGTTTGAAAGTTTTTCAGCCAATTTAATATTTTTACGGCGAATAATGTGAATGGCTGCATTTCTTGTGACCAATTGAACACGAGCAATTTGTTTGGGATACTTTTGTGTAGGAGGTAGCACATTGTTTCCAAAAATAATATCATTTGGGAAACATTGTCCCATTCTTTTTGCCGAGGAGACTAGCTATATCCAAAATACGGAAATATAAAAGATTATCAGTGCCAACCAATATGCCTAAGACGGGAGCATCAGAACTAAGTGCTAATTGAAACCACATAATGATGGTTCAATATTAAATTGTCACTTTTTCCAATAGATTTAAAAGTACCAAATAATAAATAATCCGCGTGTTGAAGCTGTAATGACAGACTCAAAGCCTCAGCTAAACTATATAGCCAACTATATTTTTAAAAAAATTATTATTATTATTTTTTTTTATTTTAGTGAAACTTCTTTTGTCTAGCTAGAGTTTTCTTGATGCTTTATTACATTTTTTTTTTTTTTGTATTTTTTATGACATATCTTTTATTACTTGATCAAACATTTATGTCAATTTATCGTAATAGTCGATATTTCGATTAAAATGTTCTTTCGCTTGACTCTAAGTATAGTTTACATGATTGACAGTGTATCATACAATGTACAATTTATGCATAGAACGATTTGTAATTGTTTTTTTTTCATCAGACCCATGCTATAAAGTTGTAATTGCACTCTATTCGTCTTTCATGAGTGTGCAAAAGCTTATAAAGAATAGTTCAAGACAATTAATGTTTTTAACCTAGAACCTTCTATGTATTTGTTATCATGAAAGTTGTCATTCCAAAAGATATGGTACACTACACCTATACCCAAGTTCCGAGTAGCATCGATACGTTTAGCTAGATTCAAACAATTCATAGAAAAGTTTCGCACAAAACAACTGCAAAAAAAATTAAAAAAATCTAAAAAAATTTTTTTTTTTTTTTAGAGAGTTCTTGTCAAGATTTTACCTAATGTTGTTTCAGGCCATAGCCAGAGTTATTACTGGCATACAGTTATTCTTGTCTAGAGTTATTCCTGTCTATTCAGAATGTTTCCGATTTACAAGAAGGATCAAGATTACATTTTTTTTTGCCGAATTGTGTTTTTAAAGATTTTGTGCAGGAAGAAATTTTGAACTGTCCAGTGCGAACCACAGTGCAAGTACATGGATATACTTTGAACAATAACTTTACAATTTTTAAATTTATTCGAACCAAAGATGGATTTCTGTTTAATCTAGCAAACAACTCTCTCCGAAATAAGTAAACTAATAGTGTGGGATTATGCGTATCTACAGAAATCATGGACGTTGAATCCTCAAATTTTTTTGAAATTTGTAGAAACGGGATTTTATTTTAAGCCGATATTTCATTTGATGACAGTAAAAGCCCACGTTATCGTTGGAACTCGCCGTTGCATGCAAAGGAAGATTGAATGGGAGCCCGACCTTTTTTTCAACAAAAATAACATTCGAACCAAGAAAGAAAGAATTGTAACTAAATTGAATGATTTAATATGTTAAAAAATTTGTAAATTTGGCCTTAATAAACATGAATTTATTTGTAAAAATGGTGTGTTTTGTTTACAACTTGTTACTCTAAACAAACATTTCTTTTACAATCCATGCCATAGGAATTATACAAACATGCATAGGACCACCATATTAAATCCTAATAACTTTTCCTCCCATTTGTAGTTTCCTCTCTACACAAATCAATTTCTTTCATTTCAATTCGAATACTAATATGACAAGTGAGAACGTATTGGGTCAAAAAATCAGGAAATGTTTTATAATGGACCATGTAAAATGGATCATTTAATCTCTTTAAAATGGGAACCATCTCAGCAAGTACCAAATAATCAAAACTTCCTATGGGAAGTGGACCTTTGAAAAGGCTCTCATTGTAAACTACAAACCATTTCGAATTGTTTGATAGGTGACACAACTATCATATGAATATTACATGTTGAGTTAGAAAATGTTACATTTTAACACATGTTTGGCACCTGGAGGTCTTCCTATGGGACGTGGACCTTTGAGAAGACACTACCATTGTAAACTACAGACCGTTTTCAATTGTTTGATAGGTGACACGACTGTCCTAGGTTAAAAAAAAATTTTTTTTAACCGTCTAGAGTAACAAGTCGTAAACACTGTCACTCATTCAGCTAGCAAATGTCTGCCGCTCGAGTTATCTTTGATCATGTGGCCCCAGTCCGTCCCGATATACATCAGCAGATTTTACATCTTATTCAACCTCATTCTTTGGAGGCCATTTTGGAATTGTTTCAACACCATCTCGAACAATCTGTTCCCGACTTAAGGCGCGATTAAACCAACATCAAGGGTGTCTACCCGATTTGTGTTTAAAATTAGTTCGGTTGATACGAAAACGATTTCCGTGCCCTGGAGATGCTTTTGGTATTCAATTGACGTGTTGCGTGACCAAATCCGATACGCAAGGTACTTTGGATAGTAAACATTTGAAATCCCAAGAAGAAAGGGATAATTATTTTCACGTCGATGCTTTGTTGTTAAGTGAATTGCATTGTTTTTCCACTCAGACCCAAGTCTTTGAATTGGCTACACGCCATGGTTATTCGACCGTTTTCACACAAGGGTATACGGGTCGAGAGTTGCTCCAACATTTACCCGATGCATGTCTCTTGACCCGTGGTCTCCCTTACAACAAGGGTATAACACTGAATGGAACCTATAAATATTTAAATACATGTATCTTTATCGTGGTGCACGACACAAAAGTTGTGTACAGAACGTCGGCTAAACATTGGCTTAGCTTGTTGAGGCGATTAGACGCTGAACACGTGACAGCCTTTTCCGATATTCGGGCCATATTTCAAAAATGTGGTATTGTGGCCTACTTTTTCAATTGGATGCGAGTGGTGCAAGAGCAATTACCTTTGCAAAACAGTGTACATATGAAAAATATCATGACCATTTTAAAGTATCAATATCGAACGGCTCGACCCCTGCCTCTGACGCGAGATGGGCTAGCTAAAAATCCAGAACGATCTCCCTTGGAAATTTTGAGTTTTAAAGCTTGGAAACGAAATTGTGCTCACATGTGTATAGAAGCACCATCAGTGCAAGTGAACCGCTCGACGGAAAAAATGTTTTTTGGCCAACAGTATCGGGAAGGAACGGGATATGACTTTTGCTTGATGAATAAGTTGGTGTAAACTAGCATTTGTTTGGAGTGGAATAAAAATTTTAATATTGAACTGCTATAACATTAAAAAAAAACCATTTTTTTTTAAAGTTTGACTGGTATTCTTATGAGAGTAAGATAGTTAAGAAGGTATCTTCCCAATGTTACCGCTCACTTTGTTGAAATGGAAAAGTCGTGATGTATCACCCAAAAGTCATAGTTTATTGATTGATTTCAACCAAATCCACGTTCGCAACTTATTTCTATTTTGTTTTGCACTTAGCATTTCCATTTCTCGTCAATATATTGGTGAAAACATCAACTGTCAAATTGATGGTCACAGAGTGAGTCAGTCGTTTTTGGACACAAAGTATTTCATCAATGGTACTTTGACCAATTTCTCAGGAGTGGAGGAACCTATTATTCCCGTCTTGTATCACGATTATTACCAATGGGTATCCATTGTGCTGTTGTTACAAGCCATTTCCTTTCATTTACCCTTTCGACTTTGGTCCAAAAATATTCATTCTTATGTACAAGAGTTAACTATTCAGAAAGTTGAAAAATCTGAATATGATCGAGTGTTTAATGTCATTACGGCCTCTAAAGGCAATGGTGTGTTTTGGAAAATATGGACATTGGAATGTTTTTATGCTGTACACCTCATCTGCCAAATATTTCTGTTAAATTTGTTCTTTCATCGTGTTTGGTCCTTATCCAGCTGGTCATGGTCTGCCATTCCTATTTTGTTTCCGGAAATGGGAACATGCATATATGACTATTTTTCGGGTGGAGGACAAACTACTGGAAGGTTTCGGTGTTTACTACCCCTGAATAGTGTATACAGAAAAGTATTTTTTGTGATTTATGGTTTGTTTGCAATTCTAATAACTCTACATAAAGTATTTTTTCTGTATCGTCTGCTTTTGACCATACAAAAAGGTCCAAAATGGATCAACATGTGGTGGAGTCTGCAAATTGCTACAGATGTGTCAAAAAGCTGGCACGGTAAACAAGCGTTAAATAAAAAATGGAGGCGTTTCATAGACAATGAAATTAACTATGTCAGCATGGAGTTGCAAAAAGTAGAATGTAATGACTAAAAAAAAATTTTTTTTTTAATTTATTATTTTTTTTAAGGTTCTCTATATTCTAGTGAGAGGTTTGTGAAAATGTTATTCAAATAAGTTGAGAGTCAATGCTACATTGTGTGATGGATCCAATTGAATCTCAATCTTTTCCCAATGAGATGTTTTCATTGGAATCTAGCCCAAGTTTATTGCCTTCAAATGAACCATTTGAACCACCCCTTTTGTTTCAACTACATTCTTCAAACGAACAATTTGAATCACCCAATGCTGAAGTGATCCAACCTTTGCCAAATGCTGAAGTGATCCAACCTTTGTCAAATGCTGAAGTGATTCAACCTTTGCCGAATCATGAACCATCGACTTTCTTGAACAGTACTGAAATTCATCCAGCAGATCTCAATACTAGTAATGAACCTGTCAGTGTACATTATATCTCATCTCATGAAACCATTTCAACGATTCAAACGCAAAGTTTAAGTAAATATGTGACTGTGACTGGAAATCAACACCGAAATTTGTTTTTTCTTGCTCTTCGGTTCAAAAACCCAGTCATTATTCAAAAACATTTTGGATTTTCAAGCTGTACGCTACAAATGCCTAAAGAAACATGCATTTTAGTGGATGTAAACTGTCCTACACTCAAACTGAAAATAGTGGAGTCTACCTTATTGTTTACGTTTCAAAATCGACAAGGGAAAAATCCCACTGAATGCGAATTATTGCAAATGTTGTTTCCAAAGAACAGTTTATTGGTGACACAATGTTACTTTCGAACTTTATTTGTGGTCAGCCGTAGCAACCCTTTTCAATCCATTTGGACCCGAGTTCGTAAAAATGGTGCTTTTCAAGGCCTGGTGAAAATGTACTACAGTTGAATTGCGAAATCATATCCTTTTACAGCAAAAGTGGCCTCTACTTTGCGATTTTTCAAGCGAATCAAAACAATGAGCATTGAAAATTTTAATACTTGGTACCCATTGTCCCAACATATGACTACTCCCTACATGCATGAACTTTTTAACCACGCACCTTCTATTGTTTTTGGAAGGATTTTGTTTCAAATCCTGAAGCGTTCCTCCCAACATGTCCTTTCTCCTCAACATCCTCCACCCGAGTTTTACACGTGTCAAATCACCCTGAGTGATACGGATCCGGTGGGAATTGCTTGCCGTATTGTCAATTCCAAAGTGGAATATGTCTCGGTTATGATTTTGTCTTACACCAAAGAGTGGTTTTTAAATACCAACAACATGTCTTGCTGTTTTGTTACCACGAACCGAAATACCCTGTGCAAATTCTGGTTTCCTTTATTAAAAGGCAAAGCCACCTCTCTAGGAAAATTTTGGACTGGGATGGTATCTCTCCAATTTATTGCTAAATTCTATCAATTTGATTTCTTTGATTGATTATCCCTCTGTTCAATCGTCAGGACCGTATCGTTATATTCGAAATGATTTGATACAA
>BMAO01008476.1:0-108025 GCA_019973975.1 Trichonephila clavata | reverse complement strand
CCCCTCACTATGTGATATTTTAGGAGTTTAAACGGTGTCCTGAACGTTCACGTCTTCATTATTTCCCAGCATTTTTTTTTATTAACTGTGACACAGCAATAACTTTTGCATTGGACATTAAGTCTTGCTCGGTATTGTTCTAGAACCATCATTCGACGCCATTTTCATCGGCTTCTGCACATCTTCGAGTTATCCGGACAGCCAAGTTATCGAGGGCCGAGTTTTAGGGACTCTACTGTATATCAACTATTACATTGTTCGTGATGGAACGTCTTTCAAAGACCTTTGCAGTAAACAAGCTGGTTCTTTCAAAGTAAATTGAAATTTATTTTTTGAACTCAACTCCCTCCCCACAAACTTCAAGGTTTTTGGTACTTTTCCGTTTCGCCGGCGAAATCGATAAAGTCACCAAACATGATACAACAGCCGCCAAAGGGAATATTCAAGCTGGTAACCTTTTACCACCACATTTTTCAAAACAAGTTGTGGTCTATTCTTATCAGTAAAGTATTTTTCATAATACATCTAAAATGTATGAAAAATCAATGAGAACTAATATTTTTTATGTATATATTGTGTATTTTCACCAATTTGGCGAGATTTCCCCCGGCGAAACAGAAAAAAGCACCGTTTCTATTATTTATTTTTAACGCAGAAATTATGATTTTGTACTTTCACACAGATTTGTTTTTTAAAATGTACAACCTCTCCCTCTCAAAAGAAAAAGTTGGCGAGATTTGTGCTGGCGAAACGGAAAAGAGCCGTTTTTTAGGGTTTTTTTAACACAGAAATTATGATTTTATACATTCATACAAATTTGCTTTTCAAAATATAGCCCCTCCCACCCTTCTAAAAAAGTCTCTATACGCCATTGCTGTCGAATGCATTTTCAGAAAGATTTAACGTATCAACGTGTGATAGTTGAATGAAAGATGATTCGGATTTTTAAAATATATAATTGAACTTCCACGAAAACACGATGAGTATTTTCTTTTTGAAGGATTCAGTCAATTCTCAAAATATTTGTAACCTTAGCAATATAAGAAAATCAGGTTTGAGTGTTATTCTCAGAAAACCTCCATAACTCATTTGTACCTCTGTTTCACTTAAAATATTCTAAACTAAATTTCTTTTTTTATTAAACTGGTAAATAAAAAAAAAAGTAGAAAATGCGAAATTAAACGTCAGTTTGTCATGTCATTGCGAACCATTCACTCTCGCAAAAAATAAAATCTCATACTTTTCAGAAATAATAATTTTTTTACTATCAGAATTCTTGCGAACACTATCGACTTTTGTTGACATATAAGATAAACATTTCACAATGAATGCGATGTATAGTAAACAAATACCTAAAAAAACTTGAAACTTCAGGTCACGTTATCATTCTTGTTGATAGATTTTCTCGTGAGAAAATAAGAAAACTTCTAAACTAAAGAATTAAAAAAAAAAAAAAAAAAAAAGAATAGAAACAGGCTTAGCTATTCAACCATGACATTTCCCAAGTGAATATAAAAATGTTTCCATGAAATTTGGCAATTTTTGTATTGTATAAAATAAGTATCATCAGTTAAGTGTAAGAATATTAATAAAACGAATATTTAAAAACCTATATTTTCAACTACTGATATAGGAGATAGAAATGGCTTAAATGTAAGATATTCTCGTTAAATGCGGAATCCAGGATACTGTTTTGAAATAATGGGAAGATATTTTTTGGCAAAAAAAAAAAAATCTCAAAACTCGTTTTAGTTAATCTCTACTTAACAAAAGAGACTCATGGATCTGGTCTAGTGAAACTAGACCAGATGTGAGGATTAGTCCCACCACCACAAAAGAAACTCTTCTGCAAAATTTCAAATCTGTAGATCTAATAGTTCTGGAGATTTCGTGGAGGGAGGGAGTCATTTTTTTCCTTTAGATATATAAATATTTTCTTTATGTACACACACATATATATATATATATATATAATTTCTAATTATACATTAAGTTTTATTTTATTTTCTTTCCCTTATTTTTCACTAAGTCAAAATTGTTAGCACAGAAGACTTCAGCCACTCTTTGGAGGGAAATTTAATTCCACAGGAGCTATATATGTTTCAGTTATTAAAACAAACTTTGTTTTTATAATTAATTCCAGAGAAGAAAAACATAGACTAAAAGTTAACTAATACACTAAACTCAGTGGCACAACAGTTCATGAAGACCAAGGCCTATTGCACCCATCTGAGTATACGTGACCATTGGATGCTGAGGTGCATGAGCAGATGTCCCGATAAGGTGGTCAGTCTGAAACGAAGCTCCCAGTAATTAGTCCCAAAGCAAGCATGGTACTCATTTATCAGCCCACTGAAGGGATGAAAGGCTGAGTCGACCTTGCCCAGACCGAGGATAGAACCCCAGACCTGTGGTGTGGAAGCGCGATACGCTACCACTCGGCCACTGGACTTCAAATAATACACTACTGGTCACTAAAATTACAACGCCATAAAAGAGGGATGATGCAAACGTCGAATTCGCGTGAAAGGAAGGAGATGCTGGGTTATGGAAAATTTGCGTTCAAGCGAATTGAAATAGCGGAAGCGGGAGAAACGGCATCAAAGGGAAGTTAAACAGTGAGTTTATGATCAGAAAATTTATTTGAATGTTGGTTGCCTCCGAGTAGATCGTGTTATACCGCTCATCTAAGGAGAAACGGCTTCCAGCACGCGAAAGGATTGTTGCCTATAAAGTGTAACTTGCAGTTCCACAATATATCTACTCGCACTGGCCGAAATCCACCAACCAACAAGCAAATATAGAATCTATGGGTTCAGGAAGGTTATACTGAACTCCATGTAGGCTTTAAGTCCTTTCACAGTCGAGAGAGCTGACATATCGTTAAGTTCGTCTTGAAGAATTCTTCAGCCACATCACAGACCTTGAATCAGGAAATGGGCTTGTATGTAGCATAACAAGTATCTACACAGTCAGATCGACGATTTCTGGAACAGCAAAGACTGTCTGCATTATACTTCCCTTGATACCGTAACATACAGACGTACAGCGACAGTGGAGGGTCCAACGATAAATGACAGATAAGTCTTAGTTCTGTATGCTTCATGATGGATGTATCCGTGTTCGGAGTCACCGAGAATGAACGAGGCTTGTTTGTATTCGATATCGCAATATGGGTCCTGTACCTAGTACGATATACACAGCCATTGGGTACACAACCCGGCCACCTCTTGTTCCCGTCGTCAGTGGGTTCTGTATGCTTCATGATGGATGTATCCGTGTTCGGAGTCTCCGAGAATGAACGAGGCCTGTTTGTATTCGATATCGCAATATGGGTCCTGCACCTAGTACGATATACGCAGCCATTGGGTACACAACCCGACCACCTCTTGTTCCCGTCGTCGGTGGGTTCTGTATGCTTCATGATGGATGTATCTGTGTTCGGAGTTACCGAGAATGAACGAGGCCTGTTTGTATTCGATATCGCAATATGGGTCCTGTACCTAGTACGATATACACAGCCATTGGGTACACAACCCGACCACTCTTGTTCCCGTCGTCAGTGGGTTCTGTATGCTTCATGATGGATGTATCCGTGTTCGGAGTCTCCGAGAATGAACGAGGCCTGTTTGTATTCGATATCGCAATATGGGTCCTGCACCTAGTACGATATACGCAGCCATTGGGTACACAACCCGACCACCTCTTGTTCCCGTCGTCGGTGGGTTCTGTATGCTTCATGATGGATGTATCTGTGTTCGGAGTTACCGAGAATGAACGAGGCCTGTTTGTATTCGATATCGCAATATGGGTCCTGCACCTAGTACGATATACGCAGCCATTGGGTACACAACCCGACCACCTCTTGTTCCCGTCGTCGGTGGGTTCTGTATGCTTCATGATGGATGTATCTGTGTTCGGAGTTACCGAGAATGAACGAGGCCTGTTTGTATTCGATATCGCAATATGGGTCCTGCACCTAGTACGATATACGCAGCCATTGGGTACACAACCCGACCACCTCTTGTTCCCGTCGTCGGTAGCTTGAAAAGCCAGCTTTACATTTCTTAATTCTTAAAGCGCATACAAATTCTTAATTCCCTCTTTTCGTGACCTCGGATATATCATTTGTCAACAACGTAACGCAAGAATGCATGTTCCTGATCATCTCCTGCCCTTTCTCCACACAAAGGATGTTCAACAGTTACACTGGCCAGCGCATACTTCAGATCTCTTCCCCATCGAAAACAACTGGTCAATGGTTGCTAAGAGACTGGGTGGTTACAGCTCTTCAGCCACTATGATTGATAAAGTGTCGCATATAGACTTGAGTCATCATGGAATGACTTGTCCGTATGCATCTCCAAGCCCAGTTCGACGCGATGCCTAATCGGCTTAAAGCCGTTTTAGTTGCCAGAGGCGCAGACGTGTGTACTAATTTCAAACCTTTTAAGTCCTAAAATTGCCCACAAAAGTATAATCATGTTTTCTTTCTACTATGCTATATATAAACAATAAGTACAGTTTGGTATTTTCTTTCCTGGTGTTGCAATTTTAATGGCCTTAAAAGAAAAAACACCTTTAATAATTCAAAATGTAGTCTTTTTTCTTGTTTTTAAATTTACTTAATGTTGGCATGCTTCTAAATTATTAGTTCTAATTGTTACAATTTGTAATAAAAAGTCAAAATATGATGTTCAAAGCAAATTTTAATCAAATTAGCAGATTAATTTAGCAGATTTAAGCAAATAGCATTTTCAACCTCCTTTTTTTGAAAAAAAACTTCTTTATTTGACAATGGTTAAAGTCATCAAACAATTTTACTTAGATTTAAATAACATTATAAACAGCACACAAAAAAAAGTTAAAATATGAACATTAAGAAAAACAACTAAAATATATCAAAATATCTCACGAATAAATTTATTTTACAGTAAAAGTTATACCTTTTTTTTAGAAAACTTACAAATTTTAATCACAACCATTTTTTAAGGTATGTTTAAATCTATTTATGATAAGTTATCAACATGAAAATTTAAATAAGACCTCTACACAAACACAATAAATCATCTATAAAATGGTTATACTACACATATTTTACAGCCTATTTTTTAAATATATAATTAGGCTTAAATCATAACCCAATTTTTCAAAATTTCATGTTTTATTATTAAAAACATATGCAATAAGTTTTTTAGCAAAAAAAAATTTCCTCATAACTCATTTTCAGTTACTCTATACTCAACAAAAGAAACTCTTCTGCAAAATTTCAAGTCTGTAGATCTAATAGTTCTAGAGAATTCGTGATGAGAGAGTGTGAGTGGTTTTTCTCCTTTAGATATATAAATATTTTCTTTATGTACACATATAATTTGAATGAGACCACTGACATTATTTTTAAACTCTATAAGTAAAATTGACGACATAAAATGTGAATAAAAATGTTGGTCCTAAATACAACAAATCATGAAAATTAAAAAAATATATATAATAATATGGGACTCATGGTACAAACTTAAAAGTGTTGCTGAGCAAAAAAAAAAAATCTGGCATCAACTTTTTTTATTTGAGAAAATTAGACATTAGCTTTCAGAATTATTTCTACAATTATAATGTGGAACAACAATTCAATAAAATGTATAGATTATATTTTGACATTGTAAATAAATAAGTTAGTGACATTTAAACCCTGCAAAAATAAGAATCCGATTCTTCTGATAATTCAACATGCAGTCTGCCATTATTATTTCCAGTGCCCACACCTTTACTTAATATATATACACACATCATTAAAATAATTTATTCTCAAAAGAGTCCATGAAGGATTAGCCGTACTTCTTTCTTCCATGGGGATTACTATTTTTGGAAAACAATGGGTGATATGACAACTATGGGAATGCCCTAGTTAGTTTTGTCTGACCATATCACATTTTTCCGATATTTCTTTTCAAGGTTTCAATAAACTCAATCTTAACTAAAATCCTACAAAATATCAATCTTCATATTTATTTATCTAATTTTATAGTGATACAATTAAACCTTGGGAAAAAATTGAGCATTCTATTTAATACTTTCATTGTATTTTAACATGAATCATTTTGAATAATATTTTTAAATAAAAGCTGAACAAGAAAAAAACAGAAGCTTGGATTGGTGCATTAGATATGTATCCATATGTTGACTACTTATTAACACCCCCTTGAGTCAAACTTATAAAAGTGCAACTGTAATTTAAAGAAGATATTCTATTGATCTAAAAAATAACACAAATCTGAATTACTTCATAAACATACTGATACTGAGGGTCAAAATAATACAATTTATTAAGTCTAAATGCAGTGTAAAAATGTTGTACATTTTTCAAATTATATAATTTTATACTGTTTACATACTATTTGTTACATTATGATGCTTCCTAATAAATACTCAAGTCAAATATGATTATAATTGCATAATCAGATTCAAATAAATTGATTGGTACAAGTAAAAATTATGACAAATTCACAGGAATGTAGCAATTTTTGCACAGAGTACTATGCATGAAAGAAAAGGTTCTCCAAAAAATAACCTCTGTAAAATCTATTTTATTTACAGAACTCATACAATACATTAATTCTCGTAATATGGGTATTTACATATATAGTGTGCATTCTCATGATACATTTGTTAAGCCAATAAAATCAGGAAATGTAATGTCCTTTTGCTGCATATACAGAATGATAGAGATGCATGATTTTTTTTTTTTTTTTTTTGCATTAAAGATAACTCTTCTCACCTGAAATATAAAACAGCCAAATCAATTAATCATTCAAATGAATTTTAACACTTTTACCATTAACTTTTTACTATAAGTGATCTAACACTTGAGGAATATGTTCTAACTACATAAAATTATTATAACACAAAAATAAAGGTAAATTATAATTTTTAAAAATATTTAAGCAGATTAATTCAATTATCATGTGTAATGTGAATAAAAATATATAAACAATTGTTAGTACTACTAAATTTTATACAGAAATAATTTTTAGAGGGATATAAAGCTACGAAATGGAATGAACATAAAAAAGGAAAATTAAATAGAAAATTTATATATATATATATATGAAAATTAATTCAAACAAATAAATAATTTTACAATTTAAAGTTAGAAATAAAATTAATCAAACTTGAAATTTTTAATAAAAAATACGCAATTTTATTATTTTTAGAACTATTTTTTAAAATATTTTATTGTAGTTTATTTACATCTATGAAAAAAATTCTAAACCAAATTTTTTTAAAAAATAGCCAATTCAAAATATTTTCAGTATATAAGTAATGATATTTCACACCTTTATTAGAGTAATCAAATGCAACAAATGAAGTAGCCATGTTTGACCTTACAAGACAATGTAAATTTCTAAAAAAAAACACTCTAGTAATGAATATGTGTGTTGAATTGCAAAGGAAGAAATCTTCAATGTTTCTCTGAGCCTGACTTAGAATTTAAAAAGTAATAAAAGGAATCTGAAGAAATTTAAAATTGCATAATTATCTAATTAACCACAGAAAACAAATGGAAATAAATCAAAAACAAAAAGAGAAAACATAAATACCTAAAGCAGGGTTGAAGCAACAATTAGCAGGGAAAATTTCTAGGAAAAGTATATAAATAAATTGAACGACTTCAAAGTAAACTAGATTACTTTGCATAGATCATAGGTTCCCAAACTTTTTTGTCTCATAGACCCCTTACCATGTTTTTCGGTTTTGTGTAGACCCCTACTTACCTAATATTAAATTTTTGCAAATTTATCAACTTAAATGTTTTTTGACCGCTGGTATAGCACTACTTACTTTAAAAGTTTGATGTTTCTAACTGGAGTTAAGTAGTGTGTTTAATACTTAAGAAACACATGCGCATTAGTTAGTTAAATTTTAATTTAATATATAAAATAATTGTTGCATAAAGTAATGAGCAACAAACAAAAGTTTTTTTATGGGTGGGATAAATCTGGTGGTTCAATAACACATTTTAAGCATTTGGCATCAATCATTTCAGGTTTAACTCTCAATCTCCTTGGTTAGTATGTATATATATAGGGGATCGAATCTTTTTTTTTTTGAGTTTGGCAACCATGCTGAAACTCCTCCTCTCTAGGAAAAGCAATTAAAAACTTTAAGATGTTCCATAATTCGAAAAAATAACAGGTATATCTTTTTAAAGCCAAAATTACTGACATTCATTTCTAAACTTTAAGATCTTCGTTAGGGTCATTAAAATAAGTTCCTTTTGTATATAATCAGACATTTTCTTTTTTTTAAATATGACAACAT
Organism: Trichonephila clavata; assembly: GCA_019973975.1. NCBI lineage: Eukaryota > Metazoa > Arthropoda > Arachnida > Araneae > Nephilidae > Trichonephila > Trichonephila clavata. Next base: position 99,706 of record BMAO01008476.1, on the reverse strand, counting down.
GAATTCATTACTTACTGTGATATTACCATGGTCAAAACATTCCCAAACCTAGTTTTAAAACCTGAGTAAAGGACATTTAAATGTTGAACATAGGTTAAAACGTCATTTTTCTAGCAGATTGTGACAAATTGAGAAACTGTTAAAATTCATGACGTCCAGTTTTATACTCATTTAGCTTGATTCTGGCAAGAAATGGACCTTTTTTAATAAAATGTATGCTGTCGCCTTGTAATTGCAAATTAACCCCAGTAAATTTAATAAATAAAGCTGTTAAATAGGTAAATATGATTTACACTTTATTAGATTTTCTATTAAAATTAAAGTCACAATCTGGTTTAGGCTAACGTAGACCCCCAATTACACCTCATTGATCTCCGACTTATTTTTTCACTGCCGTGGACCCCTTGCAGGTCGTCATAGACCCCTGGGGGTCCATATAGACCACTTTGGGAATCGCTGGTATAGATTAAATAAATTTCAAAAAGTTGCACAGGGAATTATTACTAATAGACCTTGTAATACTGAACAAACAAAAACCTTCGCAGAAAACTACATCTATATTTAAAACATTACACTCAGTCACATTTAAGACCCATTAATGCTCTTATTCTACATGGCAATCTTTACAAAACTATCCAAAAAGTTTCTGTAAAACTTCTAACCCTTGGTGAACTAAATGTAGCACAAAAGCGATAATCTAATCAGGTGACTGCTTTTAGAGATTCCTGATCTCTACATTAATAATGTTGTCAATGACTTTTAAATGGTACATTTTTACCAAACAAGAAGAATCCTTGAACCTTCTCATACTAAGTTGACAAAACATAAAATTTTAAAAACAAACAAAAATATGTGAAATTTAACTCATTTTATTTTGATGCTCATTTTATTTAGAGCAATTTATGGTAAAATCGTAGCACAGCACACTGCTGTATTTGGCAAAAAAATTTTTTCGCCAAATAGCACCAAGGAAAAAACCGCGTTTTTTAAAATGGCATCAGAGACAAAAACGAGGGGAAAACGTGGTTTTTAAAATGGCAGGCCAGAGACGAAAAACGTCAAAAGAACGTGGTTTCTAAACTGCTCAACATAGGAAACATCAAATTAAAAATAAGAAACTAAATGCAAATTCTTTCCAAATTTCGGACATCTATACCAAGATTCTATCAATCCTTCATTCATACAAAAAACAATCACTACTTTCTTGCCTTTTATTCAGAAGAAAATCCATCCATCATGTTTTTATGAAGAAAACGTGGGTTCTAAAACAGCTTCTACAAGAAAAACTGAAAAATTGTCGCTTCTAAAACGCTACAGTGGGTGAAAAAATCCAATATGAATGCTTTAGGCTGATGAATTAATGATCTCCATTTCTCTCAAACACAAATTTTCATATTTCGGACATCCATACCGAAATATTTTCAATCTTTCACACATTTACAAAGCAATCATTTCTTTCTTACCTCTTTCATTCAAAAGAAAAAATGTCCATTCATCAAGCTTCAAAAAAGAAAACATTGTTTCCAAAATGGCTTCAAGAAGAAAACAGAAAAAAACGTTTTTTCTCAGATGCAGTAGTGAGAAAAAACATCAGAATCGAATTTATCAACACATATCTCCCTTTCACTAACAAACATTCTTTCAGCAGTTGTTCCATAAAAAAAAATCCACTTATTCCTTTAATTTTAGCTTTCTAAAAAAATCTCTTACACTTTTCAAGTTAACCGTCAGAAAAAAAATGACCACTGTCCAAATCCTGGAAAACTAAAAAAATCCTGTCTGAATAGGGTTACTGTTCCCCAAATTTTGCAGGGTTGCCAAATTGTAAACTTTATTGCCAAGAAGTGTGCCCTGCTAGGATCCAACCCAATGTATTTTTTGATCAACAAATGTGAGTTTGCAAAATTTCCTTCAGAATGTAATATGAAATCTAGAAATGCAAACTTTTCATTATAAGAATTGTGATTATGAAAAAAAGTTGGAAATCAAAATATGACTATTATGACAGTGATTCATAACATGAACACAAAATTGAATTTTAAAATTTATCTTCTATTACAAAGAAGTCACTATTTTACAAACATAAAATGTAAAGGCTTTACCAAGATTTCCATTAGAAATTATTATTCTGAATCGGATCCTCTTCCACTAGCATTTTCATTATCTAAAAAAATATAAAATTATACTCAGAAATATTTCATACAAATGTAGCATATAAAATACTTCAGATATTTTAAATTTAAATGACATTGATACATAACAACCAAATTAAAATGTGTTTTTCAAATCATGTATACTCTGTAATAAAACCAACTTTATCCCCAATTCTTATACAATTTAAAATGAAAAATATTTTTTAAGTGAAACTAATTTTTCATGCAAAATAATAACTAATCCCTTCCTTAGGATAATTCAATATGACAAAGTTTTCTATTTGAGAAATCAGTTCTATTATCAATATATATATATATATATATATATATTTGCATAATTTATCTCCAAAAATATAAATAAAAATAATGCAATTCTTTTACCTGAATGTGCACTCTGTTCTCTTTCAGACTCAGATCCTTTGTTTTCACCATCTATATACGGAAAAAAGTTTCTAAGTTATATTCTAAGATTATAAATTACAACAGTCATATTTTAATATAAAGATCATGAAACTTTAACAGATAAAAGATTTAATTTTACAGAATTCTAACTTGAAAGTTTCCAATACCAGTGAATGCTTTGCTGTAATTTATATATCAACATTTAAAACAATTAAAATAAATATTCTTACAGGCATTATGTCAAAATATACTAAGCAGACAAAAATTACAATCAAATTAAATTGTAGATGTTTAAATGAGATTATGATTCTTCAAAAAATAATATCTTATGATATTTATTAAATTTAATTTTTTAGTAATAACATTAAATATAAATCTTGTCATTAATTATAATCAAATATTAATCTAACAAATTTAAATGCAAGAAATTGTTTTAAAAGGGGAAATGCAATTTGGCTATTTGCGATTGTAGAGAACCAACTAATTACATACATTTTAAATTAATCATAATTAAGTCCAAAGTGTTTGCAAAGCAACAAATGAGACTGTAAAAATCGACTACAAGGTGTTGCAAATTGGTCGAATATAATTCCTTATGCAATCTTCAAAAACTGTGTTAAAAAGAGAACACTAAAAAATTTGGATTACTTCTAAAAAATTGAATCCGTTCAAATTTTCTGTTACAAAGCCACTTCTGAATTTGTAATTAATTTCTTACAAGTAAAAATTGCTTGGTATATTTTGATATGTTGTTCTAACCTTCAAAGTTTACACTTAGACTTAGATTTATAGACTTATATAACACATGTTAAAATTCCTTCATAGAATGAATTCATTTAAATAAGTAAAAATAAATCTTTCATTTTAAAAAGTGAGTTTTTACTTCAACAACACAGCTTTTTTATCTACATACAATTAGCACATTTTACAACGGGGAAACTATTATAATAATTTAAAATTTTAAGTAATATTTAAAAGTATTACTTTTATATACAAATCTCTGTATCAATTTTAAAAATTGTAAATAATGAAAAAAATGCAAACTAAAATTTTTCAATATAAAAGAAAGTAAACTAAAGTACACATGAACATCCAGTATACCAATGTTTTTATTTCCATAGAAAACATATTAAACAAAACAGATGCTTGACAAACATTCTGCAGAGAAATATTTACACTAATCAGGTAAAATAAAAAAGAAATAGTTCATCTGGTCTAGACTGCTTTAAAATAGCAGTCAAACAAGCAAGAAAACTTAATCATATAAAGCAATTCGTTGATGATCATAATGAATAAAATAATTCAGCAAAAATAACTCATAATTATAAAAAATATAAAAATAAATTATTTTTAAAAATTTAAAATTTTTATTAATATTAAAAAAAAAGACTAACCTGAATGAGCATCTTCTTTATCAGATTCTGATGCTCTACTGGCATTTTCATTATCTAAAAATTAAAAGACAGAAATAAGGTTAACAAAGAATAAATGAATTTTTTATTTAAAAAAAATTACATTTTTAAAGTGATTTTTTAAAAACTTTTAACAAAGGTATTCATTATTCAAATGTAGCTTTTTTTTAAAAAAAATCTCAAAATGAAGCCTTAACTAAAAACAAAAATATGCTTAATGACTTGACATCTATTACTATGCTTATAAAAAATATAATTCAAAATACAGAGGTTACAAAATTATAAGATACAAAAAATATACATCAAGCACATATTCTCAAATAATGAAAACACAATTTGAACATTGAAAATTCAAAAATACTCAATAATATATGACTTCAAAGTTCATAAAAGTAGTTATTAATGCATTGTCTGTGGGAAATATACTTTTACATTTTTTGCAGTTAGTTACTGGAGCATTGGTCAAATAAAAGTACCTATTTATGTAACAATTATGTATTAGGTAAATTTGTACTGGGGAGAGGGGTATCATATAACTAATATATAAAAAAAAACAAAAAAAAATTTGAGAGAAATTTGAAACAGTTATCAATTTGTTTCAGCTTTATCAAATGACCAAACTCTTGTGAAATTCTTGATCCATATGCAATGGGTTAATTAGAGACAAATGTTTAAAACATATATACAACCACACACAGAATACAGCTAAAGAATTAACTCTTAAAAATTTTTAAGGATTTGGCAAATTTTACTAATTTTTTCCCCCTCCTTTGTTTGAGTTTTTTTTTTTTTTGACTTACCAGAATGGGCTTCTTTCTCAGATTCTGAATCTCTTGTTGACTTTTCAGCATCTGCAAATAAAATCAAAATTGCAAAAAACTAAGCTAAAAAATAAACTTATATTAAAAGAACTTTTAGAATTATAAACAGGAAAATGCTGAGTTTTTATTTTAATGAATTAGTAGAAATAGAGAAAGAAAACTTCTTTAAATACAAAACTTTAACACATTTATATACATCTATACAAAAATAAATTTTAAGTCTAATGCGATTCACATAATTTTGTCCACAAAATATTTCAATCAAAGCTTTACAGTTTTTTAAAATGTTGCATTTTTTATCTTCAGAAAAGTTACGTTTCTCATTTAAAAAAAATTATAACTACTTATATCCTGTAACTTAGGTCGAAAACTAATTTATAGCCCATTCATAATTATATTTGCCTCTCATAATATCTTTCTTCTTAATTGTAAAAATAAAACAGATTTAACATTTAGTAGACATTGCATACAGCTATGACCTTACATCAAATACCTAAAAAATATTTCTTTATACTATTCAAATATACAACATTTAATGTAGCAAATAGTATGCTATAAACACATTGCATGCTGTGCATGCGGTCTTTATGTAAAATTGCAATTAATCGATAACTACTTAGTTTTTCCTTTAAAAATTTCTTTTTAAAAAAATTTAAAATTTATATGATTTTTTCTCTCTCTAACACTAATCTACTAAGTACAAACTTTTCTGTAATTCAAACTTTAGTGCAAAAAAACATGTAAAAGTACATTTCTACATGCAATGAGTTAATCATTCAATAACCCCAATTTTGAATACTTTAGAAAATTTTTAACCAAAATTTATTAAAATGCAGATATATTTATAGAAATGTTTGAAAATTTTTTATACTGAATTCAAGGACATGAAATATATAATATATGTAGACTAAGTAGTAGTAATTAGAAAAATGTGAACAGTACCAGAAATCTAAAACACATCTAATCAAGGTATCAAAGTTTGATAATTACACTTCCAAAAGTAAGACAAGTAAAACGTTCTGGTATTCTATGTCCCTAATAACAGTTATATGAATTATCCAATTAAAATTTTTGAAGAATCTTTGGCTCCACGAAAGTAAATTTTTATGAGTTCAATTCTATATTCAGGACAAGATTGTTACAATTCAAATAGTTGATAAAAAGTTATGCTAAAGAGAGATGAAATATTTTAATATTTTTGAAGCATACAAATATCATTATATCATCTAAAGATGACTGAAATCAAATCATGAAAAATAAGATACCTTCAAGAAGATATGTATCATTTTCTATTATATAATACTTGTAATTGCTCAAATTACAATGCACTTTCAATGTATGAATAAAGTAAATGTACATATATGATAGCACACTAACCAGAATGAGCTTCTTCTTTCTCAGATTCTGAATCTTTAGTTTCTTTTTCCTCATCTACGAAAAAAAAAAAGAAATTGTACATATTATACAACAGTAGATTTTATTATTTGCAACATTTTAAGAAACCTCATTCTAAAGCAGTTATAGAGAATTATGAAATCCTATGAAGCACTTTTATTTTAATCAATATTCCTTTTGTTTTTCTAAATCCCTTTCTACAAAAAGCTTCACATACATCCCTCCCATCATAAATAATAGAGTACTTAATCCATAAAAATTAAAAATTCTCCAGCTGATATGCATAATATTCATTGCAAAATAAACTTGCAACACAAAATTGACACCTCAATTTTTACTCACTTTATATGATGAGTATTATTTTAATTTAACTGATCTTAATTCATTTACAATTTTACTTATAAAAAAATCCATTTTCCCAATTATTGATCAGTAGAATTGTTCATAACAAATAAAATGAGAAAAATAATAAATATTTCAAAAATATTTTCATATAAACACTTATTTAATAACTTTTCAAATGCCCTACACCAGTGGTCTTCAAACTGTGTTCCATGGAACCCAGGGTTCTACAAGACATACTCAGGGGTACCACAAGTCACACAAACACAAAATCGAGAAGAAATAAATAGGTATGCAAAATGGATTCATGTTCTCTATGAAGTTTGTATAGTTACAAGTATCTTATGTCCCCCCCCCCATTCATTAGAACTGAACACTTTATTTATATATAATAATTTTATTTTATCACCCTTTTTAAACTTTTATTATAATATAATAAAAGAATATTAAAATGTTTTATCTTTATATATATACTTCCTACTAGATTGTGGATATTCTATTGTTTACTATCTTGGGTTCCACAAGATAATTTTATACTTGTTAGTTAGCACAATGTCTTGCAAAACTAAATTGTTTTCAAATGGAAAAAGCACCTTTTTACATTTGTGGAAAACAACTTTTATAATGAAGGAAATAACAACAACTCAACAGAGTTGATGTTAAAATCTAAATTTAAACAAAAACAGTTTTTAAGTTTTAAGTTGTGCAAATTCTCTCTCTTTCGTGGAAAATACATTGGATTTCCGACACAGCTATAAACATTTTAATGCCATTCTGAAAATCGTTTTTAAGTTAAATATATTTCTCAATCTAAGTGGCTACAAAAACAAAGCATAAAAACAAATTAAACTCAGAAAATGTAATGTGATTGCATTTAATTTCAATACATCTAGACATTGACAGTTTGTGAGGAAAAAAAGCCAGTACATATCTCAGTTACTAATTATAATGCATGGATAGGTGACACTTGAATTAAAAATTAATATTATTAATAAGTAAATTATATTTAAAAAATTAGAATAGAATTTTTTATAATAAATACAATACTTTTTTTAAAATTTTATTTACATAAAGTGCCTATAACATGTTGATCTACTTTAAATATTATTTTGAGATATATTCTTTGAAGTATGTGCATAGAATGAGGTTCCATGGAAATACTTTCTAATTGTAGGGGTTCTACAAAAGCACCTTCAAGTTCTAGGGGTTCCGTGAGTTGAAAAAGTTTGAAAACCACTGCCCTACATAATTCAATTTCATTAAATTTGTATTTTCAGATAATAGAAAAAGTCTTACCAGAATGTGCCTCCTTATCAGAACCAGAAGCAACACTTCCTTTCTCATTGTCTTAAAAATAAAAATAATCATAATATATAAAAATTTCAAAAATTTAATATTCTTAACAGAATTTTTCAAAAATAATTTACAATTTAAGACAAATAAAATCCTAAAGTATATTAAATATATAAATTAAAGCAATAGATTCAAAATAACATTATAAAATCCACAGGGCATTTCCTTTTTTACTTAAATATGCAATAAAAAAAAAGCTATACCAGAATGTGCTTCCTTTTCAGAGCCAGATGCAACACTTCCCTTTTCATTATCTGGAAAATAATTATAGCAAAATATATAAAGAAGAAAAATATTTGAAATGGTACAAACAGAATTTTTTTGGAAGTGTATTAAAAACTTGTAATTGTTCTTTAAGAACCCCCCTATGAAATAAATATACATAACCAAATAATGCTAGAAATAATTTTAACCCCTTCTTGCTCAACCAGTGTGTTAGGTACCCCAGACGTCTTTCCAAAATACATTGTTTTCTTAGGGCTGCTATCAGTAAAACTATTCTGTAGGCTTTTGAATGCAATAAAATGAACTTGACGGAGAGAGAGCTTGCAAAGAATTTACTTATTTCAGAGAAAAATTTGCTTATTAGAGTCTTTTCTTCCCTCCCTCCCAATACACAGCATACGCACACCTATGCGAAAAATGGAGGCACTAGAGAGTGAATTGTGTAACTTTTAATTGGCAGTTATCGGATTAATCTTATAATTTTAATTTCTAAATTACAGTAAATAACTAAATAATATTTGTATGCACCAACTCTTTGCATTTAAAAATTGTTATTGACAAACTTAAATAAGCATTTAATGATAACATGCTTAATCTTTTTAAATAAACAAGTAACATAAAAAAAATTTTAAGTCAATACCTACTTAGGTTAACAAAGAAAAATTTTATTTTAGTTACTTTTAAAAAAAAAGTAACAATTAATATAAATATGCATATACATATGACAGAATCGCATTAAGTGGCAAAATAGAAAGTGATTTTCCATTTTTCTTTCTATATATGGTGCTGGACTACTTTTTTGTTTGTTTATATATATTACTGTTTATTCATTAATTAAATGTAATTATTCTGTTAAAATAGTAGAGTAAAAAAGAAATCCCGCTCTCAGAAATTAGGTCATCCCAGATGATATTTGAAACCCACGACCATTCGATTAGAAGTCCAACGCGCTATCTATTGCGCTACAGAGACAAAACGAAAGATTTTCCTTTCTATATATATATATATGCTGTTGGGCTATTGTTTTTGTTTGTTACCATTTATTCATTTTATAATTTAATTAATGAATTAATATTTGAAAAAAACTGCATTATTATCAAATGTCATCCACTACAAGTTTTAAAAAATGCATTTGAACTTGAATGGATAAATAGAAAATATTTTATTAACAATTGAAAATTTGTGAATGTATATATATAAAAGGGAGAGAGATAACTAATAGTAGGAATTGAAAGGGAAAAAAAAGATAATTTAAAATAATTTTGTATAAAAAAATAAAACTTTTTTATAAGTTGAGAAGAAATTAAATGAAGATGAACAGAGTACTAAATAGAAAAATTAAACTAACAAAAGAAATTAGCATATCAAAATATGAGGAGAAACATAAAATTTATATCTTACCTGATTGAGCTTCCTTCTCTGAATCAGAGCCTTTATTTGATTGGTTATCTAAAAATATATTTTTAAAACAGAATATCATTGCACTGATATCAGCTACATCTCAATTTTTGAAAGTAATAATTATAAATGAGTTTTATAAAAATAAATTTGAATTAATATTATTTATAGCTTTTTGGCTACCAGTTAACATAAACAAGAAATATTAACATAATTTTAAAAATGAAATAAGCAATTTTGTGTACAAATTAACAATTTATTGATAAACTATTACCTGATTTAGGTGAATGCCGGACACTTCCAGAATCAGAACCTCTACTAGCTTTATCTTCTAAAAAAATTTATTTTTTATTTTCAATTATAAGTGTTTAAGTAGCTCATTATTAAAATACTACTTTTAAAAGTATCAAAAACCTCGCCAAATTTAAATTCAATACAGAAAAATATTACTTATTACTTGTGAGTGTATTTTAAATCATTTAAGCAATGTATCAGAAGCATATTATTTATATACTTATTTTTAAAACAAATACATTATTAAACTTTTCTCTTTTTCTTACAAAAAGGGGGGGGGGACATTTATGTAGTCATGGTGATAAAATAAACTTAAAGAATGAAAATAGAAATTTAAAGAAAAAATATTAAATAAACATTTATTCCATAATGCAGCATAATAAAAAATAATAAATATTAATCCTAAAGATAAAGTAAATCATGCACATATTCTAACTAAGCAATCTCTGGTAAATATAAACAACTAAAGCAATTGAATACTCATATTATTATTATTATTATTATTATTTGGCTATCAAACAGTTAAATATTATAAGAAAAATTAGAATGAATAATAGACAGCAAAGTTCTACAGCCAAATTTTTTTTAAAAAAACTACAAGTTTAATAATTGATACAAATTTTGAAGTGAATTTATCCTTAACAAAAACTTAAAGATCAAGCATATAAAAGAAATTAATGAACTCACCATCAGAATCAGACTCAACAATTCTTCTCTTTTTTGTGACTACACTACCACCAGACTCACTGCCACTGTCTGAAGCAACTCTGCGCTTTTTCTTAGACTTAGCCTTGCTATCTGAGTCACTGTCACTGTCCGATACAACCCTACGCTTCTTTGCAGAAGCACTACCACCTGACTCACTACCACTGTCTGATACAACTCTACGTTTCTTTGCTGTTGTACTTCCCCCTGATTCACTTCCACTATCAGAAGCGTTTCTTTCTTTAGGAGAATTTTCATCATCATCACTGTCATTTCTGTTTCTAAAACAAGGAAGGAAAATGAGATTTTTTTTTTTAAAAAAATGGATTCTGTAAGAGATGTGACAAATAAAGCACTAGTAGTTATTATTAAAAAAAATTTCACCACAATATGCAGCAAGCAACGTCAAGTTTATTCAATGTTTTTTTAAAAAATATCTAACAAAATGATATAGTTAGTTACATTAGTTTTAACATGTGTACATATATACAATTTGGAAAATAGAAAAAAATGACTATTTTATTTGATAATTATAATAGACTTAAATAGCTAAAAAACAGTATGGGCTTAATTATAATGAATATTACACATGTATAACTAATCAGAAATAAATCTATATCAGAAGTATAAATTTAAGTTATCAAATTGGATTATTATGAGTCATTGAGGGGACTGGATAGAGTTCATATAACACTGTTGGGCTCTCCTCTCTAATCAGTGAATGACTAGAAAATTCTACCATCACCCAGTATTAATATAAAGTCTTTAATGTAAAAGAGAAGATATAAGAAAAATATACTTTTATAAAGGAAATATAAAAAATTAATATTAAAAAAACCTTTTTTAAAAGCAGCAGTTTAGAGATCAGTTAAGTGGACAGGAGCAAATATAAAAAGTTCTGGATTATTACCAGAATAATATTCCATATACATTTTAAAAAATGACAAATTTACAAATATACTTAATCGATTGAAAATATTTCTGCTATTCATACAATAAAATTTTTTACACACAAAAAACAAATCACACTATATATTACTTTAAGTATTATTTAGAGGTCTTAATTACATATTAAATTGTACACAAGACATCAAATAATTTGTCACTATTTTTACAGAACATAAAGCTTTTAAGATTCTCAGCCAAAGTAATTTTTCAATGAAATGTGCCATTCAAAATAAGATAAAATACGGTATGAAAAAATTTCCTTTTTTTAAAAGTTAACTTAATAAATTTTTTTTTTTTTTGAAAAATTATACAGTTTTATTCACATTTAAAATAAAACTGAGAATGTAAACAAAACGTACTTCTTCTTTCGAGCTTTCTCTTTGTCACTATCAGAATCTTCACTTGATGATATCGTGGCTTTTGATACCACTCTGCTACGCTGTTTTGCAGTAAGTCCATCTTCTTTGATTTGTTCTTTTTTCTTTTTCTTGGATTCTTTATCTCTCTTACGTTTACGTGGTTTTGCTTCACCTTCATCATCAGTTTCTCGGTTATCCCTAGGAATACGCCTAAAGGAGAACAAATACATAACTTCTTTAAGCAAAAATCCTTAAATTTATTAAGAATAAAGAATCATTCATGAAAAAATCTTTTAAGATTGATAAAATAAAGAATTGGGCAAGAAATTCAACACAATTTTAGACATTAAAACTATTATTACAAAATTTTAAAAAGGCAAAATTTAAAAATTTTATTTAAAATTAGTACAATATATTGATTTAAATAATAAAATATTAAGCAAGAAATGTGTGAAAACCATAATCCAAGATACATTTTGCTTTAAAATATTTTATTATACAATTTACTTTAAATTCAGATACTATATTAATTAGATTATCTTAACTTTTCCAAAATGTATTTTTTTCACAAATGTTGCTAATTATTAATTAACAAAAGGAAAATTTTATCAACTTTTAATATTTAAATGTGCTTTTATTTTAGAAAGGAAGGAAGCCTATCTATATTAAATTGTCAACTAAATTACTTCAACCAACTGAAAGAAACTAAAAACAAAGTAAAAGAAAATCTCAAAAACAACAGTGAGTAGTTTTTTTAGAAAATATTCAAACTAAATATTTTAAAATGTTAAAATTTCATGCAAAAAAAATTAAATAAAGTACAAATTAAATTTTACTGTTTATTTTTATCATGACAAGTAATTTATAGAAATAACCGACTATCACAACTCTTTTCTTTCTTCCTACTTTCTTTTCTTTCTTTAGGTTCACCACCTTCAGATCCACTACTGTCACTGACATATTCATCTTGTGCTCTTCTTCCCTAAAAAGAACATATCAAACATTTTCAGATTTTTTTCCGCCTAGATATATAAATACAGAGATTACATTATAACTAACATCCCTAATTAAAAGTAAAATAGAGTTACAGTGACATGTGCCCAGCGAAACTTTCCTTTTCCAATTTCTTAATTATATATTCTTAAATAACCCTGACAAAAACACTATCAAAATAGAAATTAGCAAAAAACTGGTATAAAATGAATTTATTAGATTTATTAGAATTTATTAGTTCTGATTCTGTTAATTCAAAATTATTTCTTTCTACAAAAATGCAGAAGCCAATGCTAATTCCATTAAAATATTCAAGTAAATTTGAAAATAGAAAGGATGTATATATGGTCCATTAGTTTCTTTTAATTTTTATGATCAGTATTAACTTATGCATGTGGAACTTGGTTAATGTCTCAAACAGATGAGAACATGGTAAGTGTCTAAGAAAAGAAGATTATTTTTGGAGGAATTCAGGAAAATGGAACATGGCGATTAAGATTAAATTTCTAGCCTAGTCATCTTATAAAGAATCTGATATTGTTAACTTTATCAAAATGGGCAGGTTTGTCAAGTCAGAATGATGAAGACCATACCACTAAAAAGTTTTCAATGCCCAACCAATTGGCACACAAAGAAAACAGGCCAAATCTTAGATAAATTGATTTGTGAAAGGTTTTGAGAGGCTGGAGGCCCAACCTGGGCTGTTGAGCCACTGAGGAAGGAGGTTTTTTTAATAAAAATTATAACTGATACACAACAATCGATTTTTGAAAATGTACTAATAATAAATTACAACATATCAATGAAATGACTTAGTAACATTAAATTAAGTTGTAATCTCATTCAGAAAAGGGCTATGAAATCATACATACTTTCTTCCTTGGTTTTTCTTCAATAGCGAGTAACTTTGCTTTTACTTTCTTCTCAACAACTCTTGCCTGCTTCAATTATAAGCTCTGTTCTGTTTCTTAGATTGATCTTGTTCTTTTTGCTGAAATGGATAAAGTTGTATTTTAATAAAATATTGCAGAATAAAAATATGTGCTCATTATCAAACTACTCAAACAGTGAAAATAGATTTTGAAAATTACAGTTGAAATTAAAGATATTCAACAGAAACAACAGAGTAAATTATAAAATAAAAATAAACAAACATGAACCAATCTAAAATTTTATTTTTTAAACCTAAAATAATAATATTGGTCATGAAAACAAGTTCAAGGGGGCACTAGAATTATTTTTCTCTTTAATACAATCTATCAGATGTTCAGGAAAAGATTTTTGTTTGTTCTCTTCACGTAATAATCTTCTAAATAAAAGAGTGAGCTCTGAAGTTTATTCCTTTGATAAATTTTCTTTATGAAATAAGGAGAATAGGTTGGAAAAAAGCCTTACAAATTGATTCTAATTGGCAAATTTATATTTTTCACAAAATGCTATTTTAATACCTAATAAATACAAACATGAATATTTTAAAATATGTTAATCAAAATAAAATAATATAAAAGCCCAAAATGCAAACCTGTTGTTCATCTTCTGCTCACTACTCTCTTCGCTTACGCCTTGACCATCGCTTCAGACCTTCTAGGCCTTTGCTACGGATGTTACTTGAGCTTGTTCAGAAGATCTTGATACATTGTCTTAATGTACAGATATATCATAATGGATTTTATAATAAAACTATACAAAAAATAATTAAGAATTTTAGTATAATGAGCTTTTATCAATTTTTTATGCATATCAATATTTAAAAAATAATGACATGAATGATTAAAACAGTAACAGAGTTTTAAAGTGATTGTTTTAAATTTCATGCTAAGATAGTTAATTAAAATAACTACAGAGGATAATTATGTATTTTAAAACAACATAGAGCAATTTTTTAAAAGAAATGCAAAATTACCTTGCTTCAGCAGCAGCTTGACCAAGATCATACCTCATTTTATCTCCATTGATACTCAAGTAACTAAAATACCTAAAAATTGATCACAAGAATTAAGTTTCTGCATTTCATTTCCATGGATTACTTATTTAAATTCTTTAACAGTTTTCTCAGTTTATTTTCAGTATACTTTAAAAATTATTATAATAAATGAATATTATTTATTTTGCCAGAGATAATATAACAGGCTTTAATTTAAAACCCATATTACCTTGAGCTAAATCTATTCATGCACAGATAATACAGTCTTTGTTGGTTTTCATCTCTTTACAGGGCATAGTTTTGAAGGACCAAAGCAATGTTATATAAATTATAATATGAGGAGCAAATAATGAATGCAGCCTAGAACAGATAGAGGCATTTTTAAATATAACAAAACTAGATTTAAATAGCATTTAGCATTTAATATAACTTTTTTCTTCATTAAAACATACCTTCAGAAGCATTTGCTTACATTCAGCAAGTTTACCACATCTGTAATGAGCTCGAGCTAAATACATCAGGATTTCAACATTATGATGCTTGAAGAACTTTTTCAGGCAATTTTCTACTAGAACAAATAAAATTAGATACTTATAGTTACGCTCTTAAATAAAATTGTAAATGTTAACTATTATGCAATAATTTTAAATTATTATAAATATATAATTACTACTTAGAGAAGCAATGAGGTTGCCTTTGTTTCACATATATGTGAGCAATGTTGAGCCATACATCACAAAAATCAGCTGTAGCTTCACTGAGTTAAAACACCTCTTTGCTTCCAGAAGCTCAGAGCAAGTACAGCACCTGAGGTTTAAAAAGAAATACTTGTCATTGTAATCTACCTTGGTGTATAACTTTTACTGTAAACACTTCTCAGTTTGCTAATAATAAGATTAATATTTTTTAAGTGATACAGCCCAAAAACGAACCATATGCAACTTCTACATAATGTGGTATTTACAAAATAAAGTTTTTAATGCCTACAAATTTATAAATTTCGTATTAATCCTTTTAAGCATATGATATCTACAAACAATCCCAAAGATTTACTTGGGTTCTTACATCCTTTAATAGCTGTACATGCTAGTATTGTCCAAGTAGTTTATATTACCAATTTTATCGATATAATTAAATAGAAGTAATTTTTACATGTTTATTAATCACCAAAATTGTAATTGTTTTCAAAATCATAAGGGCGAAGCACTATGTAGAACTTTTACTTTGCTTTAAAATGAGTACATATATTCTAATTTCCAAGATTTTAATTGAAAAATGGAAGTGTGATAACATAACTATCATGCCAGTATCTATGATTCGATCTTCAGAAATGAAGTTTAAAATGTTATAATTTGGTACCATTCCATTTAAAGATTATCATATATGCCTTATTAATCGAAAAATAATTTACAATGATTATAATTATTAATTTTGTTTTATTAACTTTATAATAATAGCTTCAACTGAATAAAAGTAACTCTAACATCTACTTTAAAAATTAAAGCCTTTTCTTTATTTCTAGGACAAAATATTATACATAATAAAACAGTCAAAGATGTAAGTTTTTAAAAGAACTTATATTCTTTCTTTTATGTGATTATTTTAGATTTTACTTGTATTTCCAAAATAGTATAAAGTATTTGGTACAGAATAAAGAACATATCTGGTCGAATAATATTGAATGAAACAACATAGAGTTTAAGAGCATTTTTCAATTAAATACAGACATTTACTTATACAAAATTTACTACCATTCCATTAGTGACCAATGTTCATGGGTCACAGCATAATTCTGCTTATATAAAAATGCTCTATCTTGATGTCAGCTTTCTTTTTCTTACTGCACGGTTGGTAGTCGAAGCCAAATTACCAAATGCTATTAAAGAGTAGGTATCATTGGGAGAAGTATTCAAGATACGTTCAAATTTTCTCTGACCAGGATTCCATTCTTGTTTATAGAAGGATGCAAGCTCCCATTAGACCAAGATACGTGTCCTGTAAGATAGATAAAAGCATTACTTTAATTTAACTGTAGAATCTAACTCCAAAAATAAATAAATAAATTACAACAGCTTTATATGTTTAAGAATTATTATTGTAACTCAAAATTTTTCATCAAATTTTAAAATGATTTTAACGTGCTAAAAAGCTGCATTGCAAAATATACAATTAATTAAAACTTGAAATGTTCACAATGATTTGAACACAATACAAACGTTTGATACAGTGAAAATCTTTTAGGGCAAGAAAGGCCATATAAATAAATTGTATCACAATTTGTGAGAGGAAAATTATAAAATATTGAATGTTATACTTGTAATCATTATCACAAACATGTAAATAGTATTTTGGAAGCAGTTCTGGTTCTTATTAATGCATTGAACATTTTAAGCATTTCATTCAAGTGAAACTTTCCATGAAATATTCAAACCAGTGATCTATCTATATTGTCACACTTAACATCAATTACATGTGATTTTTAACTCACCTTGCATCTTAGCCCTAGTTTAATTTCATTGGGCAGTCTCTCATGCTTTTATGTCTTAAGAGCAAAATCTCAGCGAAATTAATTCTGAATTTATATAGCTTTACAAATTTTTCTTTAACCCCCTTATCTTTGCATGCAAGAATTTATAATAATGAGGTATAAGATATGGTAAAATAAGCAAAAATACCACTTGAATGGATTTTATTATTTTATACCATCCAAGTAGGTTGTCTAAAAAATCCACATTACTCATGCTTATACATAGTTATTACATGAGAGCTATTAATGAGATTTTTGTTATAGATTTCTATTTTCTTTTTAGGACCCATGTCATTAAATGTGAGTAATATTAAAATACATTCATTAGCCTACAATCCCAAATTAGATATTTCAATGCTAATTATATAGGACAAATTCTTTAAACGTAATTTCTAAGTTCAGATTAGTCATTTACATACAGATGGTATTTAAAATTTAAAATGTGATTTTGTCTAACAGTTTGAAGTCATAATATTCCATTATTTTATATAAGTAATATCCGAACTGGTCGCAAAGTGGACTAGTATTAAGCAGAGATGTTTGCACTAAAATATAAATGTTATAGGGGAGTAAAGGGGCAGAACAACAAATAAAAATAATAAAAGAAAAAGTGTTCCATAAAACTCAGATCAACTCAAATGCAAAATCAAACTAAGTTATTTTGATGTAGAAGGATTGCATAAAATTAATGAAGAGTTAATCACCAAAGATTTGTTTTTCCAGCAAATTTACTCATAGCAGGGTATAAAATCTTTTATTCCCTTCTTATTGGAAAATATGTCAGAATAGAAGTCTATGTTTAAAATGTGCAACCCTTTTCAATTAAATAGAGGCCTTCGTCTATGTCTACTAACCATCATTCATCCTTGATTGAATTAGGGTCTAAAGACTCAAGATTCTTCAATGTCTTTCCTCACTTCTATGCATTTTTATGAGCCCATCAACTATCAGCCTTGATCAGGGGAATCCAGCATTTCTAAAATGTCAAAGACTATTCCTTCTAAATTTATTTGTCTAAGTAAGACTGATACTTCTTCAATCACATTATCAATTTCACCAACTTCTTTTTTCTCAAACAAAAGACAAATTGACGAGATTTGAAAAATCCATACTAGACGGTATATTGAGGTATTACAGTATACTTGAACTGTTAAAATTGTATTTATTACAATAAAGTTTATAATTACTGAATGAATTAATCTTAATATAACAAGATCTATTTTATTAAAAAGATGAATTTTACACTATGATCTGCTCCAGAGTAAATTCTGAAACTGTAAGCATTCAACTTCTGCATTTGCATACTTTTGCCAAATGAAAGCATCTATTTTAGTCTAAAAATAATCTCTTTGAGACAAAATTGACATTGTAACAGTTCTGGAATAAAATAAAACATCCATTTTTAACAATATATATTTTTATATTGCAATAGAAAAGATTTTAAAATTATTAAGAATGTTATAACTATTCATCCACCAGCCCACTTAGGAATTTTTTTGAAGTTTTCAATTCTAATCTAACAAATTAAATGAACTAATTAAATGAACAAAAATGAATTTCTAAACAGACTCTGATGCCTTTCGGAATGATCATGTGAAGCTGACAGACAGAAATAAAACAGATAGCCAAATGACTACATAAAGCACAGTTAGGTAAAGAAAATTGGAAAAATGTACATATATACATGAGCAGTTTTCAATCAATTTTTAAATTGAACAAAGAATATAAAATATGAATTAAAACAAATATTTCTCAAAATTTCATTTTATAACTGACAGTGAAATCAAATAAAATTTTACAAAAACATTTTATTACTTTATGTATATATAATATCTAAAACCTAACATTTATTATCCTCTAGAAATGTAAAATTCCCTAAGTCAATGTTTTGTTAAAACACAAAAATACAAGATACAAAAAAAAAAGTGTTTTTATCAATTTGCATTTATGTATTAAAGAACAGCCATAAAAAAAAGAGAGAAGGATGATATTTTTTTTCAATTATCACAATGAAATTGGATTATGGATGAAATTCCATCACTTTTAATGGCTCAAAAAGAACTAAATTTTAATGTTTGGAGAAACTTGATATATTTTTTTTTCTTCGCAAAATCAAAACATCCAAACATTTAAAAATTCCAAATTTTATTCAAATTTAATTATCAGTTCCAGAGATATTAAAGAAAATGTTAGTGGGGATACAAAATAACTTTGTACAGATTACTCATAATATTTTTCTCATCTTCAAATAGTATATAGCAAGTGGATTGATAATTAAGGTATAACAATTAATAAATGATTTATTAAAACTCCATAATTTCCAATCATAATTTCAAAAACTGAATGTTTTCTTCTCAGTTTATGTGAGAGAATCACAAAATTTTAGATTTGAGGCTTTTATGATCCGAATAATCCAAAAATGTAAAAATTTTAGTATGTTACAATTTACTTATTCTCATAGCTACAATTAACGACTCACATTTTTTACAGTAAAATTACTTTTTTCAATTATTTTCTGTTTTTAGAATCAGAGGAAAAATCAAGCAAAAATTTTGTGTGTGTAAAAAGTGTTAAGTAGAATTTTTTTTTTTTTTTAACTGTCAAAAGTCTGACACACTTCTCTAACATTATGGAATCAACTTTAAACACTTCCTCTCATAATTCCAAAAGAGCATTTTTAAAATTTTAAATTTGGGCTAGTTTTAAGATAAAATAGCACATAAATGCAAAAAAAAAAAAATATTGATACAGTAAAAGTTTTTCAAGTTAAATTACTATATTAATTAATTGATTAACACCATAATTTAGTTCTTTTTGAGCCATTATCATTGATTCTAACTTTGTCGAGCTGTAATGAAAATTCAGAAAATTATTGAGTGTCTTATTTTTTAACAATACATATGAACATAAATACAAAAATTGATCACTTCATCTTAATACAAAACATACCTGGTTAACTTGTAAGGCTTCTTTGAACCAATCTGAAGCTTCATAAATTTGTCCACGATCTCTGGCCATACAACCTAATCTTAGATAACCTTGAAAAATAATAATTTATGTTTTTAATTGAGGTGTAATGTTAATTGGTGGTTTTTTTGTTATTAAAAATCAATACAGAAAAACCACCAATACAATATTTTTTTCCTATACAACAAAAACAATTAAAAGCAAACATTACAGAAAATTATACTTACAATCAACATAATTCGGATGTTCTCTTAAAATAGTTTTATACAAACGATCAGCTTTATCAAACTGACTAAATGATTCAAATAATCTGGCAAGATTATAGGTTGTTGTGACAGATATTGAGTTATAATAATGTTCATCATGTTGAGCATCAGTACGGGCACGATCTAGAGATGCTTCATAAAATTTCTGAAATATTAAATTATTTCTTTTAAGTTTCATGCAGCTTCAAAAACAATTATCAACAACTTGATTTTGATTAGACCACTTAAAATCTAACCTTAGCATCTGGGAGATTTCCCAGTCTGTAATGTAGAGCACCAACATTATTCAAAATTTCTGGAGGGACATCAGCACCAACTTGGTCTTTTAAAATTGAAGTTGCAGTGCCGTAACCAGAAAGTGCTCCTTGAATATCAGATTGTTCTAAAATCTGAGCTAACTCAATCCAGGCTTCAACATCTTCATCAAATTGTTCAGTAACTTTTTTTAGATGTGCCTATAAAAAAAAGATTGAATATAAAAATTTACATAAACAAAAGACATATTTAATTCCTTAATCATTACATACATCTTGCTCTTTAATTCACAGTATTGCTGATACTCTAAAATAATCATTTTACTGAGAATAAATGGCACATGTATGAAATTATAAAATGTTTAGAGGGATACCCCAGTTATAGACTTTTATTACTAAATTTTGAAATACAGTTTGAAGATATAGAAAATAACTATTAATTTTACATTTGAGTTGATAAGGAAAATGTAACATCAATTGTTTATTAATGTCACAATTTGAAGCCACATGAGATCAATTGGTGACGGACCTCATAATTTTGAAGTGGCAAGGATGACACCTGATCTGACACTTCTCTAAATTTTTACACCATACCAATGCAAAGACTTTGAACCTCAAAATATTTGATGTTCATCAGTTCCTCTGCACAGCAGGTCTTTAGAAATACCAGGACTCAAACTCATGACTTGACAAAAACAATGCTTGTTGACCATGAGTAAGCAATCATGACCATGCAGCTACTGTGACCACATTGAAACACTAAAGACTATTCAAAAATATCATATAAATACCAGACATTCAATAATTCAAATGTTACAACAGCTAAATATGCATGTATATATATAATTCATTTTTAAATACCTAATTGAATGGCTTATAAAATATGTTCTTGGATTAATGATTAAAAAAAGACCTGGAAACTGAAACATGTTCTCTAATGAAGTTCTTACATTTCCTCACCAAAACTACAAAGCACAGGATAGAAAACTTTAAAACTTGTTCAGAAAGTTTAAATTTTCTCTATTGAACAAAAACTACCAGTTTATTTTTAATATTAAAAGGATTTAAAGTATTAAATCTAAAATTATACCGTTTCTTGTAGTTTTGCTTTAAACTAATTAATTCCTTAGCAAATATTGATTTTCCTACACAAGAGAGCAAATGCCTAATATTTTATCAAATTTGCCAGTATTCAAATAAAACTGCATCATTTACAAAACATTTACGACCTTCTTTTACTTTTTAAAACTAAAAAAAAAAAAATTAGTACTTAAATTTCTTTGAAACTTACAAATATTCAATATGTTAAAAAATATGTAACTTATTACACAGGGGGAGGAGAAAGAATGTTTACTAAACATACCTTAGCTTGATCTCTTTTAGCTTGGTTAGGATTATGAGCATACAGAGAACCAAGAATTTTCATTGTTTCATAATTGCCAGGTTGTATCTTAAGAACCTTTTCAAAACATTGTGCAGCCTATTTAAATACAAACAGCCTTATAAATACATATACATACAAACATCTCATTCCTTTAAATAAAAATTTAAAAACAATATATTCTTACATTTTCCATGTCTCCTTTATGAATATACATCTGGCCTAATCCATACTGGGGTAAAACAAATGATGGCGAAGCAAACTGTGTTGCTTGATAATAATACTGGAAGGCTTGGTCGTAATCACCTTGGATATGAAACGATCTAGCTAACTGATAACAGCTCTCAGCACGCATGGCTTCATTTTCAGTGTTATGAAATGCATGAAGAGCTAAATGTTGCACTTTGTTGTAATCCTGCATGAAAATAATTAATAAAATATTTTTGTTAATACAATTATGCTGCTTAATACTGAGTGATTTATTAAATGTAGACAAAAGGGTGGATCATGATTATATGGAGAGAGAAAATTACTATTAATCGGAATTTACCTTTGCAGGAAAGAGCTCCCAGCCCTTTTTTTTTTGCCGCAGTCAGGTTCAAAGTTTGATCATTTTATTATGGCCCACTGAAGAGGGGAGGATTTTGATTGTTTATATTTTAGATTGTTTTGATTTGATAATTTTAATTTAATTGCATTAAAACATGCCTTCAAAATAAAATACAAAAAATTTATACTAAGTGAAAGTCGCACAAACCAAATAGAAATACACGAAAGTAAATAAAATAGGAATAATTTAATGTTCCTAAGGAGGCACACTACCATTTGATTGGAACCAGTCTGCAGCTCAGGGGTTGGGGACCAGTGTTGTATGGTATGGAAATTAAGAGAAAAATCATTAAAAAAATAATTTCAAAATTTAATATTACCATAAGGGGTAGAACTTTCCCAAAAAAAGGAGAAAGACTTCATTTTGGTTATACAGTTTTAGGATCAAAATTATTTTTCTACACTGTAAGTAAATAAAAACAATGACTTTTTGATAACTGAGTGCTTAGTGTGTTATGGTAATCGATGACACTATTTCAACAACGGTGTTGTGTAAATGTATCCCAGAGAATGCGGAGGAGTTATGAGTATAACAGGAGAGAGAGGAGCATTGAGAGAGCCTGAGAGTAGAGTCTGTGAGGTTATAATGTATGAGGTAGTTTAGTAATGTATAAGATGTGAGCAGTTAGTAGTTGTAAATAAAGTTTGTTATTAGACAGAGGTAGTTAATTTATAGACAGATAGTAGTGTCATTAGTTAGCAAATAGTGAGTAAGTATAATGTTCATTGCAACATTTCATAACCCCCATTTCCCTCAAATGTCAGATCAGTCCAATCCAAAAAATTTTCCCCTCTTTCACTTTGAGCATTTCAATCTCAACAGTATGTTTTTCAAAAATTTAATACTAAGGAAGCTGTTACATTTACCTGATGGGTTTTTTTCTTTTCTTTTCTTGCAACTATTTAGTAAGTATCGTCTTATTGCAATAAATGTTAAGAAGTACTAAAATACCTATTTTTTTAAAACTGTTTACCGTAAGAAAGTTCATATACCTAAACTTCACTCCCCTTAAAGCAGTACTTAACATAAAAATTAAATTTTGATTTTATTTTTCTCTACACCTGTGTATTAGAGAAAATCTTTTTCACATACATAGGTTTTTAAATTCTGGAAAAAAAAGGGGGTAAAAATTGATCTGTTCTAATAGACATATTTATAAAAAAATTTTTATAAATATGTCTACTAGAAAAAAAAAAATTATACACATTCATTTATGAACTTAAACATAGCAGTCATCATTTAAAGATTTTTTAAATTTACTTTAATAATTAGAATATAGAAATATAAGGGGAGAGGCTTACTTTTTTAAAGAAGAAATGATTTGCCAAATGATTCAAAACCATTGGATTAGACGAATCAATAGTATAAGCTTTAGAAAGCATTTGTACACCAGTCCTAATGGCTTCCGGTGTTTTATTATTCAACTCAAGGACTGCCAGACCAACTAAAGCTCCAACACACTGAGAATCCAAAGTTAAAGCTCTTTCAAATGCTAACCTGAAATACATTTCAAATTATTAGAGAAAAACACACAATAATGTATTCAAATGCAAAAAATATTTTCATACAATTTGAAAATTTAACTATGCGTTAAGTAGCCAAAAGTAAAATTATGACCATGCTATTTCAAATATATATCTTTATACATATAGCTTAAGCTTTTTAAATTCAAACGGAATACATTGGATACTAAGATTTCCTATACTTCATATTGAATCATTATAGCATTTTAAACAAATTATAATTAACTCTTTACATAAAATTTTATTTCTTTATGATTAATTATACTGATGATTCAGTTTATA
Organism: Trichonephila clavata; assembly: GCA_019973975.1. Lineage (NCBI taxonomy): Eukaryota > Metazoa > Arthropoda > Arachnida > Araneae > Nephilidae > Trichonephila > Trichonephila clavata. Next base: position 75,172 of record BMAO01008476.1, on the reverse strand, counting down.
TAATTTATGTAAATCATAAATCCCTAAAAGATCAGATGAGGTTTTTTTATTTCAAGCACATAAAAAAAGATCAAAGATCCATATACTTTTTGAGAAAATTCAAAAAGAAAAAAAATGAGACAAGGATTGAAAGAGGGTAACGAAAGATATAATACATTATTAAATTTATGTCATGAACAGGAATTATAACACTATTTTAGTAATATAACATGTGGTTTTTGTAACTTACATTAGTTTTCTTTACTTCTGTTATTTTGATCATTTGATATTATCTTTTATACATTTTGACTAGATATTAACTTTTGGTACATCTCTTAAGTCAAAAAGTTTTGATAGTTTATTTAAATAAAAAGAATTTACTCATAGTTAATCTCATTCTGGTACTATCCAAATCCTAAAAACTTAAGAGATTATCTAAAAACAGACAATCTTTACAACAAAACTATCTTTCTGATACTTGCATAAAGAATCCATAATTTGACTAAACATATGCATATATAAATAAATGCTCTTCAATAAAACAGTGGATCTCCTAAAGGCTTAAAATTATAAATAGAAAAATAGTACTTACTTTGCTTTATCAAGTTTCCCCATTTTATAAAAACAATGTCCCATGCCAAGACGCACAGCCGCAGGACATCTGGGATTGGTTCTTAAAGCCTTTTTATACAAAGACAAGGCTCCTCTATAATCTTTCTTATTAAAAGCAATGCAGGCTTTTCCAAGCAAAGAAGGAATGTTATTAAGAGACTAGTAAAGAAAAAGAATAAATAAAATTATTTTCAAAGATTATGATCTTGCATTGATTTTCATTGAAAACATATCACTAATATTTACTTGATTCAACACAAAATTGAATTGGGCATCAGCTTGGTCCATTTTATCTCCTTCCAGCAAACAGAAATAAGCTCTTCCCAATAAGTGATCCTAAAGTTGTAACAAAATGTTAGTAGGCTGATTACAACAAATACATGACAAATTAAATTCCTATTAAAATACAACATATTAAAGTACTTACAGTATAATGTATTTTAACCAATATTTTTACTGAGAAACATATTTTTCACTATAAATCGGAAATCCAAGAATAATTTAAGCATCTATTTTGGAAAAGATAATATTTCAAAAATATAAGTGAAATTTAAAATATGAAAGCAATTGTTTTTCACATATTTTATGCAAATAATTTTTACATATTCTGAAATAAATAATTCATTATCAAAATTAGGAAAAAATCTTAGAAATATAAAATAAATATATCAAATTACGTAAAACTATTATTTTAGTAAGAATCATGGGAAATTTAAAGTATCTGATTTGTCTAAATAAACCTAAATCTGAAAATCTATAAGATTATTACATATAAAACTACTATGAAATCATACATAATGATTTTAATAAACCTCTGTGAATGTTTTAATTTATTACAATCAACACATATTTCAATTATAATTTCACAATGCCCTTCCATAACTATGAATATTATGCTACTAATGTATTAAGTATTCTCTAATTCAGTGTTCCTTAAATTGAATTTGTGACCTCAAATATAAAATAGATACAAATTTGTGGACTTTTGATACATCTTTTCGCATAAAATAACTTGTTTGCCATTAATAATAATTTAATTGTTTTAGATTTTTACTGGAGAATGGATCAAATCTAAAGAATATTGAGGAAGTACTTTTTCTGGTACTGTCCACTGTTATTCCTAGATTTAATAACATAATTAAAAATAATCATGCATGTTCTTCCTATTGACACTTAAATCTAGCATATGCCCTTGTTAATAAAGGGTTACGATCTCAGAATTGTAATTATTTTGATGAACTCAAAATAACTACACTTAATAAGCAGATTATAGTTTATGTATTATTTATTATGAAATTACATTATCTAATGTTTTTTTATTTTGTAAATTAAAATTTCTATATTGTTAAATTCAAAGTAAACTTATTGCCAATGTTTATTACTGCAAAATAATACATCATAACAAACAAACACATGCAGAAGTACCCAAGCGTAGTAAACTTTACACAATGCTTATGGGTTTGTACAAAATTTTTGTACATAAAATGGGGTCACCAATCCAAAAAGTTTAAGAACCTCAGCTCTAATTAAAAGTAGATTCAACGTAAAAAATAAACAAATTATTAAAGCTATAATTTGATTACCTTGTGATAGCATTGGCTCCATAAATAAAAAACTTAGAACTCTAAAATGCAATACATATTTTACTTTTCCATTACAATCATAGCATGCATTTCAATGTTAAATTTGGGTGATTTCTTTCACAATGCCTTTTGACTCAATATTAGATATTTTTCTTACCGGACTTAACTTTCTTCCCTTCCCACCCACATTCCTAAGTTTTCTAGCAAATCCTCTAGATGAGAAAGGAATTGGTAAAATTATCATCAAGAAAGAATTCTAGCCCAAACAAAAATTATTGCTTAGTGTTGAGAAAATACACCCCAAAAAAGAAAAAAAATACCAAAGGGTAAAGCAAAGTAATGATTTTATAGCCTTCAAAAATATTTGGAAATTATATCATACTTTTAACTTTTAATAAATTCATATTTAGAAAACATTCAAAATAAAACAAAGAAAAATATAAAACATTTTAAGACAATTAAAACATATTACATAGTCTTACCAAATCATACATGATGATTTTATCAGCTGTGGTATAAAGAAGGGTAGCTTTGGTAAATAATTCTCTTTTCTTTTCTCTATCCTTCTCCTTACTAGCTTGTTGTACATAATAAGCAGATAACTTATCCAAAGCAGCCATCTGATCTCGCTCCATATTAGGATAATCAATGTTAGCTTCTGTTCTAGAGACATCCAAAATCTTAACAAAATCTGCATGTTTTCCTTGTCGATAATACTCCAACTGAAATTAATGGAATATATTTACTACACAAATTTACTAAATATAGGTATTAACGTATTCAACTAACTCTAGTAAAAGTTAAAATGGATTTTAAACAGTTGCTAAGCAATTAAAAAGATCTTATCATGTTTGTCATCAATATTAGTTTCTCAAGACCTCAATAACATCTTGCAGCCACATTTAAATTTACTTCATCTTCCAAAGTTAATGAAAAGTATTTATCTTATTGGGAAATCAAATCAAAAAAGTCTTAAGACATCTTTGACTAAGGTACTGCATATGATAAAAACTAGATTTTAGATCACAGATAACTACTTAAATTAAAATAAGTGAAAAAACATTTAATTAATTTGAAACAAAAATTAATGTAGCATAGATTGTTTTATATATTTCCTATTTGTAAATTTTATAATTTGCTAGTACATGTAGTTATTTCCTATCAAAGAATACAGTCATTTTCATAAAGATGTCATATTTGTCATTTTTATCTCCATTGAAATTCCATGCAAATTTTTATGTTAAGATCTATCAACTAAAAAAATCTAAATAAATATTATAAGAAAAAATCAAAGTATGAAAAAATAATTAAAAAACAACAGCATCTGACAGATAAAAATACACTACAGCACAAAACTTAAGCAATTTTCCAGATTGGGCCATAATTCTTAAAAAAGTGACAAGAAATTCACATGACAGAGGCACAATGTAGCACTTAGTTGATGAAAGCATAGCAGCCAAAAAATGAATTGTATGCATACATTACGGAATAAAGCAGAAAAAAAGGCTTTATTGATAGAATGGCCTTAATAAAATATATTGTCTGGGCATGGAAAAAGAATAACAAATCAAAGTCAGTAAAGGATATGATCTCACCAACTACAATGGTTGCGTGACATTGTCTGTTCATAGTCAATACCAAATTCATCTTGCCGTTCTTTTAAGGTAAGAGTTGTCATTCTTCAAGGAGCCTGTTTCAACTGTGTCTGGTGTTCCATAGAAGATACAAACTTGCTACCAGGGTATGCCACACATGTTTAATGATATTTAAATAAGGAAAGCCCATTGGCCAATCTATTCTGCAGATATCCTCACCTTTTAGAATATAGATGTTCTCATCTTCTAGATAGATTTGCAGATATTCTCACTTTCTTCACATGTTTGGATGTGTACTGTGGTGTCCACAAAAATAAAGTCAGAACCAATGACACTTTGGGACAGATGCACCAGCAGAAGGGTATTTTTATTGCAGTAATGATCTCCAGTAAATGAGCCACTGTCAAAAATAAGGAGATTCATTTGTCCATTCCATGTAATGCCTTCCCATGCAAGCAGTCCAGGACCATCCCAATGATCTCTTTTTCCTGATGTAAGTGGAATAAAATCCTGTCTCTACCTCCCTCCATATCAACTGTCACTGATAACCATCACTCGCACTGAAAGGACTCTCATCAAGCAGAACATGACTCCAATGATAAGATGTCCAATCTTGGTTATTCACACCACTGTAAACAATGTTGTCAATGGGCTGCTGTTAATGGTATGCCGCATTCAGGATGACAGGCAAATAGGCCACTTTTATGCAGACACCTGGCTAAGTAAATTAATTATGATACCTGCTGAGCAATGTTGCCGGATGTCAGGTTCTGGTCTCTTCACCTGAAGAATGATGTACAAAGTGTGTACCAGTCATCACTTAGTATTGCTTTCCTTGGCCCATTACTACCAACCTTTCAGCTAAAGTGTAGAACAGGGGGTCCTTTGGATTTGGCAATTTTTATCTAGATACCATCCATAACAAATAAACATAAGATAACAAATTCATTCTGGCAAACGGCATAATTTGGTAACCCTTGATTTTTGATTTGTGGTCTTATGAAGATAAAATCACGTGTTCTTGTTAATCAATTGCTATTAGTTATTTAAAAAATTTGTGGATGTTTTTAAAAAAGCAAATGACTTTCAAATTAACAATTTCAATGTTTATTTTTTAATTTTCATTTTGCATTTAGATTTTGTCCATGAAGAATTTTTTGAACTTTTCTGTGCAATTTTTAACTATTTGTTTGTTCCTTCGACTCATCCTGACAAGTATGTCTAAAAGGAATGATTTTCAGGGTTTCCCCCCTTTTTTTATGATTTGGAATGAAAGAGGAAATTATCTGTAATACAGTGACACATGGAAAAAGGATTGATTTCTGCAAATGCTGAATGTTTGGTTTGCAAGAAAGCTATGCGTTTGATTACCAAGGATTCAAGTGATGGATATATCTCAATATGCCAAAAGAAAGGAGTGAAAGTACATCATTTTAAAAGATCTGTAAAAAGAATAGCAGATTCAAGGAAAGTAGGCTGAGTATGCTTGAGATTCTGATGTTGATGAATATGCGGGAGCGAAAGTCGAACCATGATTTCATTTCTTTCAAACTTAAAGTTTCAAAGAAAACAGTCACGGATTGGATGAGTTTTTGCAGAGGTATGTATGGAAATGTGTGCAATAGAAATTTACCCTCTTTAAGAATAACTTTCCTGAGAGCAGGTAAGTCTTTTTCTTTAAAATTCTATAAATCAGGATTTCCTTTTACTTAAAAAAATATTATTTTTATTTTTATGCATTACTTATAGCTTTATAGATATTTTTCTTATTTCACATTAATATTTCTTTATTTTATTGCAAAATTACAATTTATAATTACAATTCTGGTTGCCAAACTGCCTATCGCTAAATTTAGTTGCTTTGGCTGCCAAAAATTGACATTGCCAAGGGGCTCCTGTTCTACACTTTAACCAACCCTTTTTTGCAGCTGTACTAAAGCTTTTCAAGCTGTTGAAACTATACTTTTGTCAATTCCAAACTTTTGTGCAACACTTGTCAAACTACAACCCTTCTTCAGTCTTGCTGATCAGCCAACCACATGTAAAGGCATCCAGATGGTTACTTGTAGCTATTATGAATGTACAATTTCACTTTCACTAGTAGGGAATGTATGGAAATATGTCCTTCCTCCTTTTTAAATTTCCTAGGCACTGAGCATGTGCATTCCCCACGTTTGCACGGGTGATGTCCATTCTGATGTCATAGTTTTGATATTAGCATGTACATCACCTTTCTACAGAACTGCCTTTTCAATGTACTGGTCAGAGATGTATGAGTACTTGTCACAGTGATGTTTCAACAACTTTATGGTTGTATGTTCAAAATGCATTTGTTGCTAAAGTTATACATGCAGGTGTATATGGAGATGTAACGCAAAAAATTATAATAATTCAAATAACTTCTGAAATAAATTCAGAAAGCAAATTTAAATTTATTTTGTTGAATTGGATTTTTTTTTATGAATAAAATCACAGAACATGTATCACAAAAGCAATCCCTCTATCAAGTATGTTGAAAAATTACTATAATAGTATTTATTATTGTAAGTACTATTATAATATCAAGCAAATAAGGCATTAAAAATGCTTTTTGAAAAGAAAAAGAAAACTTACAGCAATTTGGACCCAGATATTTAATGTTGCCTGCTCTCGTCGTAGCATGTCCAACACTTCTTCTCCATATGGGAGTTCATCTATTTTAAGATCAATAACCTACATAAAGGGGAGAAAACAAGCATTATAAAATAACATACGTATGTTTCTGACAATTTTAACCAGAGTTTATAATGAATGAAATGACTAAAATTCAAAATAAATAGATCAATATACTACCATAATAGATGCTCTTAAATGAAAATTAAAGATCAAATCTTGGATACCCAAGCCAAACTAAGTGGAATAAAATACACATTGCCATCACAAAATAAACTAAAAATAACCAGCCTTAATCTTAGGTTTTCACTGATTCATGGTTGCTGAAATGTTCAGGAATATTTAATTACAAAGTATCTATGTTAAATTTTTAGTACTTACATATTATACCTTTGACCAATTTTGACAAATCAAAAGATATCACCAAATTAAAAATCACTGCCTAAAGCTATTACCATTTCTGCACATGTGTGAAAAACAGATTATCGCTCCTGTATTAGCTCATCGACAAATAAATTGGGAAAGATTTAAAAGAATACTGTATTTAAAAAACACATAGACTTGAAATAAATGAAAGATCTAATAACAACTACATTATTTAGGAGAGGTCAAATCCACCCCAATTACATTCAGAATAGCAACAAATGGGTCTTCTGCTTTATGTAGAAGATGCCACATAAGGATGAATCTGTGCAAATTCAAGGTGTTTCTTATTCTGCTGATTTTCTAAACTCTAGTCTTTCAAGTACTTATAGATTAGATGTCATTTTAAGATACTGCACTGTGTTTTCTTCCGTTGAAAATAGATCCAAAATTTTAATTTTTCTTACAAAATTAAGAGATGAATAATATCACAAATTATAACAAATTAATTTTTCAGCATGTGCAATCAAGATCATTACGTTTAAACATGAGCAACAACAGTGTAATCTATAAAAAAGGCGGCCCTTACATACTATTGCAACAATGCCAATGTTTAAGATAACTCACCAAGTTGGCAATCCTGATTTTACATGTGTTGTAGGCACTGAATTGGCAACCATGTGCTGTTTCAAAAAATAATACATAAGAACCAAAAAAGCTATTTTTGAGAATGCAACAATAAGAGACTAAGTGTGAACATCAACTGGAAGAGTTTTCCCGTTACTGGCTGTATATCGTGGTGTAGGGCGACATTTCCTTATTTGATGCAGTGGGCTGATGCAACAACATTTAAGAATTGAATTTTTATTCTTCATTCAAAGACTGAGAAGAAATAATCAAATGTACAGACAAATTGCACATACTAATTATAACATCTGCATATCAAAATACAGCTAGATATGAAATTGAGAGCTTTATAAGGTGTTTAAAGTTCAGATAAAAACATATCACAAGAAATCAAATAGTTTCTCTGAGTTCCAAGCTAAGATTGCCTCCAAATGACATTAATCAACCAAACACACTTGGCCACAAATTTGTACTTACATACATTTAACAGTATATAAAACTTATCTTGGAGAAAATTGTTTTTCTAAAAGTGATCGCTTATAGTAGTATATAAATCTTATTAATTTAAAACATTAAAAAACTTTGTGATCTATAAAAGCATAATTTTCAAAATCTTAGCGAGTTTTTTTTTTTTTTATCAAAAATAACTTGTTTCATAAAAATTTAAAGGATCATGTTCATAAAATATTTCCATTGAAGTAAATATAACGATTTTTAACATTTCTTAATGAAATAAAACTGAATAAAGTCATAAAAAACTCAAAACAAAATCAAACCTCATCTGTGTCCCTTAACGGAATTTCAATGCTATTCGACATGATTACGATCGTACAGAATCTAATCAGTCAACATAAAGTAAAATTATTATAGACGCATATTAAACCAACTTGAAACCAAATGTTGCACGAAATCAAATAAAGGTGCATACGGTTAAAGACAGCACGATAAATCTAACTGCTCTCACAGTATTTCTCTTCGCTTCTATCAAGGGAAAATTGCTTGCTTCTCATTGGTGAATGTGTGATACTATGATAATGAGGGTTGCCTTATTCGGCAGAAGAGCGTCTTTTAATCCTCTGATAATTCATTGAAATGTAATAAAAAGCCCATAGCTCTCTCTCTCTCTCTCTCTCTCTCTCTCTCTCTTTGTCTTACAATCAGGGCCGATCCTAGCAGGTGTGCAGCGAGTGCACCGCACGAGGGCGGCCAAAACAAGGGGCGACTGCATATAGTTCTATCAATCAAGCAAAATTGTGTACAATTTCTAAAAAGAAGACTTATAATACGTCAAATGAATATGCTGAATTTTAAGTAGTTATTGAAAAATCAAAATAAGTCTCGATTTCCCGACAGCATAGCATAGTTTAAGATAAATAGAATGTTAGTGCGCAGTGTATTGGTTCACACACATTGTACATTAATGTCTACTTTTTACATACATCCGTCAGTTGATAGCAAAGCTCGTGACAGAGCTGGATATATCACGATAGAAAAGGGTTTTTTTCCCGTGCTTATCAGCGACACTGGCAATGGCACTGTGGGTTGATACTTAAAGAGACGTCTCAAAATTGATTTTTGCGATAGCTACTTTACGAAAATATCTAATGTGGTTTCTATTACCTAAGACATAGGAGTGTTTACACTTAATATGCATTTGGGAAAGTTAAAAGTTTTCTATTTAATAATAACCTTGCAATTTAGAAAAACAAAATAAAGGAAAAGAAGTGATTTTTTTTTTTGCTTATGGTTTTACAACACTCATTAACAGCGCCCATTTTCCTTTTTGGTAAAAGTGTTATACTTTCCTTAAAAGGTAATCCTTTGTAATTATGTTTGGTATAAAATATTTGTGAAAAAATCTTGCACCTCATTTCGATTAAATTATTTTCAGTACAAAACCTGTTTGAAAAACACTTCAATATTCGCATTGTATTATTAATGTTAGTGAAGTTTACCGAAGTTCTAAATCTTCCTAAACTTTCAACATTTGTGACCCAATCTTTAATCATAATTTTCATCTCCCTCTCTCCCTCCCTTCCCCCATTCAGTAACAATGTATTGAATTCAATAATACTGTAATTTGACGTTAAAGCTACAATGCGACTTAAGCGTCTTAAGTGCCCCTGGCGTTTATAAACATCTCGCTCAGCCAAAGCGTTAACTGCCCCAAACGTATATATACGTCTTTCCGAAGTGCGATCTTTTTTGTGCACAGCTATCCATAAAATTATTCCAAGGGCTTTGGAATACAATAAAAGGACCTTAACAATGTTTGCGAAGGATGTACATATTTCAGAGGATTTGTTTTATATATTTACTCCTTCACTTCCCCTCCCCCCAATATATCACAATCGCGCGCCTACGTGGAAAACGGTGGCATTGGGGAGAGAATCGTGTATCTTTTAATCGGTAGTTGAAGGGATTAATTTTAAACCGTATAAATTATCAAGATAAGAGTTTATTTTTGTATATAATTTTATATATGACAGCCCAATGGGTCACTGGTAATTACTAAACTTGTTTTTAAGTTAGTATTGTTAAATTATAAAATTTATTGTGTACTACCGATACATTTATAAGTGTATTATATCAGTATAATTGCGTATTTTTTTATTATGTCAGAATGTATTTTGTTTGTTTACTCTCAGTAAATCAATATTTTTTTAAGAAATAATCTTTTTAATATGCACGTGCCCCCCTCGTAGAGTTATTATGCCCATCTAGAGGGGCGCGACCCGTGGTTTGAGAAGCTCTGCCTTCATAGCATTAATTCGTGTAATAGTTATCATTTCAACCTTTGCATTATGTTTAGTAACAAGGTATGTGTGTGCGTGTTTTTTTTGTTGTTGTTGTTGTTTTTTACACAAATGTGGAAATCTATGTCCATTGAAGCTGCCTACAGTAGCATTTTATATTCTGCGTTAATTTGTTTTTGTATTTTATTTTTGTTGCCACTTAGGTCGAGAGAAATGTTTATAGCATAGATACGTTGCTCAAAATGGCATTTAAATGTTTATAACTGTGCGCGAAACTTCTATGTATTCTGCAAATTTTGTAGCCTAAAATTTAGAAGTTGTTCCTGTTTAAATGTAAGTTTTAACGTTGAATCAGTTGATATGTCAATAAATGTCCCCTCCTCTTCATTGGCAAGCCTTCTGATGTATTCATTCTAGCTTAGTTTTCTCCTCCGAGAAATATTAGTTAACAGGTGTTAGGTGTGCAAAACATTGCACTAGCGAGTATAAAATAATTTTGTGGAACCCTGGACCACATAAGCAACAGAATGCTTATAATCTAGGTAGAACATATAAAGAGAGAAAAAATGTAATATTTTTTAATCTATTATAATAAAAACTGCAGGAAATTACCGGGGAAAAAAAGGCTGTTCGGCGCCGAATTTATGTTTTAAATTTCCTCGTGGGAGCCTCTTTTAGAAACACGATTTTACGTACTCTAGTTATTATATAAACTCCATAGAGAACATGAATCTATTTTGCATACATGTTTGCTTTTTCTATTCGAATTTTTATTTTGACTCGTGGAACCGCTGGGTAAGCCTTGTGGAACCCCAGGTTTCAGTGAAACACAGTTCGAAGATTGAAGTAAAGCTCGTATTAAAGTTGTAAGAAAGCACTGGAGATAAAAATGAGATACGAGAGGGCAACCACCAAAGTTTTGAGAAACACAGTGAACAAACGCATTTTAGCATCTTTTTTTTATCGAAGTAAATCAGTGGTCTTCAAGTTGTGTCCCACGGAACCCTGGGGTTCCACAAGGATTACCCAGGGGTTCCACGGGTCACAATAAAAAAATCAAAAAGATATTTATAAATATGTATGCAAAATGGATTCATGTTCTCTGAAGTTTTTATAATTACAGGTATCTAAATATCATCCTATTCATTAAAACCTATAATTTTAATTATATGTAATATCTTTATTTTGCAATACTTTTTAAACTTTTATTATAATATAACAAAAAAATATTAAAACGTTTTATCTTTATACATATACTTCCTAGTAGATTGTGAATATTCTATTGTTCAACGAGATAATTTTATTTTCGTTAGTTAGCACAATTTCTTGCAAAATTAAATAGTTTTCTAATGAAAAATATACATTTTTGCATTCGTGGGGGAAAAACACCTATGATAAAGAAGGAGCAACATATTCTATGTTGAAATCTAAATTTAAGCAAGAAATGTTCCTGAATGAATGTTTTGTTGCGAATTCTCGTGCAAAATACACAATTTTTTTTACACAGCTGTAAATTTTTTAATGCCATTCAGATCCCAGTTACCAACAGGGGCGTAGCTACCAACGTATCAATGATAAGGGGCCCCAAAATGCGCAAGCAAAAAATCGTAAAATATTAAGGGATCCAGAAAAGAGCTCCTAAGGAATTTTGATACAAGGCCCACTCATGACTAGCTACTCCATTGGGTACTAAACATAATGCATGGGTAGGTGACACTTGGATCACAAATTAATATTACTAACTAGCTGCATGGTCCGGTGTTGCACGCGCTTTCTCGTTTAAAAATTTCTCTTCCTTTCACAAAATCAGCACTTTCAATATTCTTTTTCGAAATTACTTTGACTTTGCTTCTTTCCCCTCCGCTTAGCTCGGCGTTGCACGGGCTTTTATCAAATGTATAACTTAACCCCCATGGGAATTTCCTGTTTCTTTCAGGACGATAGCACTTCTGTGTGTGTTTGTGTGTACCGTCGCAATGTGAGTGATTTCTATAACTATGTTATTAAAATTCCCTTTTTTGAAATTTGTTTACTTCTTTTTATTGTGAGATAGGTTTCTCTCTCTCTCTTTTCCCTTCATTTAATCCGGCGTTGCACGGCCATATTCGAATGCATAATATATTGCCATGGAAATTCCCCTTCCCTTTTCGAGGTCAGAACTTCCTGGTTGCGAGTGTGATTTCTACACTCATGTCCATAAATTAAAGATAATGAAGTTCAGGCAAAGAAAGTGACAGAAACAAAACAAATGTGACTTATTTGTAGAGCCAATTTATTAAACAAAAGGTAAGGAGCAAAAAAGATGCTATATGTTTGACATAATTAATAAAAATTACGATTTTTACGCCCTGGAGCAAATTTCAAAAAAGGACCTATTTACAAAAAACAGTATAACATGGTTAGTATGATGGTTAATACAGAGTATGTCTCCCGTACGATGCAATACAGGCCTTACAACGCCTACGCATGCTGATTATCAAATTATCAATCTGATCTTGGGGAATATTACACCACTCATCAAGCAATGCCCTCCGAAGTTCCGGTAGAAAGGCGGGAGGGGGTTGACGGGCTGCAATTCGTCGGCCGAGCATATCCCACACATGCTCTATTGGATTCAATTCCGGTGAGTATGCTGGCCAATCCATACGGGTGATATCCTCCGATTGAAGGCATTCGTCTACAATGTTTGCACGGTGAGGACGGGCGTTGTCATCCATAAACAGAAATTCAGCACCCATGGCGCCCCGAAACAAACGTACATGTTGTTCCAGAATGACATCCCAATAGATGTGGCCTGTCATCGTTACACTCTGAACATGCAGGTCAGTTCTGGAACCAAGAATAATTCCTCCCAAAGCGAGCCATCCTGCACCACCGTAACGGTGTCGTTTAATGGTGTTCTCTTGGTGGTAACGGGTACCTGGCGCTCTCCATATGAAATTCCGGCGAGAATCAGACTGCAAACTAAACCTGGACTCGTCGGAAAACATCACACAAGACCACTGTTGCGGCGTCCACAATGCATGCTCTCTACTCCAGGTTAATCGCAGACGACAGTGAGTTGCGGTAAGGGGAACACATCTGACAGGCCTACGAGCATATAGACCAATGTGCCCTAAGCGTCTGTACACGGTCTGCCTTGAAACTGTCGTACCGGTAGCTGAAGAGAGCTGACGAGATAGGTCTGATGCTGTGCTCCCCGTCTGTTTCTTTTGGCAGTAACTGCCAAATACCAGCCCTCATTCGGCTTTTTTACTCGGGGGCGACCTGTGCTGTAACATCTACTCACATTACCGTCATCTTGGAATCGTTGCCAAAGCCTGGAGATGACACTCTGGGCGATTCCAAGTTCCTCGGATACTTCTAGCTGGGTACGTCCACATTCCAGTCGTCCGATAATTCTACCACGTAAAAAATCATCCAAATGCTTCCTTTGTGCCATAACTATGCGGTTATTGCTCTGAAAGGCTTTTAAAGCGCTTGTGAACAATTTTATTTCTTTGCCACCATTCCTTATATACCCCTCTCTTACACTCTCGTCATTGTGACGTACTATCCGCGCCATCTGGTGGTTTCCTGTAACTTGCATATTCTTCTTCAAGATGTGTGTGATAATTCTACAGGTGAAATTTTTATTTTAGAGTTCAATTTCTGTGTGATTCTGAATTATCCTTAATTTATGGACATGATTGTATATTAACGTCATTACAATTCCCATTTTCTAAATTTCTTCCACATCTTACCGATGTCAGACAGGTTTCTTTTTTCTCTCTATAGCTCGGCGTTACTGTGGCTTTTTTGAGTGCATCCCCCCTTCCCCAAGTACAAGATTTATCTTCGAATTTAGGTCAATAACTTATAAAAGACGATATTGCTTTAGTTAAAAAATAATAAATTTAATGCAATAAAAAGAAAACGATTCTGATGCTGGCAGTAAAACAAAAACACACGCTCTCATCATATTTTTAATAATAGATAGTTTCTAAGAACCTAAAACAATAAAATAGATTTCAGATTTTCATTAATCAGCAATCGTTACCTACAGTTAGCTTAAAAATGTCTCTAAAACGTATTTTTATCCAAAATAATAGACGATTTAGTTTTTATTAATAAATAATTAATTTGGTAATGAAATAATCGAAATACTCTTTTGGTTTTAAAAATATATATTAATTTAAATCCACTATCTAGAAATAATAGTAAAAATTCTACAGATAGCTCTTGAAATGATTTTTTTTCTGAATATTTGAATGTTTGATTAAACATACGTAATTGTTAAAAAAAACACTATGGGGGAAAGCCTAGATGTATGTTTACATTCACTGAAAAAAAATTCAAAATGAAAATAATACTATCTAATAAAAAGGTTTTAGCTTAATTTTATAGTTTTTCATTCCACTCTGTGTTTAGTAAATTATTATTTACACATGTTATATGACAAAAAAAGTAGAATATACAAAACAAACATTCATTATTTTAAGCGTAGATGACACTTGGATAAGAAATTAATATTACTAATGAGTAAATTATATTAAAAATTATATAGATTAGAATTTTCTAATTATAAATGCAATACTTTTTAATTGCTTTTACATAAAGTACCTATAACATGTTGATTTACTTTAAATATTATTTTGAGATATATTCTATTAAGTATATGTATGGGATTCCATGAAAACACTTTCTAGTTCTAGGGGTTCCGTGAGTAGAAAAATTTGAAGACCACTGATGTAAATGATACGTGCAGTTGCATATACTATAGATCTTATAAACAATGTAGTGTCTGGCTACTGTTGGCGGGAGATTATGGAACGCTGGCGCTATTTAGCGCGTCCTAGGCGGTGTGTAACTGTTTTTAGGGAGAAGATGATTGACCCTCGAAGGTGACGGTCGGGGAAGAGAGAGTCCCTCGTTTTAGGAGCACGGGTGAATTGCGCTTGTGTTTTGGCAGTATTGAGAAAGAGAAAGATAGAATTCTGTTCTGTTGACACGACGTGCTGTGTCGTAAAGTAAAAAGAAAGCAATAAAGACATTACAACACGCTCTATTTTCGAGAACCAAAGAGAAAAAAATGTTTGAAAACGCCACAAAAGAATATTTAGTAACGGTTTTAGGGAAATGGGAGAAACCGTTGACGCTGATCTTGGAATTATGGAGTTGAAACAGAAATTAATGCTAAATAAGGCGTACTTAGAAGGTGAAGAATTCGTTAGAGATGTCTTAGCAACTTCGATAGAGGATAGAAATAAAGAAGAAAAGAAGGAAGAAGAACATAGAAAGAAAGAAAAAAAGAAAGCAGAAGAGCATAGAAAGAAAGAAGAGTACAGAAAGAAAGAAGAAGAGTTTAGAAAGAAAGCAGAAGAACGTCGCTTGGAGCGAAAACAGGAATTGGAATTAGCGAGAATAGAAGCAGCAAGATGGAAAGCAGAAAAAGAATAAGAGAAGCAAAACTCAAGGCTCAGGAGGAAGCTAGACTCCAAGGCTCAGGAAGATGCCAAAGCAGTGGAAGAAAGACATAAGGCCCAAGAAGAAAGGAAAATGAACGAAAGAATAGCCTTGGAAGAAGAGACGAGATTGGAGAAAGAAAGATGGCTTGTGCAAGAGCAGATGCAACAGGTTCAAGAAAAACACAAAATGAGATTGAAAGCAGAAAATCAGAAGTGCTTACAAGAAGAGAGGTGTAAAAGAATGGAAGAGCAAAAACAATTTTTAAAGGAAAAGTTGGATGAAGACATGGAGGTACCTCAAGCAATCGAAAAAGTTCTTGTTTTTAAAGGTGAAAGAGCCCAAATGCTTAGTGTTAATCCAGATGCAGTAGCACAACCTATCATTGTTGGGGAAGGAAAGGGTTTATCTAGAGATTCACCTAAGGTGCCGCTAATTCCTGTCGATAATGAGATGTGTGAAGGAAAAGAAGAAACACCAGTCGATGTGATAAGAGATGAAGTTAAAGATGATATTAATCCGGCGATCCTTAATAAAGAGACATTGGATTTAGAGTATGATGAAGTTGAAGAAGAAAGTCAAAATTGTTCCAGAGAAAACGTAAAAAATTAAGCAAAAAGACAGTTGCAGAAATACAACAAAAAGTGAATTTAAAAGCATCAAGCAACATTATACTTGTGTTCCATCATTGGTGTTTTAAAGGTAAACAAGATAAGCAAGATAAACAAGGAATAGAAAAACATGCTTGGAAACTGCATGACTGTATCAAACAAGTTGGTATTATGAAAATGGGACAAGCATTGCGAGAAAGAGATGATCAAAAGACAATGAAAACTAAAATGTGGAAAAGGTGGAGACGTAAGCTGAGAAAGAGACACATAGATTATCAAAAACTTGGGAATAGTGTTTCTAAACGGCGAGGCAAACCGAAGATTTCGGTTCTGAACGAAAAGCCCTTCCCGTGCATTGTGGGACCGAAGAAAGATGGAGAAATAAAACGCGGTAGACCCCTTCCCCTCTGGACAGTTGCCGAGAAAGGGGTGAACCAGAATCGGGGGTCCTTGACCATCACCTCCTCCATCAAGTCCTGGTGACTCCAACGTGATAAGCTTGTGACGTCACACATAGTAGGGATAGAAAACTCGCTTGGATTCAAGTTAGATTAGTTCACTCGCCTACGCAATTTTGGTGCTTGTGTTAGTGCGGTTACATGCTTTTTTTTTTACATTTTTATTGTAGTTTTTCAATTTCTTTTTGACGATTCTTAATTAGTTCACAAAATGGTTTACACATGCGTTGTACCGAATTGAAATAGCAATTATAAAGATACTGAAAAAATAAGAATACTTAGATTCCCAAAGGAATTCTCCCTTCGACTCCATGCTATATCAAAAAAAGATTTTGCTCCATCAAAGTATTCAAAGGTAAGTTATTTAACTTTATTCTATTTATGGAAATTGTAATAATATCTTAATTTTAAAAGTCTACTAATAACTTTAATAGGTTGTTCGATAAGACATTTGAAAAATGTACTCATTTCTTTTTCTTCATGTGAGTTTCTTAACATGCTAATTACACTGGCCATTCATTTTTATTTATTTATTTTATGTATATATCTAGCCCTAAAAAAATTTATGAGTATAAAAACGAGCTCAAACAAGCATTGTTAATGAGACAAAAACTGTGTAGTGTTTTTGCTATTGCAAACAAATATTTTTGTGTCATTTACTAAATATCTTTTCACAGAAACAACGAAAGTACCTTAAGAAGTTAATTGATGTTACCAAAAGAAAGCCCATTTTGATACAGAGCTCATAGTTAATGTAAATATGGACATAAGCAACCATTTATTGGCTATTTTGTATATTAATATGATGTAAGATACAAAATGCATAACACATTCACAACAAAAAAAAGCTATCTGATTTCTGAACTATTAAGATGACTTTAAAAGCCAGAAAAAATAAAGCTAAAAACAGATAAACATGACTCAGCGTTAACCTCACAACATTAACTTGAAGTAGGATTGCTACGACAGCAAATGTCGGAGAAGACACCACATTTAGGAGTAGTGAGTACCAATTTCTAAGCCCTTGACGACAACACTGACAGTTTCTTTTCTAGAATTGTTTGCATTAATATAGACCATGTGGTGTCCCGACAAGAAGGATTTCATCGTATCAAGTTTGCTTTGATGACAATCATTTGCTGGCAAAATAAACAAATTTCATTGAATAAAAGAAAAAAAAATTTGTTCGAATTTTGTATATAAGCGTTGTCAAAATTTTTTTGTAGTATCAAAATTTTTTCCCTATTACCAACAAAAATTCCATTCAAAATTACAGAAAATCAAATTATCAGAGAAATTTTGTTAATTCTAACAAATTTTTTCTGTCAATGCAAAACAATATATTTATATCTTTTTAATTTTAGGTTTGTGAACTACACTTTGCTGATGATGCAATACGAAAAAACACAGAAGCTTATGATGAAAAAACTGGGGAGAAAATATGTGTTACTTGAAAACAATTCCAGACTTTTTCCACCAAATATATTTCAAACTCTACGAATCCTATTCAAGAATGTTCTGAGCGGAGACTGCAAAGATTAGTGAAATAAATACTGTTGCGTGTGTGTGGTGTTATAAAATAATATTCTGAAGTCTTAGAATGGTCTTTTTCCTGGATTTATTGGTAACAATAACTTTCAACGATAAACTTAACAATCTTTAACAAATTAAATCAAGTTACAATTATTAGACTGAAATAATAAAGAGAATAATTAGAGAGTATTCTAATATTCGAGATAAAAATCCTAGTAAACAATGGCACCTCGTACGCCAAAAGAAGAATTTGAAAAAAGTAAATCAGTTACGTCACTTCCAAAATTAGTCGAGTGTTTAAATGCAGAGAAGCTTCAGAACATATGGACCGTTGTTTGTAAATAATTCTTAATAAAGAATAAAATGATTAACGAGAAAATGAATGTCATTGTGGTAAAAGCGTGGGGTGCTTTGTACTACATTTTTACACTAATTCAGCTTTTCGGAATAGAAGTTAGAAATTATAACTATTGATACATTTATAGAACACGTCACGCTTTTACCCCAATGACATTCATTTTCTCGTTAATCATTTTATTCTTTATTAAGAATTATTTTTTTACTTTTTAGTTCGATTCAGTATAAAAGCGTGTTTTTTAGTTTTTTTTCAAACTATAATTTATTTTTCATTTTTTAGTTCGAACTACAATAAAAGCGTGTTTTTTAGTTTTTTAAACTATCATTTATTTATTGTTGAATTTATCCTTGAGTTTGATATTTGAAGCTGGAATTATACGTGGCTGTGGAATTAGTCTTGCTCTTCAATGGATATTAATTAACGGGTATGAAGTGTATTTATTCTCTCCGTTTACGAGGCCTCGGATCGTTATATTAGATTCCGTCTCTTTTGAACAGGTCAGACAAATAAAAGCGTGTAAAGAAGAAAAAGTTCGAATTACAAAAAATTTTAATGTATCATGTTTTTTTACGGATTAAATATTATAAAATTCCTCCTTTTTGTTTTCTTTTTTCACATTTTCATGCATTGTCATCCACTTCCGAGCTATAGTCCGAATTTCAAGTCTCTAGCTCCTCGGAAAGTCACACAGTTTAAAATCAATTACAAAATTCCACCCGGCTAGACATTAAAGAAAGCAAGTTATTAAAAACATGGTAATATTAAGTGTCAATCGTTTTTTCACCTTTTAAACGTGTTCCTTTCATGTTAATTCGTATCATCATTTCTAAGCGTATTGCTTTATAAAAATAAAAAATATTTAGCAGTTAGAATGCAAATTATTTTTTTTCACATGCTCCAGCCTTTTTTTTAATTTTTATTTTCAGAAGAATGTTTATATTATGGTAAGATATTGCTAACACACACCCACCCTCCACTTTCTCAGATACAGAACACCAGAACACTTCTTTTGTTTGCTTTATTTCTTTTAACCGCAAGTGTATTTTATACTTGCATATATAATTAGCGTTAAATTCAAAACACTTCAGGGTTACACCTTATTCTTTTAGTCGCCAAATCTGGAAATGATGTATGAAATTAGTCGCCATGTCTGAAAATGGTATATGGAACTAGTCGCCAAATTTAAAAATGATATATGCAATAAGTCGCCAAATCTGGACGTGATATATGGATTTGTCGCCATTTCTGATTATCCTTATTCCTGACGATCCTGAAAAGGACAATGGAACAAAATTATGAAATTATTGTATTGTCATCGGTCCTTGACAAGTGTGCGAAATTTCGAATGAATCCGATCTTTTTAAGTGGGTAAAAATCGAGTTCTAAGATTCCGTTACATGCAAGTGAAACTTATAAAAGCGTGTTAAAAAGATCTAGTAATAATTATGTTGCTAGACACAACAGTGTCTCCTGTTATTAAAGCATCAGTGATTATAAATAAAAAATTAGATTTGTCAATACGCATAGGTCAAACAAAAATAGGTCCACTTGGTAAGTACAAATTTCCTCTAAAGGTTAATAATGTTATTGTTGTAAATAAAATATTACATGAACTGGTTCTCAGAGTAGAAATGAAAAGCTCCCATGATTTTCCTACAAGATTTTATTTTATTGTTAATCTTTTAGAAAGTATGTTTTCAGATTTAGATGATGATAAAAAAAAATTGTACTCCATTTCTTAATTGACCAGCTCAAATGTTTAATCTGTAACAAGTTTTCTTTTAGATATTCCTCTGAAATGAAGGTTTTTTTTTGTATATTACAATCCATATCTCCTCATGCCTATAAATTTTTAAGAAATTCAGGATATCTTAATATTCTCTATTCTAGAAGTTTGCACAAACTTTGTTCATCACTAAAAACTAATCCTCAAACAGAACAATCACATGAAAACTTTCTAGCATACATGAAAAAAAAGTAAACATCCTAAAATCTGTTGACAAAACTGTCATACTGATGCTTGACGAAATCTATTTAAAACCATATTTAGATTTTAAAGGGGGCAATATTCTTGGGATGGCATATAACAGTAAACAAACTGCTACTTCAGCATATGTGTTCATGATTCAAAGTCTTCTTTCTACTCTTAAAGAAGTAGTTCATATAATGCCGGTGAAAAAAATCGATGGAGAAAAATTGTTTGCTGTTGTTAAAAAAACTATCGTAGAACTTGATGGTATAGGATTCAAAGTTATAGGTGTAGTTTCTGACAATAATTTTATTAATCGAAAAGCAATGTCCAACTTTTCTGTTTCTCCCAAATTGAGCATTGTATATCCACATCCTTCTGATCCTTCCAATCCTTTGTTATTGATTCAGTACACATTTTAAATGTATTCGTAACCATTGGATTAATCAAAAAAATGCAGGTCAATGTTTTTTATTTTTCAGATTTCGAAGATCATAATATGTTTCCATTATTTGAAGCAAATTTCTCTACACTTAAACAACTATATGACATAGAAAGTAATAATTTGGTAAAGTTTGCTTATGGTTTAACTTTGAAGGCTTTATGTCCTACAAATCTTGAAAAACAAAATGTGAAACTTGTGCTTAAGATATTTAATAACTTTGTTATTCAGGGGCTTCAACTATTAGGAGAGCAACATAAACTAATTAGTTATGAAACAACATCAATTTTTATTTCTTTAATTTGTACATGGTGGAAAATTGTTAATGTTAAAACACCTTTAAAGGGACAACATTTGCTTGATACTTATCAGCAACCGATTACTTAATCTCCAGACAACAAAGCATGTCAATTCTTGCGTAAAATTTTGTCATGGTTAGACTCGTGGAAGGAAAAAGATTGTACTACTGGCACCCTTACTAAAGAAACACATCTTGCTTTTACTCATACCACATACGCTTTACTTGTCAAAATATTGCATTAAAGAATTAAAATTTCAGTATTTTCTTCCTGGAAAAATTCAAACAGATGCTTTAGAAAGTCGTTTTGGGAAATATAGGACACTTTCAGGATCTCAATATTTAATATCAATTCGACAGCTTTATGAAGTAGAAGCTAAACTAAGAAAGCAAAATTTTTTACCTCTAACTTTGGTTTCAAATGCTTATGGCCAGCTTAACTTAAAAGACATTAATTTGGAAGATTCGTGTAATCCTTTAGAGCCGTCAGTATCGCATAATTTTAATATTACACTATCTGAAAAAGATTTTCGTGATGCTCAGCCATATCTACCTGTCTTAACATATTTAGCTGGTGTTTGTGCTAGAGCAGCACTTAAAAAATTAAAATGCGACTCTTGTTCCAAATCACTTGTTTTTAATAAAATTTTTGAACTAAATTCTAACTATGATTTAATACGTAACTTAGACAGAGGAAGTTTATTGTGCCCTTCCCCAGATGTCGTTACAGTGGTACTCTATAACTATATAATAGTTCAGAAACTTCTTTCTAATGATTATGAAAATATGTTCCTCAAACAAAATAATCAACGTCAAAAAATTGCCTCAGAAATTCGATTAGCTTGACAAATGAATTTTTTTTATTTATATGATGAACCTTGTAACAATGATCATGCTTCTGAGCTAGTTTTAAAGCATATTATCCATACTTCTACAAATGCATTATTACATAACTACTGTAGGGAAAAAATGATATTAAAAAAGTTGAACAAAGAAAAGAAAAATACATACTTTATTAGCTAAATAAATTGCATCATTTTTATGTATGTAATAAGTTACATATATTTTCATGTATGCATTATTTCTCTCTCTCTATATATATATACAATATTTATTCATTTAGGTATATATCTATGCTTTTATATATGTATGATTTAGTTTTAAAATATTTTAAACTTATTTTACGATAACTTGTTATTTGTGGGAAGTTTATTTTTTGGTAATTTTTAATGTTGCTATTGCAGAGAGTGAATTTTTGTTTATTACTGTGCATGATACCAATAAAGTTTTACAATATATTTAATTCACATTTGTAACAATGCATAATTGAATAATTACTTTTGGCAGAAAAGTAACTGACAAACAGCTAAATAAATTGAGTAATCTATTTTTATGTATGAATTTATTTTCCTATATATATCTATAATTATATTAGTATATATATAGATATATTTATATATTTATTTTTTTTTTTATTTTATATTATTATTGTTTCAAAAATATATTTGAAATTTATTTTATAATTCTTTATGTTGTGATTGTATTTGAAACCAATAAAGTTACTGTTTTTAAATTTATTTGTATTTTTTTCTGTTTTAAAAACTATTTCTAATTTTATTTCCCTTTTTGTAACTATTCTAAATTACCAAATTTTTAAAAAATTACCAAAAATTTAAGGAAAGAAAAGTAACTGACAAACAGCTAAATAAATTGTGTATTATTTTTTTATGTATGTATTTATTTACCTGTATATATCTATTATTATACTGATATAGATTTGTTTCAAAAATATATTTGAAATTTATTTTATAATTCTTTATGTTGTGATTGTATTTGAAACCAATAAAGTTACTGTTTTTAAATTTGTTTGTATTTTTTTCTGTTTTAAAAACTATTTCTAATTTTATTTCCCTTTTTGTAACTATTCTGAATAAAATGTTGAAAATAAATTTTAAAGCTAAGAAATAAGCACAGTTTTGTAAAAAAAATATACAAATACAAAAGGTTCTTATGATTTGCTACAATGTTTTTGAATGTGTTTATGTTCATCGTAATGCATGTTCGTAGTAAATATATCGATAACTACATACTTGCAATTATTATTTAAATAGGTAAACTAATATTTACTCTTATGTTTTATGTACATGAAATAGAATTTAATGATCATATAATTTTTTTAAAAAATTCCCTGTATGTATGTTGGATTAAAAAACAAAAAGTATTTAAAAATGCATCTAAAAAGTTCCGTAGGCGATGGACGAAGTATCCCTACTAGTAGTGACGTCACAAATCAGCAACGAGGCCTTGTGTATATCTAGGAGATGATGCCTTGACCCAGCTTGAGTGGGGAATGCTTTCGGGGACTGAAGGAGAAACTGTGAAATCCCCCCCCCCGCAACATCAATTTAAAAAGGAAGGGAACTGGACACTTGTCACCCCAAACGAACACTTTTGATGTAGGACCTTGCCCAGGAGGTAAAATAATTAATCGTTATGAGTTGGACATTAATAATTCATATTATGTATCCTTATTTTTTTTGTGCGTTGTTTATGCATATATGTTAACCTTAATATTCATTCAGAAGTGGAATTTTCATAGTTAGCTAGGAAACCGTTTACTATGAATTTATTTACGTATTTAAGTGTTGTTTAACTGTATACTCTGAGAATTAATTCAATAATGGTATTTGTGAAGGGGTTGATATTCATAGTGAAATAATGTTGGTTTGCTTATTTACTATCTGAATATAGAGAGAGAAAGTTAAGATAGCATTTTGTTTGTATCATAAATCTTAATTATTTTCTAAACTATTAGTTACTTAGATTTGGTGAATTTTCCTATGTGTGTTTCTTTGATGTAAACTGTGCTTTTCTTTACTGTTTAACATTAGTAGTTATTTTTTTATTAATTCTTGGTAATACTTTTTATGTGAATGTGCTGATTTTGTATTTTCTCATATGTTTCTAGTATAGTGTCTATTAGGTAACCCATATTTGTTATTTACCAATAATTGCACTGTTGTGTATGTAGTAGGGTAGTTTTCAGGAAGAGGTCCGCCAAAGTAGCCAGTTTTTGTTTCAGTTTTATGCTTAATTTGCAACTAACCATAATCTTGGCTGCGACGTGTAGTGTCTGGCTACTGTTGGCGGGAGATTATGGAATGTTGGTGCTATTTAGCGCGTCTTAAGCGGTGTGTTACTTTTTTTAGGGAGAAGGTGACTGACCCTCAAAGGTGACGGTCGAGGAAGAGAGAGTCCCTCGTTATAGGAGCGCGGTGAATTGCGCTTGTGTTTTAGCTGTATTGAGAAAGAGAAAGATAGAATTCTGTTCTGTTGACACGACGTGCTGTGTCATAAAGTAAAAATAAAGTAATAAAGACATTACAAACAACCTGTAAGATCTTGTCATTAACATGCTTTTATAAGTTTCACTTGTATGTTACGGAATCGTTGAACTCGATATTTAGCCCCTTTAAAAGGTCAGATTAAATGTGGGAGTTTTTCACACTTGTCAAGGACCGATGACAATACAATAATTTCATAATTTTGTTCCAATGTCCTGATCAGGATCATCAGGAATACCAATTTTCAGATTTGGTGACTAATTCCAGATTTAGAGGCTAAAAAATTAAGGTGCAACCCTAAAACGAATACGTTTGCGGTTAATACAAATAAAACAAAAAAAAAGAAGTTTTTTTTAAGTGAGAAAGAGGAGGTTGGGCGCGTCAGCAATTTCTTATCATACTATAAACTATCCTTTAGTTTTTCTAAAAATGGAAATAAAAAATACTCGTGCATGTGAAAAAAATAATTTATGTTCTAACTGAAAAATATTTTTTATTTTTATAAAGCAATACGTTTAGAAATGATGATACGAATTAACATTATAGCAATACGCTTAAAAGGTGATAATACGATTGACATTTTATATTTCTTAACACACTTTTATTAGTTTGACCTGTATCTATAGAGACGGAATCTTTGAAATGTAACGATACGAGACTCATCCGAGGCCCCGTAAACGGAAAGAATAAATACCCTTCAAACCCGTTAATTAATATCCAATGAAGAGCAAGACTAATTTTACATCCACGTAATTCCGGCTTCAAATATAAAACTCAAGAATAAATTCAACAATGATTAAATGATAATTTAAAAAACTAAAAAAAAAAAAGTCACGCTTTTATTGTAGGTCGAACTAAAAAATGAAAAATAAATTATAGTTTAAAAAAAACTAAAAAAAAACACGCTTTTAATGTGAATCGAACTAATAAGTAAAAAAATAATTCTTAATATAAGAAATAAAATGATTAACGAGAAAATGAATGTCATTGTGGTAAAAGCGTGGGGTGCTTTGTGCTACATTTTTACACTAACTCAACATTTCGGAATAGAACTAGGAAGAAATTATAACAATTAATATAGATGCCTCACGCTTTTACCCCAATGACATTAATTTTCTCGTTATTCGTTTTATTCTTATACTAAGAATTATTTTTTTACTTTATATTTAAATTCACTATAAAAGCGGGTTTTTAAATGTTTTTAAACTATCATTTTTTTAAAGCATTGGTGCTTAAATATTTGCATACATCAGTGCATTTTTCTTACGATAATCTTACGTAAACAATATGCATTTACGTCCAATTTTAAAAAATCTGTGAAAAAGTTTGCCTTTGTGGTTGTCTTTTGTTCGAAACAGTTGAGCAGTCAGGAATTTGTAGTCACAACAAACATTTCTCTGACTAAATTCGCACCATCGAACCATGACTATTTTGCACAGGCAGTAATTTCACTAAATTTTGTCTTAATAATAATAATTACTGATGATTTGTTTTTCAAAAGAAGTTTCCCGTAAGCTATGCTCCTATGTGAAACAAAGCATTTTAATACAAAAATGGCTAGAAATTTATATTTAATTCCTTAGTTCAGCGCACTTCTCAAACTTTCAATATTTGCAGTATTCACTCAATATTCAATTATTTTTATATGGTACAAGAGGTATGTAATTACTTTTCTGCGTCCACATATCGATGGTATTTATGGAAAAAAAAACGTGAAAAGTCTAACTTTAAAACCGTTAAGGGAAACAAGGAGTGAAGGTCTCAATGCTATTAGACCTCTTAAACAAGACCTAAAAATTATTACCTCATATATATTAAAGGCCTTAATTAAAGATACCATCAGAGATCGGAAAAAAATTGAAACATTTAAATTTGTGCTCAATTTTAGTTTGAAAGGATTTATTTTCAAGAATTGATGTATTGAGTAAATTGCTCCAAATTCCTAAATTAAGCATCATGCAATGCATTAAAGGCTTAGATAATCTTTAAAAATATTTAATTTCCCAAAAAATCTGATCATAATTTTAATATATCTGTCGGTTCAGTAACAACACTTGCTAGAGATTTAGGTATTGATCCCGAATTTCTCCTCTCGAAGCTCTAAAAAATCTAATTGTTTATGAGAGCAGCTTCAAATTCCTTCCAGCAATTCACGATAGCTTCAGCTAATGGACGATTTACCTTATCTGAGGACTATTCCATATTCTGCTTTCTGAAAGAATTTCACAACATTTCTGATGATGATCTCATGAAAGTCTGAAATGGAACTTGAATATTAAGTTACAGGTACGGGAGGAAGAAAGTATTGTGAAAGATATAGACGGCATACAAACCTTTAATTAAATGACTTCATTCAAAGGTATTTTTCCCAGGTAAAAATAGCCAATTGAGGTATTAGAAATTATAGTCAATATTGATCTCCAAATTTTGCTCAAGCAATAAGAATTTTTTAACCTTACCTGTTTCTCTAGCTTCAGGGGAAAGAAGTTTCAGTAAATGAAAAATTGTTAAAAATTACTTGAGAAATAATGACACACAAGAAAGACTTTCAGATTTAGTCATCATTTCTGTTGAATCCGAAACCTCAGAAAAATGGATTTCACCGAAATTTTTGATAAATTTGCTTCTCAGAAAGCCAGAAAAGCTATTTTATAGTTATTTATTAGGTAGTCTTTGTAGAAGGACTGATTTATATACTTTTCGTTTCACGAGATTTATGCTTTAGTACTTTGTTTATGGATTATACTTTCTGAGTAAATACAGAGAGAGTTATTTTGCATTTCTAATTATAAAATGTCTATTTTTATTTCAAAGGTAGTATTTTTGTTTGTTTATTGTTTAATTAAAGTATTTTGTCGCTATTATGACATATTAGCTGGTAAAAAAAGGGTTCTGCACTTAGAACTGTGTTTACATTTTATTAGTGTTTTACTTAAATACACGTATATGAGTTTATAGCGACAACGTTAAGTATTAGTCAAAATACGAAAAATTCTCTCAATTAGCATAGTTGAAATTGCATAATAAAACTGAAAATATAATTAATTTAATATCATTTTAATGAAACAAATAAAAAAATTAATTCATCATAAAAACAAATAAAAATAATACATAATGAAATTTAAAAAAAAAAAGCATTTCTACATTTCTTGTGTTTCTGTAAATAAGCTTATAAAACACAGCTCCTCCAGCATTTCATCGTTGGAACGGCTTCTTATTTTTGTTACAAATTGTCCTGCTGAAGAAAATGCACGTTCGAGTTCTTAACTAGTATGTATTATCGTCATTAAATAGGAGTACTATGTTCTTTTCAGGTAGTCACCACGTCTCCCTCCATTTTCAAAAAAGATAAATTCTTTTTGAATTTTTGATGACAGTGTCTCAAATCTAATAGATTGCATTGGTGCTATACCTCTTTGATAACTTCTTTTACTTCTTCTGCTACATTTAATGGGTTTTTTTATATAAATTTATCCAGTTATTGAATCAGAAAGTGAATCAATTTCCAGTGTTATCTCATTCGAAATTGAAGATCCAGTTGCATAAGCTGTTAGCAATGCAACGGGATTTGAAGTGTCTTAAGTCTTCTAAGCAGGTCCACTATTAATTTACGGCATTTAATTTAAGAAGTAACTGTGATAAAAAATCTATTCTTGTGATGCTGCTTATACTATTGTGTAAGAATTGCAGTGAGCCACTTAGATCTTTGCGACTTTCTCTCTCCCATACTGTACAAGTATTTTTCTTACATATAGCACTTGTAATTGCGCAAAAAAATTCTCTATGGACATATTTCATAAACAAACTACAAACTTTCTCAAAATTAAATTCTTGAAAAATTTTAAAATATAATTCAGGACAAAAATTAAATCTCGGGATTTCAAGGATTGGAAAAAAACACCGGAATCCCGGGGCTGAAATTCCTAAAAAAGTAATTGCATTTTTTCTTAGTATTCCTGAAAAGTGTAATGTTATAAATGATGCTGCGCTATAGTTTTCTTAAGAAAACTATTAGCTAATTAGCTCATTCTCCGTCTTTGAGGGAATATTAACGTCGCACTGTTCAGCTACACTAGGTCTTTTGACGACTGACCTCGTAATTTTGAACCATGGTCAAGTGACGAGGACGACATCTGAGCTGACACCCCTTCTCCTAATTACCACACTACACCAACGGGAACACATGAGTTTCCTCAATCCTCTTCTGAAGTTTATATCTATTTTTAAGGAACTTAATATACGTAATATTCATTGCAGACTTTAACTTCTTGAATATTTTTTTTTAATTTGTCATTTGCTTAATATCTAGGTGTTTTTTTAATGTTGAAATATTACGAGGAAGTTCCTATGGGATGAAGTCTGAATTGAAAGAACGCAAATTAGTTAAAGAATTAGAAACTGGAAAATAAGAACCAATAATTTTTTTAAGTAAATGATCAGAAAGTAACTGGGGACCTCCTGTTTGACTAACCATGTGCAAGCGAAAGTGGGCAAGCTAGTTTCAAGAATTATAATCGCTAAAATATTTTCATTACTAAAATAACTCTAATCGAAATGTAGCATGTGAAGCTTTGTTCCCAAAAGAGGGTAATAGTATAAATGCCCCCCCCCCCAAAGATTTTATACATCACATTTTAAATGTATTGCAAAAGGAGCATAAAAATTAATTTCAAAACGTTTTCATTGCATTTTGAGATCTGGACCGATATATATTTATGAACTCCTATATTTTTAAAATTATATATATAATGATTCTAATATGTCATTGATAGCAGACTTCTCGTAATTATGTGAAATTCTGAATTATTTGTAAATAAGTGTTTGTTAATAAAATATCCATGGTATTATGTTTAACAAAAGATGAATGTTGTGGGCTCTTTTCTCCCAATGTAGGTGGTATAAATTGTATAACTGCCTAAATGAATTTTTGAAAGAAAACTCATTAAAGGAGTAAAGTAGTAATTTTAGTAACAATTATCTGAAAAAAGAACAAGCACAACAGTGAAAGTACACTATTAGCGTAAAATATTAAACTAAACCATTGTTGTTTCAAACAATGTTCCTTAAAACAGGTCAACAGAGAATAACAGTAAGATGCTAACTTTTGCAGAAATCGCCGCCATCTTGCTTTAAGCTCTTATCAGTTCTGAATGAAGGAGATAAGCTTTGTTGAGTGCCTCGCCACTTGTAAGAAGCTGTGATCGCTTCCCAAATGTGGGGAGGTGAAATATGATCAGCGATTGGGGTGCCCCCGCTAAGACGCGGGGAGTGAGAGTGCAATGACCGAGGAGTTGGCCATGGGCCTTCGAAATAAAGAGACATATTTACAAAGCAGTCCACTGAGTTTTTGAGTATGAGTATTTTAATTTAACACCTGAGCTATCGATGGGCCCAAACAAGCTTCATTATATTTTTTTACGATTCTGTGAATGAACTTTTCTTATAAGTAAATGTGCGT
Source organism: Trichonephila clavata (assembly GCA_019973975.1). Lineage (NCBI taxonomy): Eukaryota > Metazoa > Arthropoda > Arachnida > Araneae > Nephilidae > Trichonephila > Trichonephila clavata. The sequence continues at coordinate 45,089 of BMAO01008476.1, read as the reverse complement.
TTGTCCTTGCATGTAATTATAAATTAAAATTTTCTTAACAACCAATAAGATAAAGTATTTCCGTTTTATTATATTTGCAAAAACCGTATGAAATTACCACCTACACAGTCAACCTATAGAATTAAATTGAAGAAAATCACATTGTGCTTTCCGAGTATATGGTTTCAATGAAATGAAAAAAAGATTTAATGTACGATTCTTCCGCTTTCATCCAGGTATTTTGATTGAATTGTCCCTTATTCCGCCAAGTGTTTTCTTGCCAAATCGATAAGTGCGCTAAATCAGGTAACCCTTTTGATTTTTGTATCAGTGAGCGAGAAGCATCGTGTTGTGGTAGGGTTGCTGCTCCAAAACACAACACGCAAAAACGCGCCAAATTAGCGATTTTTCAAAATTTGGCGGACTAGTGGTGATTGGACAATTTCACCGGTATTTTTTTTTTAAAGAAGGAATAATTATTTTAATTTCCGTATTTCAAACCCCGCTTATATTTTTTTATGTGTTATACAAATTCCCAATGCTTTACTGCTTCATTTTACACATTCTTATATATCCGGATTAGCTATAAATCTACACTCATGTCCATAAATTAAGGATTATTCAGAATCCCACAGAAATTAAACTCTAAAATAAAAATTTCACCTGTAGAATTATCACACATATCTTGAAAAAGATTATGCAAATTACAGGAAACCACCAGATGGCGCAGATAGTACGTCACAATGACGAGAGTGTAAGAGAGGGGTATGTAAGGTGGCAAAGAAGTAAAATTGTTCACAAGTGCTTTAAAAGCCTTTCAGTGCAATAACCGCATAGTTATGGCACAAAGGAAGCATTTGGCTGATTTTTTACGTGGTAGAATTATCGGACGACTGGAATGTGGACGTACCCAGCTGGAAGTATCCGAGGAACTTGGAATCGCCCAGAGTGTCATCTCCAGGCTTTGGCAACGATTCCAAGATGATGGTAATGTGAGTAGATGTTACAGCACAGGTCGCCCCCGAGTAAAAACGCCGAACGAGGACCGGTATTTGGCAGTTACTGCCAAAAGAAACAGACGGAGCACAGCATCAGACCTATCTCGTCAGCTCTCTTCAGCTACCGGTACGACAGTTTCAAGGCAGACCGTGTACAGACGCTTAGGGCACATTGGTCTATATGCTCGTAGGCCTGTCAGATGTGTTCCCCTTACCGCAACTCACTGTCGCCTACGATTAACCTGGAGTAGAGAGCATGCATTGTGGACACTGCAACAGTGGTCTTGTGTGATGTTTTCCGACGAGTCCAGGTTTAGTTTGCAGTCTGATCCTCGCCGGACTTTCATATGGAGAGCGCCAGGTACCCGTTACCATGAAGAGAACACCATTAAAGACACCGTTACGGTGGTGCAGGATGGCTCGTTTGGGGAGGAATTATTCTTGGTTCCAGAACTGACCTGCATGTTCAGAGTGTAACGATGACAGGCCACATCTATCGGGATGTCATTCTGGAACAACATGTACGTTTGTTTCGGGGCGCCATGGGTGCTGAATTTCTGTTTATGGATGACAACGCCCGTCCTCACCATGCAAACCTTGTAGACGAATGCCTTCAATCGGAGGATATCACCCGTATGGATTGGCCAGCATACTCACCGGACTTGAATCCAGTAGAGCATGTGTGGGATAAGCTTGACCAACGAATTGCAGCCCGTCAACCCCCTCCCACCTGTCTACCGGAACTTCGGAGGGCATTGCTTGATGAGTGGTGTAATATTCCCCAAGATCAGATTGATAATTTGATACTCAGCATGCGTAGGCGTTGTAAGGCCTGTATTGCATCGTACGGGAGACATACTCTGTATTAACCATCATACTAACCATGTTATACTGTTTTTTGTAAATAGGTCCTTTTTTGAAATTTGCTCCAGGAAGTAAAAATCGTAATTTTTATTAATTATGTCAAACATATAGCATCTTTTTTGCTCTTTACCTTTTGTTTAATAAATAGACTTTAAAAATAAGTCAAATTTGTATTGCTTCTGTCTCTTTCTTTGCCTGAACTTCATTATCCTAATTTATGGACATGAGTGTACTTTATGAGCTGTGATTGCTCTGAAGCAATCTAATATGGAATAATGAGAACTTAAAATATATCTATAGGTCTTAAAACTTTTATTCGGTGTAGAAGTTTCAGCTCAATTGAAACTTTTGTTAATTCTTTGGGAATTAATTTGTCATCAGTAATGTATTAAAAAACTAGTTTTTGCCATTTATTTCTTTGTAAACAAGAAAAGACCTTTTCAGATCTTACTTTTGTAAATGTATATGAAAAAGAAAAAAAAAAGCATAAATTTGATAAAATTAATTTTGATAGTGTTCAAATTAGAATAAATAAAATTCACAAAAACCTTTAAAAAATATTTTCAAAATTTTTTGTTTATTATTAATTACCTGTGGCAGTGTTTAAAAATGTAAGTTTTTTTGTCATAAACCTAATAAAATACATAGAGAGAGAGAAAATTTTAGATATTCTGCGTAATTTGACCTTTTTTAAACTATTAAATCTGTAGTTTAGGAGATGATTTTCTTAAATTTTTTTTACTGTATCATTTTATTTGTTTGGGTTAAGGACATTTAATACTCTTTTGTTGTAAATAAATTGAAAAAGCCACTTATTTATGAGAGATTTCCAGAGAATTTTTTAGATATTATCAATAATATATAAAAATTGAGGTTTAATAATTGTAGAAGATATTATGCAATTTTTGAATATTGGCTCGATTTGTTCTCTTTGTCCTTATAGTATAGTGTTACATTCACAGAGTCTGATTTATACAGCAGATCATGAAATGGTTAATTATGTAATGTTAAAATTAAGTGGCAATAAATGATGTATATTAAAATGAGTATGATTATTAAATAAAACTTTGCCCAATAAGAATTTTCTGCTTCTGTATACGAGAAATTTTCATGAAAACAATTTAATTTTTTCTACTATAAAACAATTTTATTAAAAAGCCTATTTCTTTAAACATGTTTCTTAATTTATTTTTTAAAAAGTCCAATTCATTTCTTTCTGAATGTTAAAGACATGTATTTCCAAAAAAATTATAACCTTTTGAAGGGTAATAATTACTAAGGAAGTCAGACTATAAAATGTATCAAATGTTTATTACTAGATTATTTCAGATACCCAAAACCTTTAAATGATGTTAAAAGCATTTTCATTTCCATCACAGAATTCCTAATTCTTAATCAAAAACTTTCATATTAACCAAATATTATTTTATACACTCTGCTCTCAAAAAGTATAAACCTCTTTTTAAACATTAGAAATAGATATAAATTTTTTAAATAAACAAAAATATCCATGTTACTGACAAATCCTATTATCAATTCATTTCCAAAATTATGTTTACATGCATTTCATGTTTCTAAATGTTCCATTGTCTTCTATAACAGAAATTATAGAGGCAGCATTTCTAAAAAAATGAAACATTTGTAGCTGGTAAATACTAAGGGAACCAAACAATATGAAAGGTATAAACATTAATATTTCAAAATGGGACCATTTCATATCTACACACGTTTCTTAGATATTGAACTATTGTATGAGTTTATATGGAGTGATACACTATCTATGAATAAGTAATTGGAAACCTATGAGAAGTATTTCCAAATTCAGTAGTCTCAATTTTATACTGTAAATCATTATTGTGTGTAAATAAACATAATCTACCAAAAAAATACTAAGGACTAAATATAAGTTTTCTAAAAAAATAACCTAGGACTATTAAATATATGTAAACAAACACTGCAAGTAATCGCCGGCTTCGCACACTAACATCAAATGACATATACTATACTAAAACAAAAATTATACTAAAAAAATTACGAAAATTAATTCCTACCTAATTATGAAGCAAGGAAAATGCAAAATCATAATAAAAATAAATAAAGTTTCAGAAATAAACTTCATAAAGAAGATATAAACAGTTCAAGTATACGAATGTTACAGACTAAAGCAAAGGCCGGGGAAATGCTTGTATACTCGTCACGTGATTCTGACTTGGCGCCGAGTTGTCGTGAATCGACCCCATATCAACAATTTTTTGTAAATTACTATTTTTTCGAAAAACTATAAACGAAAAAAAAAAGAGATAAGTAATGAAATATGTGAAATAAAATACCGTACTGCAAGTATATATTATCTTCCTATTTTTTAACTATTACATTGGGGAAAAAACTCAGTATATATAAAATAATCTTTGTTGAATATAATAAATCAGCTCCGAATAAATATAATGGAAGAAAATTTAGTAAAGTATTTGAATATTTCGAGAAACAGGAGTGATTATCTCCTTTAGAAATTAAGATAATGATAGAGATAAAACAAATGATTGATTTAGAATAATAAGATATATGAAATTTCTGGATTAGATAAACAATTAATTTCCTTAGTATAGACAAAAAATTAAAACTATGAGTAATTTGATATTTATGTCTTGTATTTGTAAAAGTAATCTATACTTTACTTTCGTATATAAATAATAATAATAATTCTTTGCTTTGGGGGGGAAAAAACTTGGAAATTTAACTTAGTTGACAAATACCTAAAGTTTCTTTAAAATTCTGATTTTGATTAAAACAATTTTTTCAAAGTGAATTCGAGAAATTGTTAAAATTACTGCTGAAACTACTCTGGTAATATTTCCAGAGAACATTAGTGTGTTAAAAAAAGCCGAATATATCAGAAATGCAGTGTATTATTACGCGGAGCTTTCCCGTGAGAAACGTATCGCATATGGTTACTGCAAACCGGTTCCTCTAAAGAATACGCCTTGGCGATGGACCTTTGACTAGAAAAGAGAATTTGACGGTGGTAAGTCCTAGCCCAATTGAAGATTTTCCCTTTTTTCTTCAAAAGTTTACCAAAAATTCAAAAATCGTATACAAGCCAAATTGAAAAAAAAATATTTCTTAATTTTAAAAAATATTGCCAAACAAAAGAAACGGGAGAGATGTTTTTTTTATCAAATCGTTGTAAGGTAAGGCGCGAATGGCGATTGTTTTATTTCTAGTTATCATATCTGAAGCTAACACACTTTTTCGAACAATTTAGTTTCTTATGCACTTAATCTTACTTTCTGCATCATTTTGGGGGGAGGAGTTAATGATGGGAAAGCAAAATTCGTTTACGACAAGGGATCATCGACCTATGTTTCGTTGGCCAATGTTTATTTTTAGTCGTCTTTTTTTCTGAATCTTATAATACTAACCATAGCAATTACATATTTAATTTTTTTTTTTAAAAAATGGTTGACAAATCACTGACATAATTTTCTTTGAAATAAACTTGTAGCATTTATTTGAACTAATATTTTCGAAAGACGCATCTTTTTTTTTATTTTAAGAATCCAATATCTTTTAGATAAGAATACGGGGTAATCAGGTTCATTACACGGAGAATGAAAAGTTTGGTATCGTATTCGAAAAAGCATTTCATATTGGCGAGACAATAGCTTAGTACTATAACCCTGCAGAATGCCATCCCCCTTATTGTTTTCCCTTTTCCTCCCCTAGATATATCATTCATACGGTAATGACTCACATATTTCTCTTTTTTTCATAAAAAAGCTATATAAAAAATTTACTACTTAAAAATTTTATGATATATTTAACTAAAAAATGGATATATATTTTGAATTAACTTTAATTCTAAATTTGATACGTTTAAAATGTATCCGCAAAGAAATCACACAGCGACTATTATATTAAAAATTTTGTCAAGAACATCAGGTTACTGGAAATGTTCAATGATAGAAAATGCCAGACAGTAATTTTTAATAGAAAAAAAACTAAAATCACGATATTGCCATATTTATACGAATCTAAGCCAAACTCCCCCCCCCCCCCCGATACTTATGCTACTAAAAATCGGGTGCAACTTAGAATCGAAGTCGGAAAAATTCCTCGGAGGGGAAAATTGAACAAGATACTCTCCCGGATAGAAAAAAATCCCAGGTTCTCGTTTATTTTAAAAAAGTTTTTATGGACTAGTTCTACCGTAAAGCTTACTATTGGGGCGCTACAGTCATTAGTACCCTTTTCTTCTTCCGGTTAATGCAAAATCTCCATTGCTTTGCGCTAAAAAATTAACAAAATATTTTAGAAAAGGTACTGAAATAAATACTATAAAATCCTGAATCTGAAATTTACAGATCATCTTCTATCCATATAGTGCAAAAAAAGTTTCAAAAACTTGCATTAAAAGTTTGAAAAACTCAGTTGAATTTCGATGTTTTCCCATAGATTAACATTACACTGGAAGTAATTGAGGGTTCCACTCAATGTTGTTGTTTACAAAGTAGAACTTGTCCATAATACTGGTAAAATAAATTAATTATTTTCATTCTTATTAATTTACCTTTATTATTTTTTTTTATTTCGTGAAATGAGTGACTGAATATTAATGTCGCACTGATCAGTTACTCAAGGGCTTTTGGCGACGGACCTCGTAATTTTGAACCATGGTCAAATGACGAGGACAACACCTGAGGTGGCATCCCGTCTCCTACCACACCAACGGGAGGACGTTTGAGCTCTCGACAGATTTAACGTACATCGTTTTTTGGCCGCGGTAACCGAGTTCTCAAGGTATCGGATCGTGGCTGGCTTGTCACGAGTTCGAGCCCAGTAACACTAAATACCCGCCGTGTAGGGGTGCGATGCACGTTAAATCTGTCGAGAGCTCAAACGTCCTCCCGTTTGTCTTAGGACCTCCCGTCGTCCTCCCTCTTAGTTAGGAGAAGGGGAAGCTCAGGTGTCGTCTTCGCCACTTGACCATGGTTCAAAATTACGAGGTCCGTCGCCAAAAACCATTCGCGTAGCTGAACAGTGTGACGTTATTATTCACTCATTTGTGCATCGCTTCCCTACACGGCAGGTCTTGAGCGGTACTGGGCTCGAACTCATGAAGCGCCAGCCACGAGTTCGTTACCTTGACCACTAGGCTACCGCAGCTACATTTTATTTCGTAAATTTATCATATGACGATAACATATTTAACACTATTTTTAGTTTTTTCTCTCACAAAAACGGGCTGAGAATTTGGGGTACGGCTTAGAATTGGAGAAAATTAATTAAAAAAATAAGTTTCTGCTAATTTAATTAAAAAACAAGATTTGGGTAATCATTGTTCCAATGGCTTAATGGTAAAATTGTACGTTAAATATAAAATCTATTCGATGAAAAAAAAAATTTTGTTCGTTAAAAATAATAATAATAATTGCATTACAATAATTAGATTAAAATTTTAAATTTTGAGCTTCAGAGTAGTAATTTGTGTTCTCTAGTCAATTCACAGCTTTCGGGGTCAAGTATAAAATAAGTATACTTTCAATTTTTCATTCAGTCGCTGCTCAGAATTTAAATATTTTTATATGGATTTCATCAATAACAGGCAAAAAAAAAAAAAAAAAAAATCTAAGCAGCATAATTATAAATTATCTATATAATTTAAATTTTTAAAGCACACATGCAGAAAATATAAAAAACATTCCTGAATGGGAAAATTCATCAGGTTTGAGATGTTAAATCTCAAGTGTACATCACAAATCTTCTTTATTGTCCACACTATTTGTCACAACTTGCAGGTTACCATAATTTCAGCTGGCGACTATATTTCAGAAAGATATCGCCAAAATTTTGTATTCGTAGCCCAGAAAAAATTCGTTTACAAAACGATGGGGGCACCATCTGTTTGAGATAGTCCTAACTACGCCGAAAATAATTCAGAATGAACATAAAATTTAAAATAGCTCAATAATAAAAACATAAAACTTAATTCTGGCTACATTAGTCAAAAGAGGGAAGCATGCTTTCTAATATACGATTTAATTCTACTCGAAAAAAATCAATTTTTTTTCTATTAAAATGTGTTTCGCGTTTTCACTTCCTATAGAAAACTCAAATTTCATTTTGCAATAATGCTGAAAACTGCGTATTTTTTTCAAAAATCAGAATTCAAAGAACACTATCCTCTAAACAATAATTTTTTTTATACCCATAGAAATTTTTATTATTATTGGAGCTTTTCCCTGCCGGCAAATGTGCTTCCCGCTTGATCCCTATCCTTTAACATTAACCGAAAACAGCATTGATGACTTTTAAAAAAAAAAGACGGTAAACATCGTTCTCTTCAACTCAGCCCAGTTTGTTAAAACTGGTTGCAATGTCGAAGTGTCATAGAGAAAAATAGAGTTATTTAACTATTTTCTACTGAATTTATAATATTTCATATTGAACACATCGTTTTTTATTAATAAAAATACATAGAGCTTTACTTTAATAATAAATTATGCGAGAATATTAAAAATAAATCTAAATAATTAAAAATTCACAATAAAAATATAAAACAACTAATCTCCGATTTCATGAGTCCAATATTAAAATCAAGCTGTTTATTTATATAGTCCAAGTTCTCGGCGGTAACTAGTTCCTAGCGAAACGTGTTATTTTAACGTTAAAACTGTACTTTATTCTTTTAGTTTAAAATTAATGATTTAAGAATTTTTTACATAGCTGAATCTTAAAATGTCTTACAATTATGTTGTTACTGCTCATAAACCTACAGGTGTAGGAGCATGTGCGACAGGTTAGCTACTTTTGTGTATTAATGTAACTTTAACGTGCCTTTTCGTAATTCAATTTTGCGCAAATTTATTTATCGCATTCGAAGACAGTAATGGAAGAAATTGAAGTATAGACGCTTCTAGAAAAAACTAAATTGTTTAATGTTTAGTCTTCGGTATCGTTAACAATTGTATATAAAGCACCGGATTATTTTCGGGTAGAAAGTCAATTATTTGGATTATTGATTATTTTGCTCAAAACTAAGTTTTTTACTGAATATAAATGCCATTTTTATTCGTGTTGTTTTTGTGTACTCGAATAAACTTTAAATTATACTCGGCTAGAAATTGAGTCAAACTAAATAAATTCGATTTTCAGTTTATATTTAGTTTTCTTTATGAAAAAAATGATTAACTTTGCCCCTAATTGTTACGTATTCTTGTCTCAGTCTTTGTAGTTTCACTTTATAAGCCAATAAACTTTGGTAAGCATTTAGGTTTTAATGCAATACGCGAGCTGTAATCGGCATTTGGCTCGGCTTTCCGTGCTATCTTATCAAAACAATTTTTGTAATTTTTAAAATTGTTAAAATTATCACTAATGTACTCAAACTCTATTTAAAAATATAGTTGGTAGACCAAAAAGGAATACAGTTGTAAAATAGGGGAGGTGAAGCATTTTTTTCTTGTAATTAAATAAAATGGACTATTTTTGTTCAATATTTGTCATATTGGAAAGGTACAGACACTGATTAAGTATAGTTTAGCAGTGATTAATGTTAAACATTGTTTGTTTTTCTAGGAAATAATAATTTCTACTAGAAAATTTGACTATTTTCAGATTGTGTCTTAATGATGTAGCTCTTCGAAGAAATGTATAAATTGTTTTAAATTCAACAAGAAAGCAGACCTCCAATTCTGTAGCAATATAACAATTTTTTAAACATATACATTTTTGTCTAGTTAAAAATTTACTCGGAAAGAGAATAATTATTGGCTTTTTAAAATAATGAAAGTCTAACCACTGTATTTTTAACTAGGGAAAGCTTTCAGTTGTTAAATGTGTTTCAAGTGTTTAGTTTACAAACTAAAATGTGTAAAGTATCTGATGACTATTGTCTGCGTTAAGGTATTTTTAACTTTTTTAGTGTCTTGTACAATTACTTCCTATGCTTGGTACTAGTTTATCGACCATCTAAAGGAATGAAAGACTGAGTTGACCTTACCCAGTCCGGAATTTGAACCCTGTACGTGTGGAAGAGCAATTCACTACTACTCGGTCACTAGGCTTCACCTATCCCTGATCAGCTATATTGGAGAAAATTCATTATTTCAAAACAAAGGAGCAATGGATACTGTGGATAAATTATGTTCAGGGATTAGTACTTATCATGGCTTGTTAACTACTTTGCTTATTGTTGGATAGCCTACGTGTTAGCTTGGTAAATGGATATTTATATATGAAATAAAGTATATATATATATACCATAATGGCAGAAAAACCCTTGTACGAGAGCTTTGAATTTATATTGAACGAGTCTTGTGAGAGCTGAGATTGGAACAATGTTGTAACTCTACTTTTAAGAAGTCTCATCAAAATAAATATTAAAGGTATTTTTATTATTGAAAAGTCTACAGAGGACACGAAGCATGTTGCAAACGGTTGCAGAATTTCTTTCTGTTTATCCATGTAACATTAAAAGAAAGTACCAATACAAGGCTGCTTTTAACATCTGCTGAGAGGACAAACATTAACTTTGACCACCGGTCTAATTTTTTTAATGAAATATTTCAATACTTCTCTAAACATACAGATTTGTTTAAAATAAAAATATGCTTATATTGGACTTTCGGACTATGAATTAAACAATTAATTTTGGAATAACCTTGATTTAAGTTGGCTAGGGTTATAATAAAACTTAAGCTGTTAAGTAATCCAAAATAATTTTTGAATATTCAATTTATGCTATAGTTACTGACTTGTAATATTTTGTAATTTAAGCTTAAACTTCTAATGAAAGGTTTTATTCCATGTATTTATACAAGCCAAAGAAACTTGGAGATTTAAAATGTTACAATTTATAGAACTGCTTGGTTAGTAACTTTTCTTTTGAAGATTTTATAAAATAGGAAGATTTATCTACATTCGTATGGCATTTATATATAAAAGGAGATGGATTAAGATTTTTAGTACTTGTATATCAACTAATCTCTTCCAAGTCAAAACATCACCAAACCTAAAGATGTCATTGAATACGTAAACAAAATTGAGTTTTACATGTAAAGGAATTTTCCTGCAAATAGCATGTTTCAATTGGTATTGTCTTTATTTGACAAATTGGTCAATAGTATAATACAAACACTGAATTGTTTTTTAATCCGGATATTTTTATTCTCCACAGGTAACTTTACATCTCCAGAGGATTTAAATTTGCTGCTGGCCAAGAACACTAGACTGGAAATTTATCTAGTTTCTCCAGAAGGCTTACGACCGATCAAAGAAATAAATATATATGGACGTATTACTGTTATGAAACTATTTCATCCTCCGGTATGTTTTGTGGCTTTATTTTTCTGTAAATCTATTCTATTTTATAGAATAAAGGCTAAAGTCTTGTTTTTATAATTGCATCTTGAATATCTTGCATGCTCTTCAATATTAACTGTTGTAATATTTGCTTTGTACAAATATCTAAGAACTGAATTTATCCATGAAGTAAAAGTTTATTCTTTTTTATTTACTTTGCGATTAACACTAAATTTATATATAATACAGATTTTATATATCTTGGTTTAGAACTCCTGTAGGTAATATAGTTCAGTTAAAGCAACTTGAGTATATTTCTCTAATAAAATTTTAAGTGTTGGAGTCCTTTAAAAAAACCTTGAGAAACTATTATTAATAAAAGTTAAATTATCTGGCTAGATACCTTTTTATTAAACATTAGGTACTTGTGTATTATTGCAACAATTGCCAGGTTGGCAACCCCGATTTCTCGCATGTTATACATGCTGAATTGGCATCCATGTACTTTGTTTCAAATGTTACAAACAGGTTGCAATAATGAGCAAGTACCAAATATTTTTTTAACTTGTCGGCTTAAAGTAATAAATTGCTTTATGTGATGAAGACCTTTTCACAACAGTTAACATTTAGCTGATTAATATGAAAGTCATTTACAAACTTATTTTGAATAAGTTAGATTAAAAGGAATAAATATTTGTTAGTTTTAATACTTGTATCCTAATTTTTTTACAAGTGTTAAAATTAAACTTGGAAGCTGTGCACTAAGGACTCGTATATTACATGTCCTATGTAATTACAAAAGAGAAATTAAGTAACACGAATGTTACTAAACTAGCATGATCCAAATGTCAATAAAATTGGGAAATCAATAAATTTTATTGATAAAAGTCTAATTTTAAATGCAACCTTTAGTTTTTTTAAAATCAAATTAATACTAATTATTCTCTAATATAATAATCACACATACATGAGAAATCTTTCATTTTGAATAAAAAGTTCATTATGCTAATAAAACGGAACATGAATAATGAACTTTCTAATTTACGATTTCATGTATACTGTTATATTTAGCTTATTTTTATATTACTTTCCTATATTTCTTTATAAATCATTTACAAATTTAAGTTTATATTGTTGGTATTAATTATATAAACTGACATTTTGCCTGTGAACCTACCTGTAGAATTGAATATTTATTAAAACATATTTTTAAATATTGAATGGTTTTCATTAACTTTATGATTTTTTTATAGGATGAAAAGAAAGACTTGCTTTTTATTTTAACTCATAAATATAATGCTGCTATATTGGAATGTGTGAATGATGGGGACAATCTGGAAATCATAACAAGAGCTCATGGAAATGTTGCTGTAAGTATTGATTTTTATGGTAATATATATATTGATGCATGTGTAATATAAATTAATGATTTTCTGGCACTTTGCTTTTAGGATACCATAGCCAGACCTTCCGAAACTGGAAGTATAGGCATTGTTGATCCGTCATGTAGAATGATTGGTTTGAGGTTGTATGATGGCCTTTTTAAAATTATTCCACTTGAAAAAGACATCAAAGAGCTGAAGGCATTTAATTTAAGGTTTGTAGATATAATTTAAAAATTAAATCTTGTAGTTTTAAATTGGAATTTTATACAATTATATGAAGTTTCTCTTTTGTAACAAAGGACTTTTATGAATTTAACACAAATGAAACTAATTTTTACACAGATGACTACATTTTATTAAGTTATTAGAAAAAATAAATGGGTAGATTTCTTTCTATAGTATTTTTTGATGGAATAAGTAGTGTTTTAAAAACTACTATTGAAACTTTATTCATCTACTAGATTTATAGTAGCAGACAGTGATGATTAAGAATTTTGTTTGAAGATGGGTTCCTGTTTTAACATTAAAAAAGCCTAGTGATGTAGTAATGGTTAATTTGAATTGGCTTCATTTTTTTAATGTATAAATTTAGAAATAAAGTTCCAGTTTAGATATTGTCAGTTTGGTAATTCTTCTGCTATTTAAGGCATATTTGTATGAACAAGCCATACTTAAATGGTTTCTTAGTTAAGCCACAATTTTTATTAGAAAGATCGTTCAGTTTGGTATAACATAAACCTGCATGAGAGGTTAACTTGAAACTACCAGTTAACTATTTTTAATAGACTTTGCAAGAGTAGTAGCATTAGTCAAGTATTGTATTAGGGCCATGGGTAGCCTAGTAGTTAGAGCATTGGATGTCAGACCGGAAGGCCTGGGTTCGATGCCTGATGCTACTAAATACTCTCAGAGTACACACGGACCCTGTACTTGTTAAATCGGTGGGTCTGAATAGTGTCTCAATCTATCGTGAGCAAAATCATTTTGTCACCTTCATGGGCTCAAAGCTTAGGCTAATGACGGATGTATCTCTAGCCCATTGCCATGATGAATTTCGTGGGCCTCGATCTGACTACGTCAGACAGGTGGCATAAGCAACAAGTATTATATAAAACTATCGGAGTAATTACTATCTAAACTGCTATGGTTCTAATCTTAGATTCTATTGAATCTATTTTTCCTCTTTAAAATGAAGCATGCATTTTGAAATTTGTTGTTCGTTTTTGACCTCCTTTAATCTAAAAATCTGCAAAACTATAATAGAAACTGATTTGACACATTAGTATAGTGTTTTAATCATGGAAATGTCTTCAAAAGAAAGTTATTATGAGGCTTACTTGTAATATTGACTTTTTAATTTTATTGTAGATCTCTTATTTGTCAATTTCAATAATGAATATTTCTGATATTGGAATTGATAAACAAGACTCCTTGGAAGTAAATTAAGTTGGATTAGTATTCAATTCTTGTATTCTGATTATAGGATTATTGCTATATTCTTTATTTCTGTGATAGTGGTTAGTAACGTTAACTGCTGTATCATTGGACTTGGGTTCGAATCTCTGAGAAGATATGTATGTAAATGTATAGTTCCTTTGCCGCATGGAGTTGCTCCAAATGGGTGTAGAGCTAAAGTTCTCTTGTGGAGTTAGTGGAAGGAAAAGAGAGGTGGGTTTCCCTTGACCACACCCTAGGGTGTTCTTTCTAAAAATTGAGGTGTAATTGAGCCACATTGCACTGTCACCTGCATGGTGCTCAAGGCTACAGCTAACAGACATAAATGTAGCCCTTTGTCATGATTTTTGCGAGCCTTGATCTGATGCAATTGTCGATCAGGTGGCATAAGTAACAACACGATTGTATTGAAGACATGAAAGAATACTAATGTATATTTTGGATATTAAATCTTATTCATATTGTTTATCAATCAATATGTGAATTTAAAACTTTAAGAACTCTTATGAAATGTTGCATATCTTATAAAAAAAAATTTTGTATGTGTAAATTGTAATTTCCCTCTTGTAGTTTTTAATAAAACGTTTCATAAGATGTTGGTTATACATCCATTTTAATAGAACACATTTTTACTATTGAATGTAATTTTAAAGCATTCTTTCATGCTTATTCTATTTTAATGCCTTATGTTAATTTTATATTTTTTTAAACCTAGAATGGAAGAGTTGCATGTTCACGATATTCAGTTCTTGCATGGTTGTGTAAATCCTACAGTAGTTCTCGTCTATCAAGATGCCCAAGCTCGGCATGTGAAAACTTATGAAATTTCTTTAAGAGACAAGGAATTCGTAGAAGGCCCTTGGCAACAAAATAATGTTGAAGTTGAAGCTACTACTGTAATTGCAGGTCAGATTCAGATTAGTTGTATAGTAGAATATGTAAAATCTTATCAAATGAAAGTTTTATTTTTTTCTTCTAAAACAAAATCTTGGATTAAAGAAAGGATCTTATTTTTAGATTTCATCCTATTAGGGGGAAAAGTGTACATAACAAGAGCATTACTTGTATATGTATTCTAGAGTAAAAGGCATTTATTTACTTAATTTATATTCTGTAATTTAAATTCATAGTATTTAGGAAATATTAATAAGTACAAATATTACAAAACCAATGCTTTTTACCAAGGATTAATGCCTTTAAAATAAAGTAGCATTATTAATCTTGCAGAAAAAATGTATAAATCTTGTTTGAAATGGATATTTTTATATTGTTTTTGCCTTTTAAAACTGTTTTGTATAATAGTGCCTGAACCATATGGTGGTGCAATTGTGATTGGGCAAGAGTCCATTACCTATTATCAAGGCGAAAAACATGTTGCTATTGCTCCTCCATTGATTAAGGTAATATTTTGAAATTTTATTCTCTATTGACTTAATTGAATTTTTAACCTATATGTATTATAATGTATTTAAATTTTATTATAGCAAAGTGTTATCAATTGCTATTGTAAAGTAGATGAAAATGGCTCTAGATATTTATTGGGCAATATGTGCGGCAGATTATTTATGCTGCTTTTAAATAAAGAAGAAAGGATGGATGGCAGACATGTTGTGTCAAGCTTGAAATTTGAATTCTTAGGAGAGGTAAAATTCCTTGGTTCGATTCTTGTCCTCAATTCAAATGCCTAAATGAATATTTTTCTAATGCATCTTTACAATTTACAAATTCTACATTTAAAAAATATTTATGCATTTTAACATTACAAATATAACTTGCTATATTCTTTCTAGATCACAATCCCAGAATGCATCAATTATTTGGATAATGGTGTAGTCTACATTGGTTCTCGATTGGGCGACTCACAGTTAGTCAAGCTTATTAGCAAAGCAAACGATTCTAATTCTTTTACTGAAATTTTAGAAAGCTTTACTAATTTAGGGCCAATTATTGACATGTGTGTTGTTGATCTTGAACGGCAAGGCCAAGGTCAGGTAAGAATGCAGTTTATTGCAAACATAAAATTATATAAAGAATTGTAAACAATTTTATTTGCATTGGTTTCAAGTGTTTAAATGAATTTTAAAATTAATTTTTCTTATCATTGGAAAATTATTTACCCAATGCCTAAATCGCAATATTACATGTATCTTTAGATAAACCTAATAAGAGCAGTTTTTAGGCTTGCATTTTGTATGTGTGTATTTATTTCAAGATATTCTTGCATTATGATTGTATACTTTCAACATTTTAGATTTAAATATAGTAAAATTCTAACATAGGTTGCCACACATTCTGTCTTTATTTCGTAGCTGATCACATAGATTTTTATTGACCTGTTAAAATTTAAGGTTGTTTACTTTTCCTACTAAATTAAGCCATTGATAGTTTATTGAAATATTGAATTTTTTAAGATCAATTCTATGGGATTATGATATTTGGGGTTTAATTTTACGCTGATCTAGGTTGATGTGGGGTGGAACTTTAAGCTGTAGATTTAAAGTTTATTTAAAAATAACACAAGATTAATAGAATAATTAACAGCATCGGTGTCTTTTTAAAATGTCTTGTTCCAGAAGGAATCGTTAACCTACTAGGTACTGTAATCAGACTTGTTTAGAAATTAATTTGGTTATAATAAACAGTAAAATATATTTGTATTTATGTTGTGCATCTTTTTAAGGAAAATTGTTTACAGCCTTGGCATGCATGTTATTTAAGAATAGAAAAAAAGTTATGCAATCATTCAAGCACCAGCAATTTTAAAAATTGAAAATTTGAGTTGGAAATATTTTTAAATGTTTTGAAGTATGTAGTTGTAATGTGTAAAGTCGGGGAATTTATATCTGCAATGTAAGAATTCTTGCCTGTTTCTGCATAATCGTCTAATGAGGCTGAATTTTTAATGAAAATGACTTTGTTATTTCCATTGGTAAAAGTTTTTTTAATCAGCAATTTGAATTTGTTCTTTTAACAGGCTTGAAAGTGTGCTAGTGTCTTAAGAGTTCTTTTAGAATTTGATCAATTAACACTAATATAAAAACACACTAATGTACCATGCCTCTTTAGTTAACTTGAATGTATATAAACTCTGAATCAATCTTGTGCTAAAACACATTTTTGTATTTTAGCTTGTTACTTGTTCTGGAGCTTATAAAGAAGGTTCGTTGCGCATTATTAGAAATGGAATCGGTATTCATGAGCATGCCAGTATTGATTTGCCTGGAGTAAAAGGATTATGGCCTCTGAAACTAGACTCAACGGAATATGATGATACGCTTATTTTATCCTTTGTTGGTCAAACAAGGTAAGCAACCTGGTATAGATAATTTCCATTTTTTAAATATCATCTTTAAAATATTAGTTTATTTTCCTTCTACCTTGGGTTTTTAACATTTTAGAGTCTTGACTCTCAATGGAGAAGACATAGAAGAGAAGCATTTACCTGGGTTTGATGTTAGTCAACAAACTTTCTACTGCGCTAATGTTAATTATGATCAGATTGTTCAAGTAAGTTTATTTGCTTAGAATTATATTTAAGAAAACATGCTTATTAAAAAAACATAAGAGTTTATCTCATTAGTTTAAAATTAAACAGGATAAAAACCTTGACATCAAATTTTTTCCTTCAATTTATCTATTCATCGTGAGCAGCTATGTAGTTGATTTCAAAGGCTGTTTTAGCTAATTAAAACCTTCTTGATCTGTTTATTGCTATGATTTTCAATCTATTTACAGATTTTTCACTATTTTTCTATATTGTCTAGCCATTTTGTACAGGGTCTGTTTTTTTCTTGACATTCTAATGGTTTCAAAAACATTATTTGCTTAATTGGTTTATCATACCTGAATGTATGGCAAAGCAATCTTTGTGATGCTTTAATTACTTCAATTAAATTTGGTTCTCTGCACTTCCTATGCAATTGAAATTTGTATTCTCTAGATCCTATTTTCTTTCACTGCTTTAAAAAATCTTTTTGTCCAAATCTAGTCTTACTCTTCCAGTATTCTCATTGTTCAGCACTTATGGACTTGTAAAACAATAGGTCTTGAGTATTTTGCATATTTGTACTCTTGTTTTCCTGCTTTTAAATTTGGATTTAAATTAATTTCTCAAACCATAAAATCTATTGGGTATGTTGATTCTATTTTGATCCCTATATCATTAACAATTGTACCTAAATTGAATTGACGGACCTCTTCAAAAATGATTATTCTGTGATCCCTGAGCTTATCTATTCATTCGCTATATGTGCACATTGATGCAGGATGCAAGGTTTGCAGTAATTAACTAGACTATACATTATTTTGCTTCTTTTTACAAACTGTAAAATAAGTCTATAAATAAAGATTAAAGAAGTGTAAAGTATTGGTTATTTTCTGGAAGATAGACTAAATTTTTTAATTTGTAATTTCTAAATTATATTTTCCTTTCCCATATGAATTCCTTTGTCAGGCTAAGAATATTATCTTATAAACAAGTTTTTATGCCAAACTAGAATTATCATCAGGAAGTTACATTGATATGATGGATGAATATTCACTTTCATTCTTTTTAAGCTAAACTGGAGTTGCCATCAGAGCATAATTCGCATGGTAATAAGATCAATGTGTTCATTTATTTTGGTCTTTAATTTTTACTTTTTGCAAAATTAGACTTCTACTTGGTGGTGTTCCCTTGTCTGTAATATAATCCTTGATTTTCTGACCTCTTTCATTTCGTATTAAAAGTGACTTAAAGTTTACCGCATTTTGGTACCATATTGGTGTAATTATAAAGTTGATGGCAAGGGATATACCAAAATATTGTATGCAATACATTAAAGTGAATATCTTTATTCATATTGAAAGTACTGCTTTAAAACAAATGAACTATTCTTGTGTTACCTTTATATAATTGCTTCGCATAACTTATATTCAGTGTTTTTCGTTCATTACCCAATTGCTATGTGTAATGTTGCATATTTACATTGATATACTTTGGGTATTATACTACTTGTTATAAAGTACAAGTCGCTTCATTATTTTATTAGTCATCTGGCTTGGATCTTTTAATATAGGTACAATATTATATTATCAACAGAAGACTTCTTCCAACATAATTAGTAAAATCAAATAAGCAGTGAAAAACATTGGCCTTGAGGAAGTTGATTAAAAATACAAAAGAATAGGATAAGAACTCTTGAAAATCTATTATGCTAGTCTGATTTTCTTGGAATAGATAAGGGGTGATACAATATTCTGCACTGAAACTAAATCAATTCCTGAACCTTATTTGTGGTCGGATATTCTTCTCTTTCTGCTTTAAAGCAAACCTTCAGATGTCTGTCTTGAAGCCCTTGTCTTGTCAAATTGAAACTGCAAAATAATAGTGTCCTTTCCTAGAAGAGAAATGTCAAACACTAGAGGTAAATGATTCATTCATAAAGGAAACATTATGCTTCCTTAATTTTTCCATCGTTTTTCTTTGCTTGGAAAAATGAAAGTACGAGAAATGTTTATTTCAAATTTTGGGTTTCGCTCAATTTTCTGACTGTAACATCTCTTTTTGCACCAGTTTAGGAATGGGCTCAGATTGTTCCCTTCTATAATTAGCGTTTAGGGCTCTTTTTCCATCTATTTTTGTTCAAAACTAATGGCAATGAAGTTTAGAGCTTTTGGGTTTGGAGGGGGTCCACTTTTTTGTCAATTATAACATTGTTTTTACAAAGCCCCTCGTTGGGTGTAAATGAGGTAAATTGCCTTTCCATAGTTTTTCAAGTACTTTAACAATATCTCTTACAAATCGTATAAAAGTTTTTCTCGCATCTCCAAGATGGTCCTCTCTGCTGTTTGCAAATCATGTTTTAGCTATTTCATTTTTAATGTAGTAACTTTTATGAAAAATTTACAGTGTAGAATATCTTCAGTGTGAATATCTTCAGTGTGAATAAAATAAGATTTGAGTCAAGAATTTGGGTGTCACTAAGTGGCTGTGGTAGCCTAATGTTCAAGGTAACTGACTCGTGGCTGTAGAGTGTCATTTCAAACCTAGTACCATTGAAGGCCCATGTAGGGGAGCGATGCACGTTAAATCTGTTGAGAGCTCAAACATTTTCCCATTGGAGTGGTAGTTGGGAGAGGGGATGCCAGCTCGGGTGTTGTCCTCGTCTCTTGACCATGGTTCAAAATTACGAGGTCCATCGCCAAAAGCCCTCGAGTAGCTGAACAGTGCAAAATTAATATTCACTCGGGTGTCACCAAAGATTGAGTGAAGAGGGTAGGATGCATATAAATCTATTAAAGCTCTGTCCTTGTGTTGATGTGGTATACTAGTTTGGAGTAAGAGATACTAGCTTGGATGTAGTTTTCATCACTTGATTGAGGTTCAAAATTATGAAGTCTATTGCCCTCATTGTTTTGGACTGCTGTGTTAAATCAGTCACCTGATCACAGGTCAATTATTGTTTTCAAATGTAATGTTAATTCATCGCAATTAGTGCTATTGATTAGCTAGAGATGCTATGTTAAATCACTAAGTATTATTATGAACTTAACTGGTAATCGTACATTATCCATCTAAACTAGACTAGTGTTGTAGAAGTTCTTCCTGAAATTTATCTATGCATGCACATATCAGTGCTTCAGTAAATTATTAAATCTAATTTTCTGACATTTTTCTGAAACTATAAAACATTATCATTTTAACAAGGATGCAACTAGCTATTTTAATGTGTAGAATTTAAGTTATCTAACCTTTCGTTATTTCAAGATGTATATGTTGAATGCCAATATCACAGTTTTAGATTTTTAATAAAAAGTTGGTTATGTTTTAAAGCAATATAGTTTAAAATTTAATTTTTACTGTTAATTAAGACTTTAGGTTTTTATAACTTTTTAATAGATATCAAATTGAAATATTGAATTTTTTATTTTTAATTAGGTTACTGCATCATCTATTAGATTATTACATAGACCAACCAAGCAAATTCTCAGTCAATGGATGCCACCAGTTGAGCAAATTATCTGTGTTGTATCTGCTAATATGTCGCAAGTTGTCTGTGCAATTAGAAATGAATTGTATTATTTTGAAGTATTTGATAAAGAAATTAGACAAACTGGGTAAAAATTCTGATTTTTATACAGATTTTCGTGTATATAAAAATTAACACCCAAAATTTTCTAATTTTTATATTTTAATAAAATTCTAATTCTACAACTTGTGCACGTCAGTATCGAAACATGCAATAATTAACCAAGTTTACCATTTTTCCCTAAACATAATCTCAAATCTTTCATGGAAACTTCATCACATGCTTCTGAATAATTTTATATAATTATAAATGTTTCTGCATTTTATACCCATAATTTATAGTTTTTGCATTATTGCATACGAAATAAAAATGCTAAAAAATCTAAGTATATTCAGAGTTTCTTGTGAATTTTTAACAAATATTTATAATATATGCAGGCTATATACTATCTGCTAATTAAACTTAAGCTTTAGTATGAAATATAAGCATTATCTATTGGGAGTAGACATGTATTTGAAACTTGATATAAATTACTAAATATAAAATTGGCAAGTTAATGCAAATGTATGTAAAAAATTTTAAGAACTAGTTTCATTCATTTTTAGACACTTGGTGATGAACTATGAAATTGCTTGCCTTGATATAAATCCTTTGGATTCACGTGAGAAATCTGATATTTGTGCTATTGGTTTGTGGACAGATATTTCAATATGTATTGTACATCTCCCTTCATTAAAAGAAATGCATAAAGAAATGTTAGGAGGTGGTAAGTGATATTGGTATAAATTCTTAATTTCTTCCCTAGTTTTTCTTAATTTCTTATAATAATAATAAAAAATTTCTACAAAATGATCTTGCTTTCAAATGAAATTGATTTAAATCAGAAGAGCAGTATCTTTAAAAACTAGAATTCTAATTTAATTGAAATATAACTTTGTTTGTTAGATATTTGGTCTTCAAGAATTTATCTATTGAAGTTACTTTTATAGGAATGTTTAAATTAAAAATTACTATGCATATTAAGAGTTCTAGATAAAACTTTAAATATTTGTTTCATTTCTGAGTTCTTGCATTTGTTACTCCTATGTATTAATGCATTTAAAATTTTGCTTTTATTTTTAGATATTATTCCCAGATCAATTCTTTGTACTACATTTGAAAACATGCATTATTTACTATGTGCCTTGGGAGATGGATCTCTATTTTATTTTACTATTAATCCCAAGACAGGAAAACTTACAGATAGAAAGAAGGTAACTTAATGCTAGTATTGGCTGGTCACACACGTATATTGGAGCTATTTATACATTCTAATTAGTTGCTTATTCATTAGTATATTATCAAATTAAGAGGAAACGGGCCAGCTGGGTGACTCGGTTGGTTAGGTGCTGGATGCATGTCAGTTCGCGGATTCGACCACAGCTCTAAGGTGATGGATTTTCATCATGCAAAAATCAGCAGAGTTAATGTTCTGATTTATCCAGCATGTTAAAGATCCCTATTTGGCTTGGGTGGTCTTGGTAAAATTAAGTTCTTGGTACAACTTCATTGTTGGAGTTCAGGTGCCTCCCTCTGGGGAGGAAACTGTACTTTAAAATTAGATTATGGCAAAATTGGTATTCACCTGTATAGTGCCACACTAAAAAGATACTAGCTCCCGGAAATGTATTGGGTATACAGAGGTAATTGCAATCTGCAGTCCCATCTGAAGAGAGAAGTTATCTGAACATTATTTTAAGGTTAATGTTTTAAAAGTAAACTGTTAATGAATACATTTTGAATAAAAAGGAAGTACTTTAAAATATTAGGCTAATTATTAGTACTTTTCCATTTTAAATATTTAACTCATTAAAGCCAAGAAAGGATAAATATCTCGATTGTCTGGACTGAGTATTGTCATTTATCTCCATAATTTATGCTGTTTATCATCTGAAGGTTAAGTTAACAGGGTAACCATGTATAATAAATATCTGTTAGAATCAAGCTAGCATAAGTCTTAATATTTTATTAGAAATTAAAATTGTGGTTTTTCTAAGTTTTGTAGCTGTTAGTAAAATGCCTTAAAAACCATACAGAATAATAAACTATTCATTAAATGAAACTTGCCATCAATTCTTGCATAGTTTTAGTCAAAAGGAAGTACTCTCTACTCATTGCAGTTTGTTACCAGTAACTGTTAATAATACTTTCTGTTAATGAATACTATTGAAAGCCACAAGATGTATTTCAAATATTAATCTAGTTAACAAATTGTCATTGTTATCAATAACTCTTACAAGTTTGGCAGCACTTTTCAAAATTTATATAAGAGTGATAATTATGTATTGCTAAAAATTAAAGTTCTGCATCATTTAAAATATTTTTAACCCTCATAAATTTTACTCTAGGCAGTTATGTTATTTAGGGTAGTATATTTTTAGTTTTTAACTGTTCCTTGTGTTTAAATTCAGCTTGATGTCACTAATGAAGTTATTATATTGTCAGTGTATATTTTTAAATTGTATTTTTTAATAGACTTATCAGTGTTTGAAAAATCAATTATTTTATATTTTTGGTATTTAAATTAACTTTTCATTTTGAGGAAATAAAAATAGGCTTTAAACTATTTCCTTTAATTAAAATTGAAAGAAAATTAGTCTGTTTTTTCAATATGGTCATGCAAAAGGTTTTTCTTTCAGGTAACACTAGGTACCCAACCAACTGTTCTAAAGACTTTTCGCTCACTAGCTACAACCAATGTTTTTGCTTGTTCTGACCGACCAACTGTAATATATTCTAGCAATCACAAATTAGTGTTCTCTAATGTTAATTTAAAAGAAGTCAGCCACATGTGTCCTCTTAATTCCTCAGGGTATCCAGACAGGTACAAGACTAATTTTCTAAAGTTTTATAACCAATTTTGTTTTTATTTGTTTTATAAATTATCTGATCAACTTTAATCTAGAAGCATACAATTGTTAAGCTGTTTAATTTTTAACTTTAAAATTTATTGGGTTTTGCTTATTAGAACTCTTCATGTATAATTATTTTTAGCTTGGCCCTTGCAAATGATCACGCTTTATTGATTGGAACCATTGACGAAATACAAAAGCTACATATTAGAAATGTGCCTCTTGGAGAATCTCCAAGGTATGTGTTTCTGGAAGAATTTCTTGCCTTAAATTTATTTTATAATTAACTTAATGAGTAGACAAATATTAAAGTCCATTTTAACATGTGTTCCATATGGGTAAACTAATTGTAAATTATTGGATAATTTATTACTGAATTGGCATGTGCAAAGATTTTGATTTTAACTTTTATGATGGAACTTTTTAGTTAGAGGCTTTCCCTTTGTAATACTATCGAATAATACTAGAATGCTATTCACTTAAAAAGCTAAATTTGAAAAAACCAGATACTAAACAATCTTAAGGGCTTTAAAATTTAAATTTTATTCTATTTTTAATGCTGTTCTGATTTCTGAATTTTCAGACGTATTGCTTATCAGGAAGATACTCAAACTTTTGGTGTTATTACTACAAGAATAGATTTCCATGATAGCACTGGTTTGCAACCTACGAGGAGAAGTGCAAGTACTCAAGCATTAAATTCCTCTGTCAGGTATACAAATTTGTATTCTTCTGTCTTGTGAAACATATGAAATTGGATGTATTGTTTGCATCAAATTCGAATTTAAATTCTCTTTTAGACGGCCAACATTTATTTCTATATTAAATTGAATTTAGTTTAGTAGAATTCTTTAATGTAATTAAGCCAAATAAGTGAAGACCAAAAATAAAAGTTGACCTGTAAACTTTCTATTTGAAATTGATATTTAGTTCTTTTTGCATATAAAATGCCATCTTTACTACAATCTGTCAAAAACTTTGAAATCTATTGGCAATGTTTAATTAGAATTGTAGGATTTTGTGTGTTGATGGGTAGGTATTGATTTTATACAGTTTTTATAAGATGCAAATTCTTTTTAAAAATTAGAGTCTAAAAGATTTTATCGCTTTATTTTTAAAATTAAATATCAGAAAAAGAAATTTATTCTTAGCTTTAACATAATTAAAATTGCAAAACATATTTGCATTATTTGTATAATCTTGTACTATTTAATAAGTAAGGTTTTAAAGTGCTTCAGATATCTAATTATGTTAATACATTTCCATATGAATTTTTAATGACAATTTAAAATTATTTTTATATAGTACAAGTACAAACTCTATCATAAAAGCAACTCAATCAAGTGGAACAAGTGCTGATGACTGTGGTCAAGAAGTAGATGTTTACAATTTACTTATTATTGATCAACATACATTTGAAGGTATGCTATTCTAGATTTTAAAGGTATCTGTGGTATTTAAGTAGTCATGGTTATGAACCCATGGCTACTGCTGTGTTAAATCGTGCATTAGTCTTGGGGCCACAAAAGACCCATCTTGTAGGTAGGGCTGATACACATTAAATCTCATCTTGGTCTTCAGAATGGTATTGTATAGAAGTTTGGAGAGCAGAACACAATGTCAACCTTGTCACTTGTGGTTCAAAATTATATGATCCTTTGCTAGTAATCCTAGTGACATTGATAAACAAACTAGGCTCTTAAAGGTTAGAAATCGAAGTGATTATTAGTTATTCGTTTTGCAAGTATATTTAGTTATCTTACTAAAATTAAATGAGTTCTAAAAACAAAATTTAATGAAGTTAAATATGTCCATTTTTAAGATTTTACTTTTATAGACTATTTTCTCCGTTGTTCTAAAACTAATGGTTTTTGTTTCATTAAATAGTCAATCTGTTTTAAATTTGTATTCACTTAAAATACAAACCTAAATATTAAATTATGATTTAACTTTTTATATTAAAGAAAGAGTTGGCAAGAGTATAGAATCTGGTTTTAAAAAATGCTGTAATCAAAGTTAAACATAAATTTCTCTAATTTTAAAATTTCTTTAAAATAGACAGACTGGGAAACACTCTCGTACTAAGTTTTGTTTAAAATATTCTAGGTAATTTTTTCAGTTTGTAAACCAGTAAAAATCTATTTGGGGAAATTTCTTGTTTTAAATGCAATGATTTCTTCACTTTCAAAATGGTACTGTTTTGAAGTCGTAATTAGGACAGATTTGTAAACTTAACCTATGCTTGGATTGCTATTAGTATCGTCCCTAAGCTGTTTTTAACTCTAGCAAATAAAACTTTGTTTAACTTTTGGACTTATTAGTTAAGATTTTCAAATCTTATTGAATAAAGTAAAATCGCAAGGCCTATCATGCTATTAGCATATTCAAATTTAATTTGTAGACATTTATATTCTTGGAGTTCATATCATAAATGTATGAATGTATGAAAATTGTACAATTTGTATAAATTATTCCATATTGCATTCAAATTGTCCTCGGAATGAATACTATAGTTTTTTTAAATAACAATTTTAGATTAGATCATTTTTAGAAATACTGAATGTAGAAATATAATAGAAGGTTATATTGTACTAAATTAACTTGAAATGCTTCTATTTAAGATTTTTCTTCCTCGATTAGGATAAAGGGTCTAGATTTTAAGTTATCAATGCAAGTTAAAAGCTAGAATATGTGCTTTTAAAAATGGTACTTGTTTTATAGTTCTCCATGCTCACCAATTTCTGCCAAATGAATTTGCTATCAGTATTGTTTCTACAAAACTTGGAGAAGATCCTAATACTTACTATGTTGTTGGAACAGCAATAGTGAATACTGATGAATCTGAACCAAAGCAAGGACGATTTGTAATATTTTTATGGAAAGATTGTAAGTATTAATTTAGATATATGAAATATAGTTAGCATCTATGTCTATGCATGTTTTATAAATAATTTACCTTATTAAAATTTGCATTTTAGTCTTTGAAGAACTGGGTAATTAAAATCATTGTCATAAATTTGCATCCATTTAGAGCTTAATATTTTATATATATTAAGCCTTTCTGTTTCATGTAAAATACATGGGTTTTTCTTTTTGAAACTTGGCTATCCTAACAATGTTCTTAGTATTTTGGTTTTATATGGAATTTTTTAGTTTATGCTATGAGAATTAAAATTGTTACATGATACAGTATTTAAGTTTTGAACTTAATTTTTTTAGTAATTTAGTTCAAAAATATTAAAGTATAATAAATTAACTGTCATTTTTGCTTTTAAAATTTGTTGGCATTTGTGGAATATTGATTTGAATTATAAAATTTACATATTTCATAAACGTTAAATTTAATTTTTCTTTCAGCAAAATTGCAACAAATAGCAGAGAAGGAAATCAAAGGAGCACCTTACACAATGGTGGAATTTAATCGCAAGCTTCTAGCAGCCATCAACAGCACTGTGCGTCTATATGAATGGACACCTGAACGAGAACTGCATAATGAATGCAGCTATTTTAATAACATTATTGCATTATATTTGAAGAAAAAAGGGGACTTTATTTTAGTTGGCGATATAATGCGGTCTTTGGCTTTGCTTGTGTATAAACCACTAGAAGGCAGTTTTGAAGAAGTAAGATTATTTTTGGAAAATTCATTGCCTGTCTCT
The DNA here is from genome assembly GCA_019973975.1 of Trichonephila clavata. Lineage (NCBI taxonomy): Eukaryota > Metazoa > Arthropoda > Arachnida > Araneae > Nephilidae > Trichonephila > Trichonephila clavata. Next base: position 17,548 of record BMAO01008476.1, on the reverse strand, counting down.
TTTCTAGATGTTATAAGAATTTTTATAAGACTAATATCAATATAAGAAATTAAATTCATGTATATGAAGAAATACTATACTAAATTTGACAAATATGCAGAATCTAAGGAATCTAAAATATTGCATCAAAGCAAAACAATTTTTGATATTTCAAGACTTGGATTTAGAATTCGTACTACTGAGTTTATATGTCCTACATCCATCTTAAAGGAAAATATCAAATTATAAAATGGAACAAAGTGTTCTGTATAATAAAATTAAAATTTTTCTTGCATGAAGATCATCAAGAGTAAAAATATAAAAGAGAATTCGCTGAGATTAACGTGTAGATTATAAAAAATTCAATCTCCAGATTTCCCAAAAATTGTAGAAAAACTAAAAGAGGTGCATTTGTCTAATTAAACAGTTTCTGAAATATGCTTGTAGAGCTATATTGATTGGTTTTATAGCACAATGTATCTTTTCTCTGATGTAAAGTTAATGAGAATTTTAAGGGTATGAGACATTTGTGGTATCCTTGGCTTCCACAATGTGGCCCTCGAACCAAAATAGCTCACCCTTGAATTAAACAGAAGTTAATCTTTAAGATTAAACTATGTCTTACTTGAGTAAGATTATAAAATTAAAGACCAAAGATTCATGAACAGTATAAATTGTAACTGTAGTACTGTATATAAACTAAAATTTAACTGATGGTTAAATATCAATATCTTAACTTAAAGTGTAATCTATTCATAGTTAAACAAGCATAAAAGTGTCGCATTTCTCGCCTGTAAGAAATTCTACACTTCCTGTTTAACCTACCTCGGTTGCTATTGTAGATAATTATTTTTAATTTTTGTATTGGTAAATATGGTGTTTACCAAGTGCTAATGTATCATTGTTATATTAATAGAGAACCAAAAACATGCCTTGGAGCTTAACATGTTAAAAATAATACTGTTGGATATTGACTTTCTGGATTGTTCAGAAATTGGAGCATTAAGGATATATTGATGGAATCGTATAATTGTTCTTTTTTGCAGAAATCGTTTTCTTTCTGTCTAGTACTTTCAAAACTTTAAAATTGATCATAAATAGAATAAAAAGACATCTAAAAATAAAATGCCAGAGATTCTATCCTGTTTCGCCTTCTCTTGTAGTTTCAAACTTCATAAAACCACGTGTCCTTGTGTTATAAAGCGGTTAAGTTTTAATTCTTTTAATACTGTTCTCAATGAAATGGATGTTGCCAATGTAATTTAAAACTTTAAATTTGAAAAATGGGTTTTATATGATGACTAAAGGAATCGGAACTCGCTACAGTTGCTTATCAATAGTAAACTTTTCAATTGATAATGAGCCTAAAGTGAAATGCTATTATTTCAAGAAATAAGTAGTTGTGAATACTTTGCTATTAATATTGAGAAGGAAAAGTGAAAGGTCTATTATAAACTTGTAACTAAAAGTTACTGGTTTCGAATTATATTAGTGGCGAGCTCAAGTTTTTAATATCGGATTTTCTAATGAAAGCTGTAAATAAAATTTTGATAAAAATTTGTAACATCAAATTCTTGCCTGGGGCTTAGTGTAAAATATAAATGCTTATTGACCTAGAAGAAAGTCTACAAAGTCCTCTATCTGTAATTTTCTCTTCCAATGAACAAGAAGTTTATAATGCCAGTAGAAATTGTATCAATTTTTAATTGCAGTATTGGAGAGTGAGTCGCCCTTCATTACAGGGAGGGAAAGCAAACTATTTTGCATGAATTTGGCGTATATTTAGTAGTGTCACGTCGGGGGAGGTTTCTTGTTAGACCTCTTTAGGAAAGTCTTTGTATTAGCGGAGTGGTTTTTCTTCAGAAAAAATCATTGTAAAAATACGTTTTTCGAATACGGAGAGTTGTTACAGATTAAGTGTAACTTATTTTATATTGGATATGTATTGTGCCATATTGGATGAGTTCTTGTTTTATTATAAGAGTGGAAAAAAATTCATATATTAGCTGGTGAACTATTTCAAACAGGTGAATTTCGTAGCTAAGATGACAGTAATTATCCAGTTAAATTATTTCTTGTATTTTTTTTCCCCATTGCTTGTATAATTTTTTTATGTGTAACGTCTTTTCTCTTGGTTGCTGGATATTTGTGGAAGTGATTTTGCGAAAAGGGACGGAAGTGTGCAACAGGAAGCCTGTGCTATTTGATTTGACCAATGAATTCGGGCGGTGGCGTCGATCAACTTGGCTCTCCTTTCCCCCACCTTCATAGTTTCTTTACTAATGATGGCCTGCTTTGGGCTGGGGAGGGTGTACACAATAAAATGTTAATCCTATGGTGACATTTTTTATAGGAGGTTGATAATTTTGAGATCGATAATACTATCTGTTTGGTTAGAAAGTACAAGGACCCTCCCCGCACAGGTGCCTCCCCTTCTGTACAACATTCTGCCAATAGCTCTACACTTGAGCTTCTCGGACTGAGCTAATTGAATACCTCTGCCTCCATTGTATATTCTTGCCAAATTTCTTGTTCATGGGGTCATTTCTTGCATTTTATTTCAACGTTTTAAACTTTTTATATCTGTAAAATCTTTAAATGTATCAGAGTCTCTGCTTTGAGATTTGAATTGTTGGTTCCCCTCGGCGAAATCCGTCCATTTATCCACTTAGCCTTCTTTTGGTAGGCCTGGGGGGGGGCTCCAGCACTAAAATATAATGTTCTTGTGTCGTTCCTATGGGGTTGAGTAAAATTTTGCCCCCTTTTGGAATTGAGCTAGGATCTTGATATTTGGAGGTTCAATAATATTACGTCATATCGCAAAATATACAAGAAATGGACCTCAAATGCCCTGTTTAATTCGATAGCTCTAACACTAAAGTGGACTCGAGTCTCTAACACATATTGATCACGACAGTTTTCTTGAGGAAAACAGTTTTCTCTTTGTTTATTAATTACTCATAACTTCTGTATATTTACATTGGAGTTGCAGGGCATGCGCAGTTCAGGCAGCGCAATTGGGATTGCGCAGACACAGTTTATACATACATTACTACATACACAACAACTCTACTCTTTTAATTACACAGATAGTGCTTCGTATGCCGTGAACTGACATGCCCCTCCCCACACACTACAGGGCTATTTCCTATCTCTCGAATCCTAGGCCACCTTGGTAATCCCTTCCTGTCGGATTCAATAGGTATCCCTATGAGCTTTATGCATATAAATTTTATTGCATTCCCCCACACACGCATTTCATATTTTTAAAGTATTTTGAATTTTTTTAAATCGTGATCTCTCCCAAGACGGATTTCTCGAACCATAAGTTCTCCTTGTTGAGCTACATTTTTTGTTCAGATTGTTCTATGGTATTGGGCCAGAAGATGCTTTGTCGCTAAAATTAAACCCCATAATCCTATGGAGTTTGAAAGTTTGTCACGAACTAAGTGAAATGGGGGTTTCCCCCAAGTATCGTCATCCCATCTTTGCTTAGTTTGGAGATATTTATGTTCGTTCATGGCACTGATGCCTCCCTACCTAGGGAGTTTGTTTTATTTCTTTCTGCCTTACTTCCACCCCATTTGCACCTACAGGCCCTGGACATGCTGTGTTCGATTTGTCTCTTTTTTTTTTTTTTTTTCTCTGCGAACAGGCTAATTTTCCTGTTGCTCAGTGCCCCACTATTTTATTTACCTATTTTAAATTTTTGAAAATTGCAATAACTTTGGGGTATTTTGATGTTGCACTCGGAATATTCCCCACCCATCCATGTGACCTGTCCGACAAGGTCCTCGGCCTATATATAATATAGCTACTACACCATAGTTATCACGAGTCTCTACTCTTCCCAAATTAAACAAGATTAGTTATTTTTGATTTAAAAAAATTGCATTACCCCTTGTGTTAATTATGAAATTTCCACTAAAGATTTCTAATCGTACCAGATTAATTTTTTTCAGAATTTAAGTTACTATTGCATATTTACCACAATAACATGTCAGAAATTACTCATCATATGCGACTACTGTAAGGCTCGTTTCTTTTTTTTAAAACTAATCTAGATTGCCCGTGATCATCATCCAAACTGGATGACTGCTGTTGAAATATTAGATGATGATACAGTTCTTGGAGCAGAGAATTCCTATAATTTATTTGTTTGTCAAAAAGATAGGTAATTATGTTCTTCATAGAATATTTCAATTAAACTTTTTAATTAAATTCTTGTATTTTAGTACAAATGAGAATTTCGCAATTCAATTTTAAAAAAGCATATTACAATCAAAAACAACATTAAATATGAATTTGCATTGCATAAAATTTATAATTTTTTTGAATATTAAGGTCCTTACACTTAAACAAAAAGGAGCTACTTCATTATAATTCGTAAGTTTGTTCAATTTTTATTCTTGTGTTAAAATTAAATAATTGTAAAACTTTATAGTTTTATACTTATAATTTGATTTTTAAATTTCTTGTATAAATTCAATTTTTTAAAATCAGTTATCTTGGTTTTAATCTTGTATTTATAATTGATGTTTTAAAGAACTCGTAGCAAATCTGAATCTTGAATGCACTTGGTGGTTTTTATGTCAAACTGGCTGATTTTTCAGTCTTAAGTTCTTGTATAGTTGATATTTGAAGGTCTGTTATGAATTGAATGCAATTGCATATTTTCTAAATTCCTTGGAATTGTTTTAGTGCTGCTCCTACAGATGAAGATCGGCAACATCTCCAAGAAGTTGGCCATTTCCATCTTGGAGAGATGGTCAATGTCTTCCGTCATGGTAATTTGAACTTTTTAATTCTTATACTAAACTAGTGTTGAATTTGAAGCCCAGATTTTGATTTTTTTAAGTGATATTTTATCTGTTTGGGTATTCAGATTTATTAACATTATTTCTATGCTAAATGGTTTTACGTCATCAGTTTCCAAATATTCCTTGTAAAAGCATTTGCCAATACCTTAGATTTTTCAGTTTTTCTATTGGTTCTCATTAAATAAGTTTAGATTTTAAAGTTTAAATTTGTAAGCTTATTATTCAAGTTGAAAGTATTTGTAAAATCTAGGAATGAGGCTTGATCTAGGAATGAGTTTAGTTTAAAACTAGTTCAGATCACACTCATCAAATGAAATATTAACTGTAATAAAAGGTAGCAGAATTTAATGATGCATCTGAAAGCTTGCAGTTCCTGTGTATTTTTTAGATTAGATGCATGATCTCAATCAAGTTTAAAACTGAAGATTTATGCTATCTGTAATGAGGTGATCATATTGGCATTTAAAACTCGGAGCATTCAATAATTAGTTGCTTGAGGGAAAAATTTAAATGATTGCAGCAGCAATTGAAGCATACAATCATTAAATTTTTGTGCTCCTTAAAATTTGTTTTAAAGTTTCTTTAAAGTTCTGTTCCTATTAATAAGGACTCTACATTCAAAGCCATTAGTAATTTATTAAAATTACTAATGGCTTTGAAGATTGACATATGATGCGATTTACTTGTATAGAGAAATAAAGTTGGTAAAATGGAAAATTTTTAAGAACATATTTTTACTAAATAGTATATAGAATCGAATTTTCCTTTTACTTACCATTTCATTTGTTACTGTTTTCAAATTCTTATAGCATTTAAGGCTCATATTTTTTAGTTAGTTTCAGTACAGTTTTATAATTTTAATTGTTTTGAAGTTAATATAATCTTCAAATTTCTTAGGATCTCTTGTGATGCAGCATCCTGGGGAAATAACTACTCCAACTCAAGGATCTGTTCTGTATGGTTCTGTAAATGGCTGCATAGGTAAAATATAAATTAATCGGGTATAAATCATTTAATTTAAATCTCTCCTTTAAAAACCTTAATATCTGTGTTTTTTGTTTTAAGGATTGGTAACACAATTACCAGAAGAATACTTTAACTTCCTGAGTGATGTCCAAACTAAATTAACTAAAGTAATAAAATCGGTTGGGAAGATACCTCATGCTTTGTATCCTTTTTATAGCAGTGAATATTTAAGTATTTTATGAAAATTCTTTAAATGGTAACGTTTATAATTTGTCAATTGTCTCCAGTTGAATGAAATTTGTAGAGTCTATTGCATCAAATTTATTTTTTAAATTCTAGTAACTTTCTTTTTTAGATTAAAATTTAAGTACCTAAACAGAATTTTTAAGAGGTAGTTTTTAATTTTTTTTATAAAACATCCAATGAATTTATGACCATCCTTATCCAAATGCTCTTTTATATTTTATGCATTTGCTCCTTTGACAATTCTATCAAACATTTTTTATGGTGATGACAAATGGCTCCTCCTTGGTTTTTAATTTATCAAATTGGTGTCCTTTAATTTCCTACCTTTTTATTCAAAAACAAATTGCATGGAGCTAAATCATACAAAGGAGACAAGGGATCATGCTATTCTAGCTTTATTGAGTTGGTAGGTTATAGTAGGGAAAAATGGCTTCTGGTATCTTCCACAAAGTCTTATACCCAGATTGTTACTTGCTCTTTCTAGAACCTCCAATTAAACTTTATTAGTGATCCAATTTGGAATGAATGCACCTCCTCGCATACACACACCTAGCATATCAGTTGAGGGATCTTGCTTGATAAGAGCTTTTTGGAGTCAAGAATAAAGCAAAGTGATGGTCTTCCATTGACTTAATGTCTGGTTTAGGAGTTATAACAAGAGTTTCCTCTTGAGTAGTAACCTTGAAGGGAAAAAACTTTGGATTTGCTTGGAGCTGTTCATGCAAAGAGTTATTTCCATTTAACACCCCCTCCCTCGGTCAGAACCTCTAGAATAAACTCGGCAGTAATACGTCTCATTCCCAAGTCTCTTGTCAAAACTCTCTAAACTAAGCTCAAAGACAAACCAATTTATTTTGCCATATTTTCAATGATCCTTTATTGGATTCAAGCAAAAAGTGTATAAATCCTTCACATTTTAGGCTGTTCTTTCCAAATCAGTATGTGTTTAACATTAGTTTCTTCAGTATTCTTTACAAGAAGCAATGTTCACATCCATACATTATTTGCTGAAATCTACAATCTTCAAAAACAAGAGTGCAGAACAGTTTGGTGAAAATTTATCTAATGGTAGACAATGCTACTAGTATTAACTGTAGAAGTTGGATGACATGACTAAGCGAGGGGGAAAATTCACGCTACACAAACTCTACCAAGACCTACTCTATATTCTTTGAACTCTTGGGTAGTTCAAAGAATGTGTAGGCCGTGGTAGTTGTGTGTTGTAATCCTTGTGTAGTTTATAATGGTTATTTACTTCAAATTGCCAATTTGTAGTATAATTCATTTGAATTTACAAATAACCTGAACATTTCAAGGTAAAATCACTTTTCATAATTATCTGCTTTTGTTGAGTTATCCATTAAAGTTCTTCAATAATTTGTCTTATCAAATATTTTATTTTCATTTATATATTTAACTATTTCTCCGATTTGATGTCAATTCTAGCACCTCAAAGACAAAGTGACATTAATACAAGCTTGGCTTTTAAAGTATATTTCTTAATAAGATTTCTAGCTTTCGATCGTTTTCAACCGAAAGGAAACAAGAACAAGCCATTGGATTTATAGATGGAGATTTAATTGAAAGTTTTCTTGACCTGAGGAGAGACCAAATGGAAACGGTCGTGCAAGGTCTTTTGGTAAGAGGAATCTAGTTTCTTTTCTTCTATATCAATTTAGTAAAGTTTTCAGAATTTATGTAATGATTAACTCGAGAATAAACTACCTGAAATTTATATGAATTAAAAGATGTTTGCATAATTATTAGTGTTTTGAACGATCAATACAATTATAATTAAAAAGAATCTAATATAAAGTTTTTATTGTCATGGTAATATTTGCAAATATAACATATTATTAAATATTTTGCATTGTATAAAGTCGATATTAATTCTATTAAAAAATAAAGTAATAAATTAGAATCGAAGGATGAAGCAATTCTTTAAAGCATTAGTTTTGCCTAGATTTTTAATGAAATTTGGAGTTGCAAAAGTTTCTTAAAGGGTTTCCTATAGCTTTACACAAGTTAACATTTTCATACTAAAATCTTGAATAATTATATGTATCAATTCTTCTATAATCTAATGAAATTTCTCATCTTGTGTAATTTTCATGCAAGAAAAGTAAGACTATGAAATTTAGAAACATTTTAAGTCTTTTTTTTTCCTGCAGTCCTATGTGTGCATGGATTACAAAACGAGTTTCTGCCATTTGGCATCTCCAGCAAGTTATGGTTAATATTATGTAAAACTTTTTATTGTGAGGTTGGACATCTGGCAATACATAACCTTGATGTATTGGCATTGCATAAAATTTTGTTTGTAAAAAAAATGTGAAGTTTGAGCCAAATTAATGTCATTTGTAGGAGCTTTTGATTTGCTGTTTAATTTGAAATAATTTACTAGGGTGTATCAATTACTGTAAAATTGTTTATAGTGAGGCTGCTTTAAGTGAGGTTGAAGGGTTTCAAAAGTGATGAGTTTTATGTCGTAGACAAAAAAATATGGGGAGGATTATTGATAGAATTTTTACCAAATGGCAAGAACTTGTTCTTGCATTAGGAGTGATCAACAAGTAATTTTGCATAGTTTAAAATCATGGAGACCTATTCAGAATAAGATTCAGCTCCACATTAACTGAATCCAGAGAAATGTTGAATGCTGATTTTTACTCGTGAAATGCTGCTTGCCTCGCATAAGTTTTTACCATGCAGCCACTAGTAATAAATATCCTACAGTTACTCAAAGAAAATTACAAGAACTACATAGCTATGCTCTGACAACCAAATATTCATGGGAAGAAAAACTAGTTTTGGTATTTGAGATTGACTTGCTGTTAAGTATTAGAGTTGCTAAAAAAACTATCATTACTGGGGTTTGCTGTCAAATACAAGTTTTTTTCTTCTGCATGATAATGCAATTTGTGGTGTCGGTCAAAACCCCTACTATGAAACTATCGGTTGGAAAGTTCTACCCCACCTGCAGTGTTCACTAGATATTATCCCTTACAATTATCTCTTGTTTCAATAGATGGCTCATGGCTTGTCTCGGCAGTACTTTATATCGTATGAAGGTACCAAAAATTGGACACGATTTGTGGAGAGCATCGAAAGACTAAGTATTCTTTTAACACAGTATTGGTGTGCTCACTAGCAATGGACAATACTCTGCATTAATTATAACTGTATAATAAAGAATTGCAAAGTAAAGGAGAACATCTGATTTAAATCGCAAAAGTGTAAATATCACTAGTCAGTCTGTGGTACTATTGCAAATTTTTCAAATGGGATCTTAAAAACTAATGCATCAATTGTACAGTCGTTAAGCCTGAAATGTAATTTTGTGCAAAAGTTGCCATAGCTGTCGAAATGCCCTTTGGGCATCTACGCTAGTTGTGTGTGGTGGTACTGTTGACAATACACAATATACTTTTCAAAATATTTACCTCTCTATCCCTCATCTTCAAATAAATCTTATTTCTCTGGATGATTTTGGATATGGCTGATTTCTGTATTGTATATTTGTTGAAATTTTTTCAAAAGAAAATTACTTTTATTTATCTACTTTAGTTTCATTTTCAATAACTGCACCGAATTCTTCTAAATATAAATAAGTTTGTAGGTAAAAATTTTAAGAATTTGCAATGACTCGATATAATTTGAATTGGTCTTTTTTTTTCATTTTAAAATCGTAATTAAGTAAATACTGTAAGACACTTTTTATTTCAGTATGCATTTCTTCTGTACTGTTCTTTCAGTGACTGCAATATGAAATTGTGTATTAGCATTGATAAATTAAACTCCAGAACACAGTATCAGTTCTACTTCCAATAAAACTAGCTAGGCATTTTGTCGGAGAGATTCAAAGTCTAATTCACCATTGGAAAAATTAATTTGCTTTTTTAAGTCAATCATTACTCTTTAAATTAGATTTTTCAGTTTCAAAAATCATTCGATCATTAAGAGTCAACTGTTCCAACATATTTTATAATCTAATATTAATATGTTCTGTTTCTAGTAAATACCGAAAACTGTATTTAAACTTGTACAATTTTGCTATACCTGTATCCACAAATGGCTCAAAATACCGGTATTGCAATCCCCAATATGAATGTTTAACTTGTATTGCATTGGAAAATCGCAGAATTAATCATTCAATGACTTTAGTATGTAACATTAATATAAACATGTTTTTCAAATTATAGAAAATTTTAAGATTGTTTCTAACTGTAATTATCAATTTCTTTTTAGTTTGATGACGGATCAGGCATGAGGAGGCCAGCAACTGTTGATGATCTTGTAAAAATTGTGGAAGAACTTACTAGGATTCATTAGGATTTTATTTAGTTTTAGGTTTTCAGAATATATTTTAATCTAATGAACTTTTGTAAAGTTGTGTAAAACCATCTTGTAAATACATTTCATTTGAGGCACAACTTAATATTTTTGCCTATGTAAGCGTGACTAGCTAAAGTTTATCACAGCATAAATAAAGCGATTAAATTGACTTGTTGTTAAATACTTTAATATGCTTGTTCTTAATGTTTGCTTTAATTTGTATAATCGATGTTTTTATATATATTCAGTTGGACTTGTATCAATTTCCAGATAAGAATTGTTAACAATGTTAAATTTGTGATAATTTGGAAGTTGAGAGAATTTTTTTGGGAGGGAAGATTAAAACTTGATGCTTAACAATTGTTCTGGGTTAGTGCGAGAACAGAATTTCAAACTTGCTTGTTTAATCGGTATATATTGGCTTTTTATTTTGCAAGGGTTCCATTGTATAGTCATAAATCTTACATTTGTATTGAGGCTGGCTGGGTGGCATAGTTGGTTTGGTACTGTCCTTGTACCCCAAATTTTTACAGGTTCGGTCCAAGTCGGATTTTCATGATGAAAAAAGGACTATCGATGCCATGATGCTGCATGTAAAAGATCCTTTGAGTGCCTGTTTGGTTTGGGTGCTGTTGGCAAAATTAAATTTAAAGGACTGTTTTGCATCATTGGAGCTCGGGTGCCTCCCTTTGGCAGGGAAACTTGGCATTGGAATTTCTTGTGGTGTTTTGGCATACCACCTATATATGGTGCTGCACTAAAGATACAAACTCCCAGAGGGAATGTAAAGTCTGCAATGGGAAAAACGCTAATCCACTTTAAAAATATTTGTATTCTTTCCCATTTGCATATTTAATTTTGTATCATTTCCTAAACTTGCATATTATTTTCTAATTGCATTTACTTTTGGTCTTGTTATACATCTTTTGTAAGCTGTATTCTAATGCTTAATATCAGTTAAGGTAAGGGGGGCAAAATCGTAAAACTGGTAGAGAAGTTATTTTTTCTTTTTCAAGGGGAAGGGGGTAAAACAGCAGTGAATCTTGTCCAAGGAAGAGTTCTTATTTCTGGACAAAGTTCAGTGGTCAAACTTTTCGGCTCGTGTAAGATTTTCCACAGTGTTGGATAAAACGACATGGAGACCCCCAAGGCAGTCCAGTTCTCGGGGCCCTGTAGTCTAATAATCTTATTACACAGCATTTTACCAATATATTTCATTGCACAAATAAAATAAATCAGCAAATTAAAAAAATATGTAACTAAATAATTATTTATTCGAATTTTTAATAAACTAATTCTTGCAGCAAAAAATAACTAAATATTTGGGGTTTTCTTTTTTATTTTTGGGACCCATAGGCAATTACCTACTCCACTTAATAAGCAATTCGGTACTGATTTTCGGGGAATCCCATTCCACACTCTTAGAAGAATATATCTTAAAATAATATTTAAAGTATATAGATAAACATATTTTCTTGATGTTATAGGAAAAGACTTTTAAAAATTTTATTTCTTATTAAAAAAATTGAAATGTTAATGTTATTTATTCATTGATAATATTAATTTTTGATCCAAATATCACCTGTGCACGCATGCATTATGTTTAGTATTCTCAATTTTTACACAAACTGTCGTCCTTTGGAAATAATGTGTAGTAGCATTTCATATTCCGCGTTTAATTCTTTTTTATATTGTTTTTGTAGCCACTCGCGTTGAGAAATATTTTTCACTTACTAAATACATTTTTGTGAATGGCACTAAAATGTTCACAGCTATGTGAGAAATTCTGCGCATTTTGCAAGAATTGGCAACCTAAAATTTTGGTGTTCTCGCTTAAATTTAAATTTTTGCATTGAATCTGTTGATATGTCGATAAATTGTTCCATCTTCTTCATTATAGGTGTTTTTCTCCCCCACAAATGTAAAAGGTTTCAAAACATTGTACTAACTAGTATAAAATTACTTTGTGGAACTCGGGATAGTAAACAATAGTATATTCACAATCTAATAGATAAAGAAAAAAAGTTTTAAATTCATTTATTACAATACAATAAAAGTTTAAAAAGTTTTTCACAACAAAGTTATGCATAAATAAAAATTTTAATGTATGAGATCATCTTTAGATAATTGTGGTTATACGAATTTCATGAGAACTTTAATCAGTTTTACATACACATTTATAGTTTTCTTTCCATTTTTTTTATTTTTTTTTTTATTGTGACTCGTGGAATCCCAAGGTTGTCTGGAACACAGTTTGAAGATCAATGCTCTAGATAAATGATTTAGAGAACGAAACTGTTTAATTTTTCTGAATAAATGATTTTCAAACAAAGAATAGGTGGATTTAAGGCAGTGAAAAATTTAATTTCACGTTTTTATCTGCTGTATTAAATGAACAAACAATATGATACAATTTTACTTTCATGTGATAGAAAAGGGGTTGGCAATCTATTTCACATGCGGCACAATTCTCAGTGGCACTCTGCACTACTCAACAAATGCGTCGGTTTTCAAGAGGATGGAAAATGATAAATTTGTTATGGATCTTATTTGAAATAGATCTCCAAAATTATGGACAATTATGAAATGTCGGAAAGATATCTGTAAATTTATGTTTGGAGTTATTTTGTAAATTATTGAACATTATTTCTGCAGAGATTTAATTGTTTCAGAAGAGAAAATTGTATGCATTCTGCTCTCCGCTTTTGGTTCCATTTACCCAAGTAAAAACTCTTTCCTCATAGGAAAAATATTTAGAGTCCACATAGAAAATCAACAAAGAATTGTCTCAATTTTCTTCTTAGACAAATTCTTATCTATAAAATATAATTAAATATTTTTCAAACAAAATATGCAAAAAATAGCCTCATTACATTACTTCTTATTATAAATAGCAGTATCAATAATATCATGTGTATCTGAAAAATATTTAACAATTTTTAAATAAAGTACGAACAAAAGAAAAATATTACAATTTTTTTCCCCGGCGTTTCTCGGTACAAATTCTGAAATATATCAACGTTGATAAAGCGTATAATAATAGACATGATATATTTTATGTTGCATATACGTAATAGAATAAAATACTTTTTAAATCGCATACAATTATTGATTTTAGTATACAATAACCTAAATTTAACATTTATACTGTTGGATAAACATATGATTATTTAATTTTTACCCATATTTGGCAACAAAATAATAGTATTGTTTTATGTAGTGGATGGCATTTGATGTTAATACAGTTTTTTCTAATATTTATTCATTAATTAGCAATTAATTAAATTTATTACCGGTTTTCGACACCAACTTAGATTAGTCTCCATTATTGTAACAATGTAACTGCTAAAACAATGACAAAAGTTGGCGTCGAAAACCAGTTTTTCAGCCAAACTAGCCGAACAGGGTGTGCATTGTTACAACAATTCAGACAAATCATGCTTTTTTCAATTCCTACTATTAGTTCACTCTCTCCCTATACATATATCTATATATATCTTGTTGGAAATTTTCAATCGTTGATAAAATACTTTGTATTCATTCATTCAGAGTAGGAATTGTCTTAAATTTGTTTTATATTACTTGTTTCCCTTGAAAATGAAATTAATCTAACAGGAAATTGCGCTCAAACTTATGGGACGAAAACCTGCAACACCAATTACGATGTACAAATAAATGCATTGAGACCTATTTGCAAAAACTCAGCGAAAGAGTTGAGAAACAAATATCTCGCTAATCAAATAAATTTAAATCATATTATTTGATTCATTGCATTTTCATTATTATATTATCTATGTTTGTATACATATAAAAATAATGAAAACAATAATAATTCGTTCTGTTTTAAATTCTTACTCCAATAAATGCTTGTAATGAATCCAAATCTATCATAGAGAAATATATTTTATATGTGGCCGCGGAATTGTAATGTTTTTCCGAAGTGTCCCGCAAGGTCATTTGGGTTGCCCACCCCTGTTCTACGCAAAACCCCATCAGAAGACTTTTCAAGTATCACCAAAAGCGGGTACCCCCTTCCCCCCTCACACTCTGCAGTTTCATCTGCTGTTTTATTACAGAGCAATAAAAGTTTCTACCTCCCTCCCCCTTTTTTTTGTACCTTTCTTTCCTATAGACTTTGCACCAATGTTTGTCGTGAACTAATGAAAACACCGTTTACATTCTTAGAAAATTATTTTTTTTAAAGTAAGTGTTTGTAAAAGTTTATTCACTGGATTATCATTTTTGTGAATACTTTATTTTCTAATTTAAAAATAAACTAGACCGAATCAATATTTTAACTATAGTGCTAAAAAAAATTTATAAAAATTTTACTACTTAAAAATTTTATTACATATTTTACTAAAATGGATATATTTCGAATTAGCTTTAATTCTGACTTTGATATGTGTAAAATGTATTGCACAAAGAAACCGCAGCATCTATTATATTAAAAATTTAGTCAGACTTGACCAGGGAATTGAAAATGTTCAATGATAGAAAATACCAGTCCGTGTCGGTTTATCCATTGGGCACTTGGGGCGGGTGCCCTGGGCCGGGAAGGGCCCGGATAGGCTGGACTTAAACAGGTTTTCTAATTATAAGTTTCACTTCTCCAGAGTCAAGAGTACATGTGGATCTTTTGCTCCCAGGTATCGAAATGAGCCTAAACAGGCACTGCAGACAGTAATATTGAATAGAAAAAAAGCATATTTAAAGATACAGTGACTTTAAAATCGCGATATTGTCATATTTATTCGAATCTAAGACGCACCTTTTTATTCCGATGTTAATGCTACTAAAAATTGGTTGCAAGACGGAAAAATTCATCGGATAGAAAAATTGAACAAGATATTATCGAATAGAAAAGATACAGATTTCGTTTATTTTTAAAAGTTTTTAATATTGGTAAAATAAAATAATTGTTCATTTCTTATTAATTCACCTTTTTTTGTTTCGTAAAATGAGTGAGTGAACATTAACGTCGCACTGAGGGCTTTTGACGACGGACTTCGTAATTTTGAACCATGGTCAAGTGACGAGGACGACACCTGAGCTAGTATCCCCTCTCCTAACTACCACATCACACCAACGGGAGAGCATTTAAGCTCTCGACAGATTTACAAATAGAATTTTAATGATGAAATGAGCTTTTTATAAAAGATACTTGTAGTTATACAAACTTCAATCCATTTTACATATACATTTATAATCTCCTTTTCGATTGTTTATTGTGACGGGTAACCTTGAGAGCCCCAGGGTTCCGTGGAACACAGTTTGAAGGCCACTGCACTATATAAATGCTGAGGAGAACGAAACAGGAGAAAAGGTAGATATACATTAGTGAAAAATTAAGTTTTATGTTTCAATCTGTTGTATTAAAAAAAAGGACTAACAGTATGAAGCAATTTTACTCTTAACGAATAAATATAGTACCATAGAAAATTATATGGTTTATTTTCCAGAATTAAGCTGGCATATAATTTACAAATAAATTTTCATAATTTGCTATGAATTCCATGTAAAAATAAATTCCATGTAATTGGTGAGTATGGTGTCTTTTGGGAGAATTTTGTTTTTATTCTTTTATCCCCTTCTCTCTCTCTCACACACACACAAATAAATAATATTCCTAACATGTTTCAAAAATTTCCAATCTTATTAGTTTTAGAAGATGCATAACAATCATCAATCAAAAAAAGTATCAAAATAGTAAAAAAACGTTGGTTTCTTTTTTCACTGATATACAAAACATTTCTTGTCGAATAATTCTTATTTATTCACCGATTCTACAAAGTAGAAAGTAAACTTCTTAGATATGCATTTTATCTGCTCCTTTTTCTAAAAAAATAATAAGTATGTGTGTGTGTGTGTGTGTGAAAGGACTTGTTTCAAATACAGAATCGAAAATTTTATCTACGTTAAATAATGTTTGTTCTTACATGTTCTAATAATATGCACTTATATATAATTTATAAAAAGCAATAATATTCGTGTGTTAAAACGAAGTAGTAATCCTAAAGGGAAAGTTTATCAATTGTAATTAAATTATAATTTTTCAATTATAATTCATAAAATTACGCTGGATTCCATTTGGATTTGCTTTTTCAGTATTGAGTGGGGGGGGGAGATTTCTCTTTTCTAAATAATAAATTTTCTTAATTTGTTTCAATGATTGTTAAAAAATAACATCTACTGTCTCTTCATACCATTTCCTTCTTCGGTGGTGTGGGGTAAAGAGGACGTGGTTAGAGCGGATACATAATATTTCGTGGCTAGAGCCATCACCACCTAGAGATCGGACACATCCCCCTCTTAGAACAGATAAAGGGTGCAAACAAATAAGTAAATAAATGCTTTTAAAAATTACAAATGTAATTTAAAAAGGTATTTTAAATGATAAATATCTTTCACGTGTGCTAACGTTTTTTTTTTTTACGGAAGTTTTCTGTTTTTTCACGATTATCGAATTACAAGAATAAATAAATTTTTTATTTATATTAAATTGTTAAGATATTATAGTGCAAATGCGTTTTAAAGATAGCGAAGTGTAATAAAAATAAGAATTTCAGAGAAATATTTAAAAAATTAATAGTAAATAACAGTATAATGAAGGGTCGAAACTGTGTACAACAGATGACATGTGACTGATTAGGGAAACAACGCAATAGGTACAAGAATATCCACTCTTCCAACCCAACTTCCCAGCGCAGACAGTGGAAACACTGTCGGCTCTGACCACATAACCTTTCCTTTATATTGAGGGGGAATGTCCAATTTGGGGTCAAAGGCTATCTTTAATCAGCAAACCCTTCTCTTTTCAACTAGACATATATTGCCTTTCTGCATTGTTCAAAGACTTGAATACTGCCTATCATAGGATGTTTACGAGCTCTATTACTTTTATTTTTCAAAGGCATTTTTAGAAATATTAAAAAAAAAAAAGAAGCTGAGTTGAAATAAGTCCTATGAGAAGTAAAGGTTCCTATTCTAAATTTCAAAAGTGACTGAAACGAGCAACGTATTTTTCCGTCGGAATGATTATTCAACGCCATCCAATTAGAAGACCTCAAAATCACCGAAATTTGGGACTCCACCCCCTCACACATCCCAATACTGCTTTTTTCCTCTTTTCTGTTTTAGTACCACAGCAATAAAAGTTTCCTATTTCTCCCCTTTTTTTTGTACCGTTCTCTTCTTTCCTA
>BMAO01008475.1:0-20989 GCA_019973975.1 Trichonephila clavata | reverse complement strand
GGGAAAAATGTAAGCAGAACACAATGAGCGTTAAATCATAAGAGTAGCTTTTGTTTTTTCTCTGTAGTGTAAATATTGTTTGCAATATGTCACCGCAAGGGTTTTTAAAGTTTTATTTAATTTTCAACAGGGAGGGAGATGTCCTTGTCCAGCCTTGACGCTCTTTCTCCAACTCTCTTTCTCCATTTGTGTTTTTAAGTTGCGAGGGGAGGGGTGTTGGTAATTAGCGCAAAAAATATTAGTCTGCATCAATTTTTTGTTCAGCAAGAAAGCTTACTCCTCAAAAACAACATCCAAAGGCTTAATACTAGTTAGTGTCAACATTGAATCAATCAGTGTAGTTTTTACAGATCCAGTGATGAGTCTAGGGCCTGGTTTTGCAAAACCTCTAATTTTGAAGAAGTTTGTCAGATATAGTAATAAGGGGCCGGGTGTGTTATATAAATACATTCCTCTAATTTTTTTATTTTTTTTCTCTCATTATACTGTAATACTTTTTTATGCGTTTAGTTTAATTTTATTTTGAATGATTTTTCTCAAGTCTGATGGAGTTTGATATTCTTCTTTTATGTATCCATTTTTTCCCCTTAGATCCCCCCCTTTTTTCCGTATAATTTGAGAACTATTATTTAATTCTTTTGCTCATTACTGAATGTTTTACGAAATTAACTTCAATATTTCCTTTGTATCACATCTTGATTCATATATAGTTTCATTTCAGAAAATCAATACTTTACAAGTGTTGTCCAGAATATATTAATAAATTATTCCTAGAAAAATTTAGCTAAAACGTAACGTGACTTTTAATAAAACACAGCTAAATTTACTAATACTTTCTTTAACCCCAATATATTTCTGCAATTTAGATGCAAGTACTTTTTTATTACATTGTGGTTATATATATATACACACTCATGTCCATAAATTAAGGATAATGAAGTTCAGCAAAGAAGAGAACAGAAGCAAAACAAATTTGACTTATTTGTAAAGTCTATTTATTAAACAAAAGGTAAAGAGCAACAAGATGCTATATGTTTGACATAATTAATAAAAATTGCGATTTTACTCCCTGGAGCAATTTCAAAAAAGAACCTATTTACAAAAAACAGTATAACATGGTTAGTATGATGGTTAATACGGAGTATGTCTCCCGACGATGCAATACAGCTTACAACGCCTACGCATGCTGAGTATCAAATTATCAATCTGATCTTGGGAATATTACACCACTCATCAAGCAATGCCTCCGAAGTTCCGGTAGACAGGTGGGAGGGGTTGACGGGCTGCAATTCGTCGGCCAAGCATATCCCACACATGCTCTATTTGATTCAAGTCCGGTGAGTATGCTGGCCAATCCATACGGGTGATATCCTCCGATGAAGGCATTCGTCTACAATGTTTGCACGATGAGGACGGCGTTGTCATCCATAAACAGAAATTCAGCACCATGGCCCCCGAAACAAACGTACATGTTGTTCCAGAATGACATCCGATAGATGTGGCCTGTCATCGTTACACTCTGAACATGCAGGTCAGTTCTGGAACCAAGAATAATTCCTCCCCAAACGAGCCATCCTGCACCACCGTAACGGTGTCGTTCAATGGTATCTCTTAGTGTAACGGGTACCTGGCGCTCTCCATATGAAGTCCGGTGAGAATCAGACTGCAAACTAAACCTGGACTCGTCGGAAAACATCACACAAGACCACTGTTGCGGTGTCCACAATGCATCTCTCTACTTCAGGTTAAATCGCAGGCGACAGTGAGTTGCGGTAAGGGGAACACATCTGACAGGCTACGAGCATATAGACCAATGTGCCCTAAGCGTCTGTAACACGGTCTGCCTTGAAACTGTCGTACCGGTAGCTGAAGAGAGCTGACGAGATAGGTCTGATGCTGTGCTCCGTCTGTTTCTTTTGGCAGTAACTGCCAAATACCGTCCTCATTCGGCGTTGTAACTCGGGGGGCGACCTGTTGCTGTAACTTCTATTCACATTACCATCATCTTAGAATCGTTGCCAAAGCCTGGAGATGACACTCTGGGCGATTCCAAGTTCCTCGGATACTTCCGCTGGGTACGTCCACATTCCAGTCGTCCGATAATTTACCACGTAAAAAATCATCCAAATGCTTCCTTTGTGCCATAACTATGTGGTTATTGCACTGAAAGCTTTTAAAGCGCTTGTGAACAATTTTACTTCTTTGCCACCATTCCTTATATACCCCTCTCTTACACTCTTGTCATTGTGACGTACTATCCGCACCATCTGGTGGTTTCCTGTAATTTGCATATTCTTCTTCAAGATGTGTGTGATAATTCTACAGGTGAAATTTTTATTTTAGAGTTCAATTTCTGTGTGATTCTGAATTATCCTTAATTTATGGACATGAGTGTATATATATTTCGAAATAAATTTTTCAAGTGTAAGTTGCTACATTGTACTGAAAGCTTTTTGTATTGATATGAAGTGCTTTTGTGATTCTGTGAATAATACATTTCTTTCGTTTATTTATAATAACGTCTTGCTGCAAAATAATAGTGTAGCAGACTGTGTATTTACCTATATTTAATGAAAGTCTTTTTGTTTTAATATAAAATCATTAAAAAATGTCAATTCTATAGCATATTTATTAGTGTACAGAACTTTTTTTAAAAAATTTTTAGCAGTATTATAAATTAGCATTAACAGTGAAATGAAATCAGTACGAATTACAAAATTAATCTTCCCTTAGCAAGGACCTATAGTATGGATATCGTGATTTTTAAAAATCTGTTAGGTTTAAAAAGTTCTAAAGTGTCATACTAAAAAAGATGCAACAACATATCTTTCAAAACTACTCCGTATCAGTGAGATAGCAGGATATAAAAAAAAGTATTTAAATGATTTTATATGTACACGTCTTTTTTCCAAAACCGATGTATATACTATTAGCTGAACTTATATCTTATACTTAAAATTATTATTTTTTATGAAGAATTAAAAATAAACAATTATTTCTTAAATTAACAATAATTTAAGAGAAAAAAGTGTACAATGTATTTCATGCATGGTACTATCGAATTGAAAATAATTTAAAATGAGCACGTCGGAATATTACTATTTTTATTAAATGTATCAAATAAAAATATAATAAAAATAAAGCAAAGGAAAATCATACTAATGCATGCTAAGAACTCCATTTATTAAAAAAAAATCATGCAAGGATTGTTTGGGTAGGGGTTTATAATTGAGTCTAAATTCACCCACAACAGAGAGGCTATGAAAAAGTGATGAACACCATGTGAATACATGAACATTAACAATGCCCATAAAAATCTAAAAAACTAGCAATAATAAAGTTAATTAAGTACGATTAAACAATATCTGAACACCCAATAGAGCAACTTGTCGCAAAATATGTTAAATGATAAAAATCATAAAAGCATTTTCCAAATCAATTCGTATTTGTAGTAAAGCAATGGGCACACTCTAACGCTTTTCAATTTGTTCTTACAGAATGGAACTTAACCCTCTTCTTTCAGCTTTTTCAAGTTGGTATTTTAAAGTTAAGAATTCATATACTTTAAGAGAAAGAAAAAGCAATAATTTTCTCTATGCCCCCCCCCCCCCCCCTCTGAAATACAAAATCGAATCGCACATTACAAACGAATTATATTCTTTCTCAAGGTTGCCAATCTATGACAGAAATTAAGCCACAGAATAAATACAAAGCCACACTAAATTCAATTAATTCAAATCACAATTTAATTCAAAATCATAGAAAACTGGTGCTGCCAATCTGTACCAAAATATTTGTAACTAAAATTTAAACTGTGTTTCTTTCATCTCTCTTATAAACAAAGTTCGAAAATATAAAAATTACATTTCTTGTGTGTGTGTGGTTCTGTTGTGAAATTTTGAAGCTAACAAAAATAAAATAATTTTTTTAAAAATTAATTTGTAATGTTTATTGACATTTTTTTAAGAAGAAAAAAATTATTTATGATATTAAATTTTAATTATATGCGAGCAAACATTTGTGCAATTTATTAAATATTTTCTATTAAACAGAAGCACTTATTATTTGTCTAATATTAAATAATAGGATAAAATATGTGGATGTGAAAGAAATTAAAGTAAGTTGTAGCTTTTTTTTTTTAAAATTTGAAAAAAGAACTTTTAAATAATGACAAGAAAACGATTGAAACGCTGAAATTTTACAATTAAAACCATTAAAAAATTATATTTCTTTAAAGTTTACGAAAAATTCTCCCAATTAGTATCCCTTATTGATTACAAATATGTTGTTTTTAAACTAAAGTTTTTATTTTTTAAAATCTATTTTAAAGAATAACAAATAAATATTTTTTTCTTTTAGTAGCTTTAATATTTTTTTTTTCACAATTAATATACATGCATATAATTTTTTAATTCTATTTCTATAACTAAAGATTTTTCTTATTAGAAATTTTCTTTTGGCTTAAAAATGATTTGAATAAACCTTCAGAAATTTACCAATTTCTTTGCTTTAAATAGTTATGAAAAATGCTAATACCATTCAATACCCTTTTTTCATTTTTCATTTGAATTTTATTGTCATGCTTCCCTATCCCTTATTTTTTTTTATTTCAAGATCTTTATGATTATTTTGTGTATTTGTATGTATGATTTTTGTTGTTTTCAGCTCTTTTTGTACATTGTTTTTCCTTTTTCTTCCTTGTTTTGAACATATCAAGTCTGTAGTGCCTCAAAGAGCCCTTGCCAAGTCAATTTTTCTGAATCTTTTTCAGAAGTTGCTAGAGACTGTGGACACATGAATGGACACAAGTTTGGCGTGCAATATTTAGAGAAATGAAAAGGCGAGACGCTTGAAGGATCGTGTCCTAATTTCTCATCGATCCCGCAATTAATCCTTCCAATTTACAAGTAGTCACAGTTTGTCCGCAAATTATTTATAGACGCTTTGCGAAAGTGAATTTATAATTCCAGCGCCTTTTATGAGCATTGCCTTTAACACCGGAACATCGGTCTTCCTTTTTCCCAAGCTAGAACTTCGGGGAGTTCCTTGGTATCTCTTCCCATAACTGGTGATTTGTCGTGGTTATGGATGAATAACACTTCATTTTATAGACAGATGATACCTGTAGATGGTTTTGGAAGCGCCCTTGGGAATCAGTACAAACCCACCCTCACAATCGAGTGGCACAGTTTACAAACTGCATGTATATTGGTCTGGTGGGCCATAGAAAACGGTAGTTCTTCCACTAGAATATATGTTAGTATTAATGGTCCAACCATATTCAGAAGATATTCCATTGCTTCCATTACTAATCTGTATTCCAGATACTTGTAATTTACTATCAAGATAATACACGTCCGTTCATGGACAAAGAATGTCTCAGAGCTTCCTACGTGAAGTTAAAACCCTTCCATAGACTGCCCGAGCCCGATTGTATACCCATCTGAGACCAGCTGAAATAGCATATGCCATGGTGTCACTCCATGCATGATTTGGATGTGGTTGCTCAAGATTTGTGGCTTCTCTTCCCTCAAGACAGCACCAGACATCTAAATTAAATACCGGGCCGTATTGCGACCTGTATAGACGCATAAAGCGATCTGATACGATAATGAGAATAGATGTGTGGCGGTATCATCTATATAAGCCTGTAATGGCCTCTGGATTGAAGTGATCATTTTGGTTCAGCGGCGTGTTACGTGCTTACAGAACCGAAGGTCGTGGGTTCTGTCCTACCGGATAAGTGTGTCACTTCAGATGCATATATGACTCTATAATAGACTGATTGATTTGTTTTTGGATCAAATATTTTTCGATTTATTATTATCCGTATTGAATTTCATTTTTGTTTGATGCTTTCTTTTTGGTGTGATTATTTCTTTATTCTTGAGTATATTTGTAAAAATAATTTTAAAAAAATAGTAAATTCATCACAGAAATACAATACAAAGTCAATATTTATTACATATTTTTACACTTTAGAAGCTTCATGTTTTTTATTTATTGGCATTTATATGTCTTCTTCTCCATTTTGTTTAATTAAAACTGATACTGGGATATGTATTCCATTACTTCTGATAAATTTGGGATGCTGTTCAGTTTCAACCTGAAATAAATTTCATATTAAAAATTATATCCTTGAATTGATAGCACACACATACACAACTAGATACTACTAAATAAAGTTATTTTTTAATTCTTGCAAAGCTTAAACATGCATTTAACTGTCAGCATTTTTTTAAAAATATTTTTACACCATAATTATTTTTTTGTTACTTTTGGCTTAACATTTAAGTATAATATGCCCAATTAATAACTTTATCCGGAGAAATCCTCTAAATTTTGAAATATTCCATTAAATGTAAAGTTTACGCTTGATAGTTGTATTGATTTCTGATTTAAATAAACATTCCCATTTTACTGACTTCATTGTTTTTATCATTTTTAAAGCAACATTCTACTCCCCAAAACATTCATTTTTTTTCAATTATAGTTGTATTTAATCCCTAAACAACAACATGTAAATGCCAAAGCATAAGAAATTTTTTTGTGTTATCATAGCAAACATTTGATCCTGAAATAACATTAAATTTAATCTTAAATTCTTTGTACTTATAAACAGAATGTTAAACTTTTGAAGTCACTTCAAGATTTATTCAAAGTAACTATGTTGCTTCTTCCATTCACAGAGCTTGTAATACAAGAGCTTCTGACTTTCTTTCACACATTTTTTCAGGATTTGAACGAATAGTTTTCAAAACTTCCCTAAGATTTTATTAGTGAATTTCTTTCATAAAGTGCTCAAAAATAATAAACTAGATTTTTAGAATTAAAAAAGCGCTAAAAAGCTTTATATGGAATATAATTATTTATAGTGATATTTTTTATTTCAAAAGCTTGACTGCGTTGTATTATTTTTTACTTTAATTTATAATGTAATTATCTCTCTGTCATGAAATTGTTTACTTTAGTAAATTAAATTACATTAAACTAGAAAGTGGATAATGAATGCTTTTCCCCGCTAGAAGTTAATACGTTTCAGAAAGTTGAAGAATTCCATATACAGGTTAATTAAATACATGCTCATTACTCTTAATAAACTATGCATAAAAAGATATACATTACATTGGTCTTGCACATAGCTATGAGATTGTTATTCTAGATATTAAATGTGACTTACATTGTCATACTTGGCATAACATGTAACCACAAAATTTAACTATTGACATTTTTGGTACATATAAGAAAAAATACTTTTTAATGACATTGCAGTTTTATCTTCTGTTGAATATTTATTCATTACTGGAAATCCCCTTGACCCTCAGAAGAACAAAGAGCATTATTTCCACATTACCGTGGTCCAAAATACCTTGGAAAGCCATGGGAAACTCTGGCCACTGTGGACCCAATTCCGAGGCACCTGGAAAGAGCCGAGGCTGTGTTGTCCGCTTTCGCCTAACTACTGGACATGACCTTTTGGGAGTATTCCTCTACTGGCTTGACCTGGCTGCTTACGAGGTCTTCCCACTCTGCAGCCCTGCCAGAATGGATGGCTACCACCTGCTCCAATACACTAGACTATGAATACCCGACTGATGGCATCGTCAGTCGGTACTGGGAGGCTCAGCGTCAAATGGTCAATAAGCCAACAATAGGCTTTGGATAAAGAAATAATAAATAAATTTATTTCATTTGTAAATTCCTTTGTGTTATTTTAATACAGCCATTAACCTTTCTTCATTAGTGACAATGGACCACCGTTGTCTTTAACAAGTTGAACCAGAAGATAATGAGAGGGAACTATTTGCATTTTCTATCACGCGTACAGTCCAATTATATTATTATATAATTTGGCCAATATGTATTATTGAAAGTTTATTCGTTTTAGGATATATTCATCTTACATAAAAAATTCAATACCTCTTATAGACTGAACCCTTTGTCGTAAAAAAAAAAACACCTAAGTCTTCATAATATCTGAAATAATAGCAGTCACGCTTTTTTTAAAAAAAATTAAATTTGCTGCTTATATTCACCTTGGATTTTGTATAAAAACATGCTTATGAACTGGATACGGCACGATTGTAAAATTGCTGGCTACTCCTCTGGCGTAAGCCCCCATGTTCAACCACTGGATAAATTCTCCTTCTTCCATATCTGGCAACACGCATTCTTCTTTTGCTACATCTTCGGAACAACAAGTTTGCCCCCATATTTTACTTCTGTATTTACGTCTCTCCTTCAAGTCAGAAGGATTCTGAAACAGTTTATGGTAAAAATAAAAATTTACATGTAAATGAAAATAAACAATTACTGAAATACTAATCATGAATCAAAAAATTTCATAATTAATAAATGCCACGATTCAATGGTTTAGCCGCTATTAATAAAAGTTGATTAGAATTACCTTTGTGCAGATCATAAATTATGAAAGTAATCGATCTGTGTGATACAAATCTTAATTTTTATTTTATAAATTCATTAAAGTTCTCTTTTTTCCCCTTTAAACATGTAGAGAATTTTAGAAACAGACTTGGAATTAAACATCATCTGTAATTGAGTTTAAATCACGATACATTTGTATCCAAACGATACTAAAATAGCATTAACGAGAGGGTATCATAAAATTATGATATATGCGTTTCTAACAGCCTTTCTTGACCTATGAAAGGGCGTCATAGTAAACTCAGCAAATTGAGATTTAAACCATTGTTTCATTTCTTGAATGACGTCATTTATGTCAAATCTATTTCCATCTCTACACTGTTTTTTTTTTTTGAATTTTTGGAATAAGAAAAAGTCATTTGTGGAGTAGATATCAAAAAATAGGATGTGTGGGAAACAATTTCTTGCTACATTCAATTTCCCCTTCTACCCTCTTATTAAGATGAGTAAGCAGGTGAATTATCCGTTGGAAGATGGACCCCTTTGGAGATCTTACTGCACCTTTTTTAAATCAAAGCATCACTCAGTTTATTCAGTAGTGTACAGTAATATAATAGTGATAGTCTGATTGTTCTCCAGGTTGTCTGTTAAAAAGAGCGATAATGGCTTTCCCTGAAGACTTTTGCACCTTAGTCCACTTAGAAAGGAGGTGAACTGCTGTGATTTTACTCCTTGCACATCTCTTTGGCATCAGAATCATATTGATAGATACCACATTTAAGGGCATGTGTATAATTTAAATATTTCTTTTTCATCTCACGACATTTTTATATGAAGGGCTATTATTTTAGTGTGGATTTTTCTGACAATGTAAGTCTTTCAAATGAAAGAACTGCATCACATTGTGAGCCTCTATCTACTCCATACAATGAACAATTTCAATCCGCAACTTCTTGGAACAATACCGTTTAAAATTAATATTTGGGATTTTCAACATTATGTACGTAAGGATTAATTTACATACAAAATAATTTTTTCCAATTAACTTGATAATTTCTTAGTAATGATTAAGGCTTTATAATATCGCAGCATAAATTTATAATTACGAAAATGGCAACCATTCTATCGTAACATTTTGAATATTTGTTAAAATAATGGCTGTAACGTTAGTCCAACCACTTTTTTTCTTAGGTAAATGGTTCTTTGTATTCTGAGGAAATGGTAATATTTTCATAATTTACACCCTTACGAAACCCTTACGTATGGGCCATGCTATTTAATACACCAAAATTATTTTAAAAATAGGTAACATATTAGCTAAATAGATCGAATATAGTTTTGAATTGAAGGATCTCCCAATTACCTATGAGTAAAAATACCTCAAGGAATAACAATTCTATAATTGATAGTTTGTCAGAATGGAAAATTTTTAAACAGAAATATAAGTGTTCACCATTAAATAAGAGAAAAAATCTAAAAATTATAATTTACTGAAAACTTATTTTGAGTTCAAATTAAAAGTTCATTTCATTTAAAATATTTGTCTCAAAACTGAGAATACTCACCAATACTGGAACTGGTTTTACATCGTACAAATCATGATGTTCAAAGAAAGAGCCATAATAACTATCATTTACAAAATATTCTCTTGAAATCTGATTTGTCCCTATGGAAAGAAAAGTAAGAAACATGATACATTTTAAAATCTATGATCAAAGCCAAACGTGAAAAATATTTTATAATATAGCGTAAACTATAACGCATATTTTAAAGCATCTTTCTTTTAATGGTTGGTTTTAATTTTGTTTTTTTGAACTTTCTTTTTATTTAAGACTTTTTGGTGTAACAGGACCTATAATAAGAAAGTTTTTTTTTTTTAAATTTTCCCGTTAGAACAGTTTTTCTCAAACTTTCAGACTTACGACCCAATATTCAATCATGATTTTCATCGCGCCCCCATCCAAACAATAACAATGAATTGAATTCGAAAATATGATACTTTGATGCTTAAGCTACAATACGACTTTAACCTCTTATATGCCGCCGGTGTATATAAACGTCTCGCTCAGCCAGTGCATAAATTGCCCCGAACGTATATATACGTCTTTCCGAAATACCATCTTTTCTGTTCATTCTGTCCATAAAATAATTGCGAAGGCTTTGGAATGCAATAAAAGTACATTGCCAGTGTTTGTGAAGGATTTACTTATTTTGGAGATTTTGTTTATTTATTGATTCCACCCCCCCCCCAAACACCACATACGCGTATATGCGTTCAAAACGGAGGCATTGGGGAGTGAATCGCGTAACTGTAAATCGCCAGTTAAGGAATTCATTATAAACCGTAAAAATTATCAAGATAAGAGTTAATCTTTGCATATAATTTTATATATGACAAGCCCATGGGGTTATGGGGTCATTAACCTTGTTCTTAACTTAGTATTGTTAAATTGATTATAAAATACATATAGTGCCGTACTGATTCATTTATAAGTGAGGTTATATGAGGTATCAGTTTAAATGTTTTTTAAATTAGTTTTTATTATGTAAGAATGTATTTTTTGATCGTTTACTTTCAAAAAACTAATAATTTTTTTAAATGATCTTTTCTTTTCGACTTCTCAATATGCTCGTGCCCTCTGCTAGGGTTATCACGCCCTCCAAGGGGGACGCCCCACAGTTTGAGAATCGTTGCGTTAGAAAAGCGTTCTAAAACAATAATATGCATATATTTTCATTTCATTCTTTTATAGAGCGGCATAATTTATTGTATAATTAATTTTTTCTGGTATAAAATGAGTTATATATTTCCTATCTTTTATCTTTAGGGTGAATGAGTCTTCACTCTTAATACGAGGTTGGATTCAAAAGCTCCCGGACCTGTAACTTGAAATATTTTTGCAGTAGAGCGATTACGATAACTTTTCTGTGTGTTTCACTGCATTCTTCCTTTTTTCTAAAAACTGATATTTCCCAAACGCGAAATTCTTATTTTCCCTTAAAATGGCTTATATAAATGTAATTTTTGCAAAAATGAGTAACAATCTAAAAGTATAATTCTAAATCTAAAGTTAATATATTTTAACAGAAATAATACATTGCACTAATACTACTTTCTTCTTTTATTAAAATAGTAATAAGTAATTTTAAAAAGTCCTGGTAAATGATAATTGTAAAAGGAAGTGCATACCATTTAAATTCACGCTTTTCTTCCCTAATATTGATGTCGTAAGCGAAACGGCCGAGGCGACACAGTAGCAACCGGGTTCAGCAATGAATTCGACGTCTCCGTTTGGGAAATTTTCTTCCAATGACCTTTTGATATCGCGTGATACCTAGTAATTAACAGAAAAACGCATATTTATCTTATATATGTAATAAAACATGGCTGACAATTTTTTCTTTGTATCAACAATCCTGTGGTGATAGTTTTGAAATATCGTAACAAAAATAAAACAAGGGTCAAAATGTATTCCACCCAAAATTTTTCAAAAAACGCCTTTAATCAAGGTGCTGTAATACTAAATATACGACGTGTTGACTTAAATCATACATCCTGACTTTTTGAGAACGGTGATAGCTGCAGCCTGAAACAAGGAATCTAAGTGTAGCAATATGGATAGGTGCTTCAGAGTAAGATCAGTTATAGCACCATCTAGTGGCTAACAGTGGAGTTAGCATTCCTATTTCGAAAACGATAAGATTCGTAGAAGAAGGGGGAGGAAATCAACTGTAAAGTTGAAAAGTTTTCTGAGTAAAGGAAGCTGTACATTTTTTTGAGTAAGCCAAGAACAGTTAATAGTCTTTGGCTTACTCAGAAAAGATACTTGCGTATAATAAAGTTAAGACCATAACATCTATAATGTTAAATAGTTTGTTCACAATTTCCAACATTGTTAGGTCACTTAAAAGGCTTAGGAAAAAAAGAACAAATTTTTATCAATAGTTATCTTTAATTTTGTTGTTCAATTTGCTCTACGCTTGCAACAGTGCGCGTTTTGATTCACCATCCATCCACCAAAACTTAAATGGCGTGTCATTGATGCTCGTGCCAGCTCGTCACATGATATACTACAAAATAAGCAGCATGGAATTGAGAGGAGTAAAAATATATCTTGTATGTATATATAGAGTGATTCGCAAACATACCGATAAATTTTAAGGGTGTGTAAGGGGGTACAGAGCCGAGTCACATAGGTCTCGCAGTCACACATGAAGGAAGGATCGCAAATGTCATAGTTGCGAGCTATGGCGCAAAGAAGCAAAGAAAAAGAACAGAAACAGCGATTCATTAATGGGAAAGAAAATATTTTATTGAAAAGTTTAACTGCAACAGATGTTCGATATTACGTCTAGTAGACCTGACAGTTGTGCTGCATGGAATTCTTTACATTTCGGAAGTTTCCTGGTATGTCACGTATCCTCCTGGCAGTTACAGATATTCCAGCGATGAGGTCTTCAACTGAAGGAATAAGAGTCTTGTACGCCATTATCTTCATAGGACCCCAGAAGAAGTTCGTGTATGACAGGTCCAGTTATATGGGAGGCCAATGAACCGTGCCATCACGACCTATCTCTCGCTATCCAAAGCTTTGCTGTTTGGTTTGCTGTGAATATTCTCCAGACAATGGATTGAGATAAACCTACTTGTTGGGTTATTGTTCGAGTACTCGTATTTGGATTCCCTTCTACCATATATAAGACAACGTCCTCATTGCCAGGTGTTTGGGTAACGTTCCTGGTACAAACGGCGAGCCCTTTACAATCCGCAGCTCCATACACGATCAGCATGTCGACCAGTTTCTTCGTTAGAATGCGAGTTCCTCCTACTACCTCGAGAAATGGATCACAAAGGATTACTTTCAAGAGGAGCGGTGTTCATACGACCCCTTCCATTCAGTGTCATCTATTGCAAGACTGCCGGGAGCAATATTCCAGAACTTAAGGAATTCAATGCCAGACGACATCTGATAGAAAGTTCGTAAACCTGTTGTAGTACAACCTTTCAATAAAAGTTTTCTGTCGCATTAATTTGTTGCTGTTTTTGCTGTTTTTCTTTGATTTTCTGGTGCATATATTTTAACTACGGCATTTATACGACCTTGCATTCCTGTGTGATTCCGAGTTGTCCCTTTACCCCCCTACACACCCTGCAAGTTTGTAGTTTTGGTAGCAAATCACCACGTACAGTGGTGGCCCAAATTGAGGACACTTTTGAAAATACTTGCGTTTTTTAAATTTATTTGCTTTCAGAAAATGTTACATTGCACAAAATGCAAAGTCTTTTATATCATTTTAAAACAAGTTTAATTCTAAATTCATTACAAGAAATAAAATTCAAATATTTCCAACGTAAAAAAAAAAGTTATGCTGCAATAACTATCGATATACATTAGGTACTGATGAGAGAAGTGAGTTATTAGTACTTAGTAAGATAGCCTTTAATTTTTATTACAGATTCACATCGATGCTTCGTTGAGCTGAAAATAGTTCTAAGCTCATCCTTCTTTATTACATGATGTCAGGAAACAATCATAGCTTCAATTTATTCCCTTGTATTTCAAATTGTACCTCATATGGACAAGAGTTCAAACGGTGCCAAAGTTTTCTATAGGATAGAGTCAAGACTGTTTTCTGGCCAGGATAACATAGATATTCAATCAAAAATAATGAAATCAAATAAAAGAGTAGATTGGACACATGTGTGACGAGAAAGTGATACTTCCTATGTTAAAATTACACAACAGGTGGGTGGTTCAGTGACTACATCTGGAGACCGAAAGTTTTGTTTGAGATATCTTGAGACAAATTTAATAAAAAGAAGCAAGAAAAAGTTGAAAAAGGTACACCACATCTGTTAATGACAGAAGTAAAAAAATACTGTACCTCCAATATAGAAGAATGATCAATGACCGTCAGAAGTGATTTGAATCATACTGATGTTTCTGTCAGTTCAAAAACAATCAGGAGAAGATTAGCATATGTACGACTAAGAAGTAAAATTCCACGAAAGAAGCCTTATCTCAGTTTACAGCAGCGCTAAAAAAGACTACAGTGGTCAAAGGAACACATTAATTGGACAAATAACACTGAGTAACAAAAAAGAAAAAAAATTTTGTCTCAGAAAGAAAAATATGTGGTTCTGATAGAATTTCTTCTCCTAAATTCAAATATGATATCGATTTTTCTTCATCAAGCAAGGTTTTCAAGAGACAGGCATTTATAATTTGAAACACTTTAATATTTTCTACATTCTTAAGTACACAATATTCGAACATTCGGACTATCTCGCAACTGACATCGTTCTAATGAATGCATGCTAGTCTAGACCATGTCTGTGCCTGTCTGTTGTGTCTGGTGCCAAAGTGCCTGTACATGTCTGAACTTGCACAACAGTAGCAATGGTATCATTTGAGTTAGCTCATGTGGTTCCATCACATTTACAATGCTGTAGGAGTTTTTATTTTACAATGGACAAATGGTCGTTTATTAAAAAAAATATTTAGATACATATTGAAGTTAAAATTAAAAAAAAAAAAACTGTGGGTGATGGCGAAATTTGGAATACATATTTGAAAACACGATATAAAACTGCATTAAGTAGAACTATTGGTAGTCATGAGACAAAAATCATGTTGACCAGTGTAATTAGTGATCACAAGTTATATGGAGGGATGAAACTAAGACATCGCTATTCGGTAGTGAGAGCCGAAACTGTGTAAGACATAGAACAGGAAAAATGCTAAATCCCGAGTGAATCCAGGAGACTGAAGTACCTACGTATTTTTATGATTTGGTCATGAATATAGGCAGATGGTATCGGTCGTGTTCATATCATTGATGGGACACATTGATGGAATGTCAGAAAATACATTGTCACCATTCTAGAATCCAAACTTCTACCTTCCATCAGGATTCTATTTACTAATAATGCTTCGTTTATTTTTCAGTAAGATTCTTCTCCTTGTCACATAGTAAACTAATCGAAAGACTGCCATCGTTATAAGATCATTGAGTTGTTGTCCTGACCAGGAAACAGTCCTAACCTCAATCCTATCGAAATCTTGTGGCACCGTTTGAAAACTTTTTTCCGAATGAGGTACTCACGAAATAAAAAGGAGCAAATTGAGGATATAACTGTTTCATGTCATTATGTAAAAACGAAGTTTGAGCTTGAAACTGTTTTCAGTTGAATAAAACATCGATGTAAAGCTGTAATAAAATAAAAGCTACCACACTAAGCACTGATAACTCACTGCTATCATCAGTATCTAAAGAATATATAGATAGTCATTACAGCATGTTTTCAATGTTGCGTAGTTCAAAACTTAAATGACAATTACCAGATTGTAATTTCAAATTGCGACCTTAATATACAAACCATCAATCAATTCAATTAAAATAATCTTTTAAAATTAGTTATTCATGCTATAATTAGATCACATTAAAAAAATTCGGTGATTCAGAAAAAAAAACGTACCTTGTGGAAGACTTGCTCTTTCTCTATCGATCCAAAGAAACCAGCACCAATGTCCATGATTGTGAATTTGAAACTAAGTTTCTGTGCAGTATCGAAAACCTGGCGAGACTTCTCGATGGCTGATGTATATATTTCGGAACACTCGATGAGAGCTCCCACGTGAAAACTGTAAGCCATGAACGATTTTTGTTTTAGAAATAAAAATAATACAGTTCTTTTTACTTATCATTTCAGAGTAAAAGTAATGTTTCCACTAACTGTTTTACAAATACTTTCAACCTTTGATTTGAAGATTAATAAAATATTTTGTTTTAAAAATGAATTTTGGAAAAACATTTCCTTAATCATATCTTGGAAAAAATTCACAGTACAAGAAAAAAATTAATCAATTAAGTTATTAATACATTTTATTGTATAACTCTTCTTTTTTTGATGAAATTTTTTACATAAAACTACATCTGAAATTTTTTTCAGAAAATTATTTTTAAATAAAAGAGTCTAAGTATGTGAAAAACAACACTGCGAAAGAAAAAAAAAAGTTTTCTTTATCGATATGTTATATAAAGAAAAAATATGATAAAAGTAGTTTGAAAGATTTTACCTGACGCCAACAACGTTTAAATTCATATTTTTAGCGTGCAGCAGCAAATCTTCAGCTTCGGATAATTCACAACCAAATTTTTTGCTTAAATTGTAAAATTCCTGCGTGCTTTCTGCCTTCAGTCTCAAGACTAATCTGAAAATAAAGATACTTTTATATTAAAAAAAATTACTTTAGTTTAAACAATTCGTTATCTTTATAGTACTATGTCAATTATGTTATTGCTCTCGTGTGTCCATGGATTCATCAAAGAAAAAGTACATAATAAAAAAGCTCTAGATTCCATCGAAGATGGCAACAACTGTAGCACCAATTCTGGAGCGTCTTGACTATAAAGGATCTCCTATAAAAATTTTAGACATGCATTATGTACGTTGTATTTCTTGAGGATACTAGGGAGTTCTTCTAGGTACCATTATTATTTTACTGCAAAATATTCAGAGTCCTCATCGTATACTTATCGCCATTGACCTGGACGTCACCTCGTAACGCGTTGGCTACCCTGGACGAAGTAACATTATTGCTATCACAAATTATTGCACTACTCATGGAAAAATTTGGGTGCCATTGTCTCTGAAGAGGGTGGACTTCTGGCTGTTGGTTCGTGGAAGGTATTTTATTTCCCTTCTAAACACCCACTGGTAAACCAGAGGAGGCATTCCCTATCCGTCACCTAGGGACGTGCCATTCTAGAGGTTACAGGCTCCTCCTCGAGGGGACAGTTCTGTAATATTGTCAACTATTAAAAAAAATCGAAGGAATGAAGCGTGGCAAGTAAGGAAGTTAGTTTTGGGCTAAGGATTGCAAAATTAAACAAGTAATATTGATGACACGAATATCCCTACCCTTCTTTGTGATTCGGTATACTAATATGGAAATATCCAAACACCAAAATGTACAGTAAATAATTTTCTTTGAAAGCAATGAAATTTTTTGCAGTACAAATTTAACACACGCACTCAAAAACACAGACACGTTCCAGATTTTATCTATAAAAAAAAAGAAGAAAAAGCGATTCACACTCATTCATTCATCACGATATCTCCGGAACTGTTATGCCAACAGATGTGAAATTTGGTAGACATGTTCCTTTCATGAAGTAGAGAACCTCTACTTCAAGTGTTTTGGAAAAACCCACCCGAAGAGACATTGTGAGGGTTTAAGGGGCGTTATAGATACATATTCCCGTTTTTGCGCTATTAAAGTTACAGACAGTTAAGAGATGTCTGTAACTTTCTTCTCTGTGTAAGCGAGTTAAAGACAGTTAAAGAGATGTAGTTTTCCAGGATGATAATGCACCTATACCTCAGCTTCAAATCATGGTTTGATGAACACGTGGACGAAGTTAAAACATCTACTTTGACTCACACATGCAACCGACCTACAATTGAACAATTATAGTCCATTTTGGAGCGTCCCATGCGAAATTGATATTCTCCACTGCCATCTCTTTCAGAATTTTAACAATATCTCCATATAGAATGATAAAATATATTCTTCTAAACACTATTCAGGACTTGTATGAATCGATTCCTAAACCAATCCAAACTGTATTACGTGCCAAAGGTGGTTGGTTCTACCCCATACTAATAGAGGATTATTTCCATAATTCTGATAACCACCTGCATATCTCTTATTTATTATGCTACATGAACTCGAATTCTTGCACTTGAAAGAAGAAAAATAATTCTCATTACCTTGCAGAGGGAAAATCCTTGTGGATCTTCAGAAGCTCTTCTTTGGTATCAAACGTCATAAAATTAACACCGACAGAAGAAGCATACTTTAGAGCTTTATGAGTCTTGATCGTATGAGCAAAAATTATTTTTCGTGGATCTGCTCCCGATTTTAGAGCAAGTCGAATCTCTCCCTGTCGAAAAATAAAGAAAAAAGAACTTCTTAGAAAAATATTATGGCAATTTTATATGAGTAACACATGCATTAATTTCAGATGCCTTTAAATTCATGTTTTTGAAATACATTCAAATACTTTTAGGGAATATACACTTATATTATTTTTATTAATCTCTCTTCTTTATTACACACACATACAAAACCATCAATAATTTATACCAAGTCTGTAAATATATGTTCGAAAAGTCGTCTAATGACTGAATGGTGAATATCGTGGAGATGATTTTGAAAACTTTTTGTACATTCAAAGATATTCATATCTGACAATATTGTAATAGATATATGAAAATACACAAAAAGATTTTTTTTGATGTATAACATCTTTCCTCTCGGTTGCTGGAGATTTATGGGAGTGATTTCATGAAAAGGGACGGAAATGTGTTACAGGAAGTTGGGGAAGCGCGCTATTTAATTTGACCAATCAGAGCGCTTGGTGGTGTCTCTTCGCTACCCTCGCAGTAAAGTTCTGTTTTTTCTCCGTAATTAGGGAGGGGATCCTACCCCCCTGTGGTCTAGTCCGTGGTTTCTTTGTTTTTGTTTTGTTTTCTCACTTTAGAATCAGAGAAGGAGCTAAGTCCTTTAGCTGGATCTTGTAAAGATATATCCAAGTGAGTCCAACTCTAGTAGCCATCAAGCCGCCAGCCTTTTTTATATTGCTAAATTTAGCATTTCAAAATATTCTAATTCAAAAGCTTGGTTTCGTTTGCGCTTGACTCTAAATCCACTTCGCACATACCAGCAAGTCTTATTAGACTTCACCAAGGATAAACTTGCGATCTTAACGCTCAATTGTCAAAGTCTGAGGGCTCACCAAACAGATTTCGACGTTATTTCACAAAATTGTACGTTAATCATGTTGGCAGAGACGTGGTTTAATAATGACGAACGTGTTTCGATACCTAACTTCGATTGCTGCGGACAATTTAAACGACCGGGCCACAGAGCAGCTGGTGTTGCGATCTATCGCAAACAGAACACCTCACATGTTGTGGCTCCTAATATGGATATTACTTATCGTCAAACAAGTGGACTGGATATTTTTAGTCAAGATATTAGGGGCATATGTGCGGCAGAATGCTTATTTGAAAATGGACAAACAGTGATTTCGGTGGTTGTATACATTTCTCCGAATCAAACGGTTCAAAAAATGGTTCATTTCTTGCATTATTTACTTTTACCATATACCGAAGGTGGTTCAGCTCTTTAAAAAAAAGCAATCACTCACTTCCCATGATTTTGAGGGGTGATTTTAAAGTTAACTTCAGTTTGCTAGAAGCCGAGCCACTCATACCTTTTTGAATGACGAACTCAAGCTCGAAATGAACACGATTCGAAATATATCGACAACTAACAGTGGTACTGTTATTGACGTTATTTTTCAAAGATTTTTAAATATTTTGAAATACAAGTATATGTGTCATATTTTAGTTATCATTAGTTATCATTACCGCTCTTCCCCAAATGGAACAATAATAATTATTTTTGATAAAAAAATTGCATTACTCCTGTGTTAATTAAATAAAATTTTCATTAAAGATATAATTATTCCATAGAAATTATTTTCAATCATTCTCGATTCATTTTTTTCAGGATTTAAGTTGCTATTGCGTATTTACCACGATTACATGTCAGATGTTACACATCGTATGCGACTACTGTAAGGCTCGTTTTTTATTCTTTCTCTAAAATTAATGTGTAATGTTACCGTTTTGGAGTAGCCAAATCAATCAAGCTGTCTCAACCCCTTAATTCGAAATATTTTTTAAGACATGAATTGAATTATATAAATATCTTGATGGAATATGCCTTAACAAACAGTTACTTCTCATATTTTAAACAAAGAATGATTTTCAAACGTGGTATCATGTTATAAGATAGAATGATCAGCTCATATAATACATAGCCCTTCTATTCTGTTATTTCGTTACCAGAGTAACAAATTTGAAAGTACTCATTGGAATCAAAAGATCCTGTAAGTCAGTGCTTTCAAACTTTAAATAATGCGACCCAATATTCAATCAGAATTTTCATCGCGCCCCCTTCCATACAATAACAATGTGTGTATTGAATTCAATAATACTATACTCTGAAGCTAATCCTACAGTACGACTTTAACCTCTTAACTGCCGACGGCGTATGTAAACGTCTCACTCAGCCAATGTGTTAATTCCTCCGGTCGTATGTATACGTCTTTCCGAAATAGGATATTTTTTGTGCCTGCTATCCACAAAACTATTCCAAAGGCTTTGGAATGCAATAAAATGGACCTTGGTAGTGTGTGTTTGGAAGGATTGGTTTATTTCAGAGAGGATTTGCTTTATTTATTCCTTTTCTAACCCCCCTCCCAATACACCACATACGCTCGCCTACATGCTAAATGGTGGCTAATTGGGGAGCGAATCGCGTAATTTTTAATCGGCATTTAAGGGATTCATTATAAACTGTACAAATTATCAAGATAAATGTTAATTTTTGTTTTTAATTTATATGACAAGCTTTTGGGGTCATTGGTAATTATTAAACTTGTTCTTAGCTAGTATTGTTAAATTAATTATAAAATACATTGAGCAGTACTGATATATTTTATAATTGTAATGTATTTTTTCAGT